>OZ026592.1:18099686-18615194 GCA_964020215.1 Aurelia sp. 3 sensu Dawson et al. (2005)
AGCTAACAAGGCACTCCTCCGGAGAGGTTCTTCAGCCACTGCGCTTCTAGATACTATACAGTGGAAGCCCGCATAAAAGGACCTGTTTTGATGAGAACCTTGAGGCTGACATTTAATCTTTTAAACCCCCTAAAAAAGAACCCTTCAGAGGCTGTAACTGGGAGAAGAAGCATGAAAAGTACCCCTCAGAATTAACTTTGTCTCCAAAAAGAGAGATTTGCTATTTGCCATCATTGAGGTACACCTTGTAGGATTGTAATTCGATCAAACCTCGATGAAATTGACAAAATGTAGGAAACTGGGACGTCAGCGTACTGGCTCACGTTGCCTGTCCGAAATTGCTTTGGTGTGATTGCTATTGAAATACGAAATTTCCAGCCAAATACAACGTCCCACCAAGGTTTTAGAAGGAACAGGGAGATAATCGAAAGAATAAGAAAAAAAGCAAGGAGAAAATGAGAGGTAATGGGTGGGAAGGCAACGAAAACGGCTGCGTGGCTGTTTCTTGCAGGTTACCTGAACGGAGTGCCCAACAAGCTTCTGTGCAACTATTGTATGTAAATACCGTATTACCCCCTATCCCCAATGCTTTACGCTGGGTACCAGAGCCTAATGAAAATAGTAGGTTCTTGTACCCAGGGTATGCTTTCTTTTCTATATATTCAAGTAAAAATTTTACAAACATATCACTAATTACAATACCTACAAACTACTTTACAATTCTACAAGGACGATGCCACAGAGAGCGAAATACTATGTCTACCCTGCGGCCATTCTAAAAGTAATTAAAATCTACATAAAACTACATATAACTATTACAGAAAAAGTAATTATAAAAATACAAACAGACAATAAGGATACAAGCGAAGGTAGCCTGCAACCAAATAAAGTAATTGCATCGGTGGATTTGTAGATTTTGAGCCAAACAAGGTCAAACAAGATTTTGAGCCAGCCAATGCTTTGGCAAGGGGATGAGTGAATCTATGGAGATTACGTGTTCACAAGCACGTTTAGTTGTTGCTATTGTCAATGAGCACAAAAATGGAAAAATGGGTTGTGTTACACCCAGAAACATAAAATGTGCCGTCCCTCGTAATTAACTCTGATTAAATATTCAGTTAATCAGCATTAAGCTATTACATATGAACATACACCAAATATCTACGAGCGAACATTACATACATTGCTTTTACTAACGATAGGCGCCTGTGAATTACTACATGTCTTATGAGCACGTTCTTTAGTAGCATTGCCAATCGCAGTCCTTTGGGTATCCTGGATTTCAATATGATTCTCTCTCACACGGCATTTCAATTTGAATATGCAGGGGAACCTGTCCAATAAATACTTCTTCAATGGACGATTGTAATAAGAGTAGATAAACACGTTTAACGATGAATTAGTAAAAATTGGAATGAAAGACCACAACAAAGCTTCATTTAAAGCCTTGCTTGGAGGCTCTGATGTCATCATAGCCCATGTCCATATCAAAGCTGCAATGAAATATGGGGTATATAAAAAGAACGCCAGAAAGAGGATCACAGAGACAGATCTCGCTAATGCAGCGTCATGTCTTATTTTCTCAGAGCGAGATTGGATGCTGCTATCTTCTGAGTTGTAAAGATTCTTCACGCTTCGCTGCACATGTCTACACACGATGTAGTAGGCTGCTGCGGTCACAACTATCATTGCGATCATTGTTACTAGGCAACAGAGACTGAACATATAGAAATGTTTGCTGTATTTTGTAACAAGCACGGAAACAACAGCAAACATAATAGCAAACATCACATCACAGATGAGCACGTACTTGCGTATAGCTTGCCATCGAAATAGGATGTCTTTCATTGGATATTTCAAAACAATAAGTCTTTCAATACCCATTGTTGACACAATAAAACCATCCAATGCCAGTAGACCATAGGACAAGAACTGAATGACATACTTCAAAGAACAGCTGGTCTGGTAATTATCGAAAACAGCGTACACGAATGAGATTGGTTCAAGAGCTGCACCTATTAGTATATCATTGATGCAGAGGGTCATAACGAATAGTCTGGAACCAGCAGACTTTGTTTTGGCTAGGCCATAAAATACTATTGCATTTGCAATTACTGTAAGTGGGACTAGGATGACAGTGAAAAAGGCCAATGCTAATTTATTCGCAGGAGAAAAGTCTTTGATGTCAGGGCAAACACTTCTACAAATTTCCGCAGTTTGATTCATGGCTGATTGTAAAAAAAAACTGCTCGTTTCCAATACTTAAAGCATCGTTATTTTACTGTGCAGCTCCGACAGAGCTCTGTAAAGTGAGAACTTCAAGAGATCTGGCAAATATCCACTGTTTTATTCATGGCAAATTGTGGAACCAACTGCTAGTGTCCAATATTCAAATCATTTTGCTTTTACCGTGCAAAACTAGGATTTTAAACACTTTTGCAAATATGCTAAGTTCCATTCAGGGCAAACTATGCAACCAACTGCTGGTGTCAAAAATTTAAATCAATGTTGCTTACACCATGGAAAACTCCACAAAACTAGAATGACTCAACGTCATTGTCTTTTTTGTCTTGTGTCAAGGCAATGGTTGATGATGTCGTTGAAAAGGAAACTGGTTGATAATCTGGAGAATCCTCAACTCCAAATCTAGAATGCAATGAAACAGTTTAACATATCTACAATAGCATCATTGCATCTCAAAAATATTGCTCAACTCTTCAACGTTGAAAATGTCATATCCTTGTTAATCCATTAAAAATTCTCTGAGCTGTGAGCTTTTAAGATCACAGTGCTGAGCCTAAACGACAGTTCTGGTGCCACTCTGAAGAAAAAAGTTCCCGCTTATGAAAATTCATAGTATGAAGAGTACTTCACAGATAAGAACGATTCAAATTCTAGTTAAAAGCCAAAAGATTGAATTATTTTTGTAATTTTCTGACTATCTTACTTGCAATAGAAATACAGGTAAATTTAACATTTAAAGAATTTCTTGGCTGCAAAATAATTGAAAAAGGGCCCAGAACATTGATCAAATCATAAAGGAATCCTCGCACAGAACAATGAAAAAAATGCAATTTTTCATGGTTGAGAGCTATCCTCGGTACATTTATTGTCATGTGATTGAAAATCCATAGTATTTGTTTGAAAACCTACGTCATTTTTTTCATATATATATACATATATATATGGATAAAACACAGAAGAAAGCATTAACAAGAACAACTCGTTTTATTCTGCAACTAGTTTCATCTGTTCAAGCAGAATCTTCAGGCTAAAGTGATACATTTACAACGGAAGTTTAATTTTATATCTGTTATTACACGTCAATTCATATGATGTCAGATTTTAATCGTTTCAAACTTCAGTTTACGTCTAACTTTACTCATATGTTTAATAGGCAAAGGAATGTTAGATTTAAATTTTGTTCGTTTTCTAGTTCTTTTGGCTTCAGGCTTTACATTATTATTTGAATCTACTCCAGCATTAAAGTCGCTCTTAACTCCAAAGTCGCTATCAGCTCCAATGCTTGCTTCTTTGCAAGTGCTATCTTTCAACTTTTTCTGCAGAGTGTAATTTCTGCTCCGAGTTTTAAAATTGTTGATGTGTCAAAATCTTCACTATTCTTTTCAGCTTTGATCATTTTACTAATTTCTTTCATGTATTCGGATTCTCTTTGTCTTATTTTGCTTGTATATATATACTCATAAGCTCAATCTCAATGTGTAATAGAAATAGATATATAAACTCAAAAAAAAACACATTCTTGTAAACGTTTCGGCCAAAGCCTTCATCAGTATAACTTTTCCAAATAAGATGGAGCACACATATAGATTATGAATTTCAAAGACAATACAAAACATTAGCCGAAGCGGCTAATATGTATATATATATATATATATACCGGGTGTCCCAAAAAAAAGTATACGGATTTCGTCGACCCTAGCAATAAGACTATAACGTGAATCAATCAGAAATAATTTTCAAAACATAACTCGATAGCTAACTTGAACATAGATACCTCGTTTTTTTATATCGGTGCGTTGAGAGTGAAGATAGTAATCTTCAAAGGACAAATTTGCTTCCACCTCGAAACCAGAGCTTTGGCGTTTGGGCCTAAGCAAATTCTTGAAGCGCAGTGAATAAAATCAACAAAATTTGAAGGCGGCACAACAGATGTGTTTTACAAAATAAAGTTTATGTGAGACCTATCGTCAAAGGAGCTCCGAAATCACACATGCTATTCATCTGTGAAAGTACTCCCTTGCGCTCAACGCGCTTTTGACATTGTCGAATCATTCCTTGAAAAGAATTTGTTATCAGATCTCTCGAGATCAGGGTGATCATGACGTATCTTCGAAGCTGCATTCCCAGGTGGGTCATCAACAAGATAGGAGACATCTTTTGGTCCTCAAAAGATCTCTAGACCTTCCAGTCTTGACTCCTAAGAGATCTGATAACAAATTCTCTTCAAGGAATGATTCGACAGTTGCACGAGTGTGTTGATGCTCAAGGGAGTTTTTTCGCCGATGTTATAGCAAGAGCAAAATCAATTGTCGATATTGAGATGAATGAAGCTGATTTCGAAGCTCCCTTGACGATAGGTCTGACATAAACTGTATTTTGGAAAACACATCTGTTGTGTCGTCTTCAAAATTTGTTGATTTTATTCACTGCGCTTCAAGGATTTGCTTAGGCCCAAACGCCAAAGCTCTGGTTTCGAGGTGGAGGCAAATTTGTCCTTTGAAGATTAAAATCTTCACTCTCAACGCACCAATATCTACAAACGAGGTATCTATGTTCAAGTTAGTTATCGAGGTATGTTTCGAAAATCATTCCGGAGTGATTCAGGCTATATCCTAGTCGCTAGGGTCGACCAAATCTGTATACTTTTTTTTTGGGACACCCGGTATATGTCATTAAAATTTTACAATACATATTACGGTCTACACTACTTACAAGAATTACTTTACAATACTACTGGGACAAAAACCTCCGGGGAGCAAGAGGCTGTGTCTACCCCAAGGGAATAGACCTAATCGGTTGAGGTTTGTTTTACCCATTTCAAGTCATGTGACCATACCATTGGGAAGTTTTTGCATTATTCTACATTTTGCATTCATGGCACAACTTTGCATGGTACGAAATATGTCAGAGAAATCAAAAGAAGTTTTATCAAGAGATTCATCACATGACTTGAAATGGGTGTAAACAAACCTTAGCCGATTCTGTCTACCGATAATAGGAACGATTTGACACTAAGTCTGCTGCATATTAGACGTCAGATCCAAGTGATGGTGAGGAAAAGTAATGATGGAGACAAACTTATCTTGACGTTTTTCTTTTTTAGAGTAAGAGAAAAAACCGCTATGCACCTGCAGTCCAATATGCAACAGACTTCCAAACGTAAACGTAAACATACGTCTTGTAACCCTTGAGCATGGTGAAACGCCCAATGCCTCTTGTTCTCATTGAATAGAGTCCTAATGATTTGATCGATGTTTTAGGCCCTTTTTCAGTCATTTTTCAAGCATGAAAAATTTAAAAAAGTTGAATTTGCCTATTTTTCTAGTGCCGATAAGACAGCGAAAAAAATCATAAAAATACTTCGATATCTCGGCTTTTAACTGAAATTTGAATCATTCAAATTTATGATGCACCCTTAGTGCTACGAATTTGTAAAAGTGGGAACTTTTTCTGGCTCGCCAGGTAAATTTCTACACCTCTCTGTGCGCTCAATCAAATAAAGTAAACAAAGGAAACAGAATATTGTAATCGGCTGCAATGGAGATATGAAATCTATCACTTATATTTTCTTTTCAGAAACTGCTTTTAAGAAACTCAACTCTCAGATCGTCGAAAAAAGTAAGAAACTGCAGCAGCTTAGCAGCTACTGGGAAAGTAAAACTTAAGAAACCATTTATTTTAATAGCGTAAATTCTCATCATACTTTAATTCATTTTCACTTGTATCCTATAAATATAATTTTACTCAACGTACTCAACAAGTGCTTGAGAAATGTATAAAAACTGGAAAAGCTTCAAAAAATATTGTTTAAATTGCTCTGGAGGGCAAAGGTAATGAACATTTAAGAAACTCGCAAGAAACTCAGAGTATTCAAAGCCTAATAATCATAAGAAATTTTCAGTGCTGGCCCAAACTTTTTGCTTCCTAAAAGAATACGTGCATTGAGCCTGTCAAATCTGTTTGCCTTGTACACCCTTAGTGCTCAAAAACAAGTTGGTGATCTAAAATTTAGCAAGCAAATAGGTTTGAAAGGTCTTTGAACAGGTTCAAAACGCCTTAAAGTTCAGTTGTACCATTTGGATCCAATAACTTAAGATATGTTTCATAACCAACAAAGTGCTGAAAGTGTAAACTCAGTGCAGTGCTGCACAAAGTTTTGCAGAATTTTAGGCACCTTCCGACAGCAACTTGTTGGAAACCGCATAAATACCGGCTCTTGGATGATAAAATGCTTTGCTCACTTGGTGCGGAAAATATGAGGCGACGTAAATGCAGGAAAATCGTAGCTGATATTGCAGCTCAAATGACAAAGATATTGGTGATAACTTCTCATTTCTTTAACCCCATATTTTGCCAATTCATCATACGTACAAATTCCGGAGTTGAATACATTAATTTGACAAAAGGTTATCTAAAACCATATCCAAAATGCAAATGCAATCTTGTTTACCTAAATAAATGGGAAATCTTTTGTATCTTCAGGACTTTGATATAAGTAGGGGAGCTTAATAGGGAGAGGGGGCTTATTCAAAAACTTGGTTCAGAGGGGAGGAGTTTATTAGAGAGGTGAGATTAATGAAGAGGGGGTGCTAAGTAGAGAATCCACGGTAGTCGAACTTACCGTATAAAAATTGTATAAAATCAAAAACTTTGGCCCAGGGGGGGTACTCTATAATTTTCAATACGGGGGGTCCATGCCAATATTTGGGGTCTAAAATTTTACGTTAAATCAATATTTGGGGTCTGTGAATTACAACATGGACAAAAATTCAATATTTGGGGTCCAAAAATCTGAAAGGAGGAACAATCATGGAATTTCATGCGGGTCTTCACAATGTTAAACTCAATATTTGGGGTCCCCAAAACATCAAGTATAATATTTAGGGGTCAGCAAAGAAATAGTGGCATGGACCCCCCTGTATTGAAAGTTAGGGAGTACCCCCCCCTGGGAACTTTGGTAGATATCCGAATTCAATGCGAATTCTGTTTTACAGATGAGACGATGAGTCTTGGTGGCGCAAGACGAATCTTAGAATCTTCACAACAGTGTTAGAAGCTCTAATGAATGCCACGTTTTCAAACTTTCCAAACAAACTTGCAAAAATTGAACACTTTCTTACGATAGGTGAAGCCTTATTGCAGATAAATTCTAATTCCGGTAGAACAATCGATCATTTCGCACGATCTCTTGCATACCTTATTATAGTGTCTGCAGCAGCATTTATCTTGGATCGTCATGTTTTCTGCAAGGCCAACAAGAACATCCCAAATCGTGTAGAAAATCAGAAGCCAGACCAGATGGTAACAACCAGCCGGCTCTTTTATACTCTACCAATATCTTATTACTCTTGGAAAAACAAAGTAGAAAAGAATAAGCTTTTTTATTGACTATTTTTGTTGTTTTACTTGTTCATTTAGAGGTTTTCTTCGAGCAAATAGGAGGTCTAAATTTTGCAGCAATTTTCACAATATTAATTATTTCATAGACTAATGAACTACACTATTATTAATTCTCAAAAGAGAGAAATTTAGTTATTTAATTATAGAGCCGCTTTTACAATCATGCAGAGCACACATTTAATATTTGTTCATTTAATTGTTTGATAACTGGTTGTCAAAGTAATAATGTGAATTTAGACTTTCTAGTTATTTCTTTGACTGAAGAACTGAGTCCCTCATCTCCTTGTGCTTCACTTTATGATGACACTTCGTTCAACAGTAGACTTACTACATATTCGTAGCTATTGCTGCTGATAGACTGATGGACGCTGAAACTGCGAATCATGGACGTACAATTAAGGTGAACATGTTTTGCCTAGATTTCATGTCTGCATATCAACACTATAGCAACAGTTTACCGAAAGCTCAATGCTCGAGGCAATGGCGGATGGGCCTTAATTGCCAACTCAGCCTCAGATGCTAAAACGCCTCAAAACGTAAGTTTTCCGTAATACTTAGTTGTGAACAAGAAACAAGTATCCAGATGAATGTTTGGTCAATCCAAGAATCAAGAAACCTTTCACTGTGAACGAGGTCTTCATCACGGCAATGTGAATTTCAAACTGTGGAATGTTGTCACGACTTAGCCTCTCATCTAAGGGAACAAAATGTCTGTACCTGGCCTTCTCAATTTTTATGTGAAAGTTCATAAGTGCCAGTTTGAGCAAAAGTCCAACTCAGTTGAAAAAAGCAAACAGGTTTTAAAAACTATTGTTGTTGTTGTTGCAATACCTGGAGCTATGTTGTTGTTGTTGTTCCAATACCTGGAACTGTATCGTGAGTTTGGTTTAGGCCAACAAGGTTCTTGAATTACTTTTCTTGATGTCTTTTTCAAAGAGAACATCCCGAATAAAAGTTTACTTCGTGTCAGTGCAAGGCTGCTTACAGTTCACTCTATCTTGGTTTCACCTTTTTATGAAACTTTTTTGACAGCTGAAAATTCCCGAGCCTTCCATTGGATACAGAGCCGTGTGACGCCCACACGCGTGTTATTTTGCGTACATAAAACGTTTCGTGCAAATAAAATGTGTAATTATGAAGATCATCTAGAGTTTGAATTGTGGGTTTTGGCGAATTTTTAATTCTGCTGTCTCCGAATCCTCTGGATGTGTTGGAAAACAAAGCCTCGTCAACAAAATATGTCTTAATTTTGAAATGCTTTCTCATGAACGTCTTCGACAGCTGTCGCGAAAAGATTAGCTTAACCGAGTTGACATGAACACGTACATATTTCCGATTGTGCACATGTCTGGAATATCTGATTATGAGTATGAGACCTATGAATGAAATCCAAGATTTAGGCCCAGTGCTCATACGATTTAGGCCTACAAACAGGAAATCAGAAGATCAGACACTACGTATCTTCAAAAAAGGTAATGTCTCGTCACTCATGCAAAAGTTAGACTTGGTCCTCCTTCGTTTTTCCTTCGCAGCGTCCTATTCGTATTTTTCGCCCCCGCAGATGTAATTATTTTCCTCAGTGCTGATATACCACGGAATAGGCTTGGAGCAAGTCTATGCAAAAGTTAGCACTGGGCTCGAATCTTTGCCAAACTTTAAAACTAAATGTCAAATCTGATTGCCTAATTCGTGCAACTGAATAAATTAGAAGTATCTTTAGGTCCTTCGACGCCGTTATATTTCAGTGAATATGCGGCTACGGAGGAAAATTTACTTGCTTCTGGGGAGGAGCTTTACCAAAATACCAGAAATACTCAGTCTTTGAAAACCTTCAAGATAGTAGCAAGAAGACGTTTGTATCTTTTATGGTCTACGATTTAGCAACTTATTGACGCCACAATTCAAAACTAGCAGAAATATTGAAAATTCTATAACTCTTAAATTTTAACGACATCAAAATGTTCTTTCTGGAATTTAGATGAACGACCTAACTTCCCTTTGAGTTATTCAGTTGCAAGAATTTAGCAATAACATTTTTACACATTCAATTTTAGAGTTTTGCAAAGATTCAAGTCCTGTACGCTGCAAATGTTTCATCTCAGTTTTTTTCAATGCGTGATGCCAAACATGGACGTAGGCACCGGGGGAAGGGGGCGTGTTTCTTGTAGCATTCTACCAAGAAGGTATTTGAGTGCAGTCTAAACTTTAGAAAATCTTGTAGCAACCTTGTTTTGAAATGTTCAAGAGGGCACAATAAAAAACTTTGAGTGCTCAGAACCTGACAGTTTCAACAAACTTTCAGTACTGGCCCAAATTCTTCGTTTGAGTGGAGTCTAATCAACTGAAAAGCCTCAAAATACTTTGTTTCTTTAAATGTTCATTCATGAGGCGATATTAAGACCCCTTGGTGCGGCTTTGCAGGCGGGTGATACATCTTTCCTGATTTACCCGGTAGTTTTTATTTCTTTCTTTGTTAATTGGGTTGTCATAGTCTACAGCTCCCCGTGGTATTATCGTCCTTGTAGTGTTTCGTAGAGTAACTAGTAGGTAGTGTAATCGGTAATTTTTCTTGTAAACTTTCAATGGAATATAAAAAATTTTTCAAATTCATCTGGTAGATAACGTATCTACATCTGGCAGCAATGTACTGGCAGCAACGTACATCTTGTAATTGTATTTATATTTCTTTCCTTTGTTTCATTGTAAATAGAAACTAATTTATATTGTAAGTGCAATTCATAGTTGAAACTCGATGACCTTGTGTCTTTTTCCGCTATAATTGGCACAGTTGAATCAATTGTATTACTTATAGAAATTGTATTACTTTAAAGATTATTTGATAGAAAAAAAGAATATAAAAAAAGCTGGCTAACCTTTCGCAAAAATCTTTTTGTTTTTCCTAGAGAAATCCGTAAAAAATTCTCAAAAGCTCTTGGCCTATTTCTGAACCAATACCATTTCGGACGGGTGATTATTTTCAGAACTGCCTTTTATCCGGAAGCACTGTCGTACTATCGTATTCAGGCCCTATTCACAGAAGAAGGCCAGTATTTAGTTAGCACTGCTACCTACCAGTAGAATTTGAAAATCCTGCAAAGCTTGTCAATAGCCACATAATAAACAGCGGACAAATGCACTTACGTTTTGCTTAAAAATGAGATACCTTCCTCATCTCCAACGTTTCTTGAAATCCTTATCTTCAAATTTGCTCACATGAGTGAATCGAAACATTTGTGGTACGGAGAATCAGAAGCACATGTCCTGCGATACGATGGTGAATCCATTGTCAACGAATCAACGTATGTCAATACATCAAGTTGAAACTTTGTGACTTCCTGATTTCGTTGTCCATTTGCTCCTCCGTGGTGACACAGTCCACTGCGAGACACCCATGCATTTTTTAATCAAGTCGACCAGAGTCGAGAATTTAGGCTAAATGCCCAGGGGGGCCACTCACCACATACGCATACGGGGGGGGGTCAGTCTAACAAATTTTCAGGCAACCAAAAAATATCACTTCACCTTCATTGCAGCACAAAAAATATCAGCTCATTTTGTACCTAGAAGCCTGTACATGAACATAAAATATTCTGAAACAATGCAAATAGAAGTCAGGTTTGCCTCTAGCGAGCCCAGAAATATTAGTTAAAAGACGTTTGCTGTCAAAAAATATCATGAAGATAGTTTTAGTTTTATTTGGACCCAAAAATATCACTTTGGCAATATTCTGATGCAAAAATATCGGACTTACCTCCCCGTATGTGCATGTGCTGAGTGCTCCCCCTGAGGCTAAATGTGCCATTTCGTAAAAATAACACAGGCCAAAGAGGTCTATCTTTGCTACTTAGAACTAAAAATATGGATCAGTCTGGCACCTGACCTCTACGAAGAATATTAACACGTTTAACACAATGTCAAAGGAAATTATTTTCGAAAATATGACGAATATGTACACTGCTAATACTTCATATTCCCCCTTACGTGATTTGGCCCCTACAATTTGTATTTACAGTAAAAATCCACATAAAAGAACCTAGGCTTTTCTTGGGCAGCCTTGATAGGTTTTTGATAAAGTGGCTGTTGTTCTAAATTCCAGCCACAGGAGGCCCAAACGCCTATGGGGCTTGCGTAGCTTTTACACTGAAACAATTTATGCTGCTGCTGTTTCTAACTGCAACATAAAGACAGCAGTACTTTTTCTTTGAACTGAAGAAAATCGAAATTGATACTATTGAATGGTTGCCTAACCTCCGTGTCTTTCCTCATGCTCCATAATCATACCAAATACAGCATCCTACCGCAATAACAACATCGGATATTCTGCTGCTGTTGCTATTGCTGGCTGTTTGTGCACTTCGTAACAAGGAATGAAGTTTATTTTACTTGCCTTTATCTAACAACAGTTTTGTCCTCGCTCGCGGCAAATTTCTCATCAAGCACCCAGTTCTTTGCATCAAAATGTTTCCAGCTTTTAAACTTTGTACTCAATGCAGTGACACTCCGAGCTCGGCAACCTGTCCAAGTCAAAGAGCGCCGACGTTCGATATTCGAACAAACTTCGTTGCAAATCACAGTTTTATCCCCCGGATCTTTGCCAGCGATGAATGTTGGCTACAAACACTCCTGCTGGAGATCCAGGGGATAAAACTGTGATTTGCAACGAATTTTGTTTGAATAAATCCTGTTAGAAGTATGTTTCAACACTAATGAATTAATGTTTTTATGCATTATTTCTCATCAAAATCCTCCAAAACTAGTCATTTAAATCACAAAGATTCCGACAAGAGAGCAAACTTTCAGCTCTTTATTTTTCCAATTGACGACACTGCATCAAATAATCTTTCCCTCGGGCAGTTTGTGCCCCCCCCCCGGTAGCAACAGGGTCAAGGGATGAGCATGCGTCGAAAGAAGCATTGCAAAAAGACAGCAATAAAAACACAAATGGATCTTTCAGTTTGTCATCTTTTTTAATTCATTAAATGGTATAAGCAGCAAATACCACACCGTACGTAATTCAGCAATGAATCATTAAAACATAACACCAAATCCCATGAAAACAACTTCAAACAGTACAGGGAATCTTCTAACGCTCTACACTCAAAACATTAAATTTTCAACTGCTCTGCATACAATACGGATCGCTTGCTTGAATTAGCACCTGAGCCCTTTGTTTCCCTTTGCTTTTTCACTTCAAGCTTACTGTGAACGTTTTCAGTGTGAAAAAAGCAATGTTCAAAGTCTTCATATTCAAGAAACCCAACTTTTAAGCCGCACAAAGATACCATCATTGAGAGCAACAGAAATGTCCTAAAAGCCGAGACCTTGATTTAAGGAAGGAAACTATGATTTTCTCTCAAAGCTTTTCTAATCCTAGTTTATTTGACCGATTAAGCCGGTATCTTGCTAGAAAATCATGATGAAGCAACAGTTTGTATATGCATTAGTTGTTTTTAGATGTTGATTGCATGAACCGGATTATACCGTGGTTTACGGCAGAACAAGCTTCAGGATACCAAAGTGTGTCTCAGGATTTTGGCATGTCCTCTGGTTTGTGTTTCCATGCAGAACTTAACTGAGAGCGGGCAAGGAAAATATTTTTGTGTATTTTCTTGTTCACTGGGAATTTGAAATAACTGAGACATAACTTGGTAGTATAGGCTCTGCACTTCCTACTGTTAGTTAGATTTCTTTGGCATGCTCGCAGCACTCATTTTACAATATATTCTTCCGCATCAAATGATGCATAGTTTTATCATTTCCGCTCACATCTTTAATTTAGTAAAACCAAATCATATCCCTAAAACGTTTTAAATAGAAACTTTGAAACAAATTGCTTTTATAAAACAAAGACTCATGATATAACTATCACAATTTTATCATACGGTGAAGCCCCAAATTATTTCTACCTATGCCAAATACTGAGTATCACATGTTCAAATCAAAACCCGATTCCCTCGTTTCCTTGTGCTACTTTACTTGGATGATGTCGCTTGTAAAAGATAGTTACCGCGATTAGGGACAGTGCAAAGTTTATCTGATAACCATGGGAGTTGTGGACACAATTTGGGTGTTGATCGGGTCCACAATACCTGGCCTAAATGATACTTGATTAATAAATGTATTTCGTTACCTTGCTTGTCTTCAATTCACCGTTTATCTTCTCGTTGTTGCCTGGGAGTAGATCAGCATGCAATCATGGCCTAATGTTTTCAACTGCGCTGCGCCTGCGCTGCGATTTGATCTGCGAACTAGTTCCCAGATCGACGCGGCCATCGAACGTCGACCTGGGAACTAGTTCGCCGATCAAATCGCAGCGCAGGCGCAGCGCAGTTGAAAACATTAGGCCATGATAGCATCCTGATCTACTCCCAGGCAACAACGAGAAGATAAACAGTGAATTGAAGACAAGCAAGGTAACGAAATACATTTATCAATCAAGTATCTTTAGGCCAGGTATTGTGGACCCGATCAACACCCAAATTGTGTCCACAACTCCCATTTTATAACATGGCCGGTGTAAAATGGAACGAGGCAACTACTCTTTTGAACTTGTATGGAACCGGTGAATGTTTTTATACAGCAAATATGTACGGGGCAGTAACATTTCATAAGCTCAAAATGATATTTCAAATATAGAATTGTTCATTTTGAAGACGAAATCGTAAATCATGAAAGATGAGAAATGCTTGAAAAGAATGTGTATAAGATGATGTAAAATTTCCTTGTCAGTTGCTTGCAAGGACGATTCTTCTGTCAGATCTCTTCATCTTCGAAGTTAATTCCTTCTTTGGCAAAGACTCGTAAGGACAAGAAATGTTTTTGTTATAGTTTTATTGGTGGTAATATAAAACATCTGTTGTTCATGAATATGGAACAGACCATTTCTTATGAAAAGGGTGACGAAGTAGTTGGTTTTTGTGCAATAATTTCATACGAGGCAAGCAGATTTTTTGCAAGAATTTTTCTTCTCCACTGTCCATGTCATATGATAAATTTTGCACTTTCCCTCACAAATCCAGTTTTAAATCATACATGTTTAATGCTCTGAAATCTATAAGAAAATCTCACAAGATGCTACAGACTATCGAGCAAACTTTGATTCACTCCAAATTTTTGGCATTACAAAGTAACTTGAGTACTGCAAAAGGGAAAAAATTCGGAATTTATCGTACAATATGTTGGCCGTAAGATTGTTCGTAATAATGGTTCTTGTGATGCCCTGTCGCCTTGGGCCAGCCAAGAACGAAGCACCTTCCCAATATTGGCCTAAACCCATTTCAGTTGCAGGAACTCTAAACTGCTTAAATCCATTCCCTAAAATCGTTAGTCTGTAGAGAGGCATAGACAAAATCGGTCAGGAAGATTTACTTTACCCATTTCGCCATGTGATTATTCTCTAGGTAAGTCTTAGTTTTACTCTATTTGACGGAGTAGCCTTCAGGTATTCGGTAATAAACAAGAGACCGATAATGTTAGCGATTCCAGTTATAATGCCAGATAACTCCATACCACCGTTTGGAGCTATGACCATGGGATGATTGATCATGGTTGCTTAGACGCCGTTGTTGTGCCTCCACCTTGTTCTTTGCGGGAGGAAAGATATTCACTACAATAAAGGAGCTAGCGCGCTTTGAAGCCTCCTCCGCAGAAAGACACAAAGTTTCCTCCGCAGGACAGTATATGCTGGAACATAACTTGGGTTTCTAAGTACCTATGCTTTGATACTGTCTTTCAAAACCCTCAGAATCACTGGTTCGTCAAAATAGGAGATCGAGCCCTACAGTAAAGTCCCCCTTTTAAGAAACTGAATTATAATAAACTCAGCTCTTATTTCACTGAATAAAATAATTCTCTGAAAGAAACTATCCAGGCTGATTCATGTTCAGTTCGTTTTACAATGAATGGTAAATGGCAATATTTTATGGTATTTGAATATGTCGCAATTCTCTAGACACAAGAATGAATGTTTTTCGCTCAAATTATTATAATTTCAAGAAAATTTCAGTACTGGCTCCAACTATTAGATCCTTGTACAACAGTGCATATTTTAAAGCATTTTCTTAACAACTTTGATAGCTGTTTGGAACATAAGTGTTTCTTATACCACGGTATACACACCCTGTTTTGAAGAAGTATATCACAACATAACCAATCAGGTTGTTTTTGTGAAACGAGTTTCTTACAAGCGGGACTTTACTGTATTGATAAAGAAGTTTCAATTTCAGATGTTTAAACTTGCACCATTTCACGAATCCGCAAATGCAGAACAGTGAACAGCTTCGACTCTAAGTAAAGCTACGAAACGAATTAACGCACTACATGACTAGAAACTGATTCGCACTCAACATTGTACGAAGGATGAAATAAATTGAAACTTTAATAATAACATATATAAATTAGACTTGCTATGATTCGAATCATTGGCCTAGAAATGCAAGGACGAGTGTGAAACGTAATTGTGAAGGTAACTCATCGTGTGTCTTAGAAAGGAATATATAGATTTCGCCGTGGTCAGCAATGAGGATTTAGCTTTGATCAAAAATGTTCCTTTGCACAGACACCCTGTTTGTTAGGATTGGAAATTCCAGAGCTGATATATCAATCTGAAAAGTTAAAGTTTGCTGCCATGTTCAAACGAGAGCTTTGCCCCTTTTACTCTAAGCAAATTGCTGAAACACGGATCGAAACTTGAAGGTGTTGTGGTGCAGCGGCGCAATTCTGAGACTCTGCAGCCAGAACTGTCAGGCGGACAGGACTCGATCAAAGTGGAGCCCCATCACTTGGACCTCATGACAAGAGGTCACGGAATCCATTAGGTCTTCTCATTTTCTGCGATCCTAGAGCTTGGCATTAAAGTCACAACTTCACTTTCACCTTCAAAGCTACAATGCCAAAGCTCTGGTTTAGAGATGAAGGTAAATTTAAACTATCAAGATGAATATTTCAATCTCAAAGGACAAGTCTGGTGTTGGTATAATTGTTGATTATTCAAGAGATTACATTGTTGTGAATGATTTCTAGTACTTTTTCCAAGTTTTTCCTCTTTGAATCTGCGAAACTACATATTTCAATTTGCTAAGAAGTGCGAAATGACGTCATTTTCTATGACGTCACTTCATATTACTGGACGAGGCTGGCAAACGTGTTGATATATTATACTACTCACATTGCTAACCTTATCACGCCTTCGTACACTCGCACAAAATACAAAATGGTGACGATATTTGGCCTAACATACGAAGATTCATTAACCAATTTATGAAAGTTGGAGGCATCAAAACTTGGAAAGAACTCGCGATTGGTGTTCAGCAGCTGGCAAGGTTGCTTTTTAACGATAATTTTATCAACCCCGGACTTGTCCTTTAAAAAATCAATATCAACAAATGGGGTATCTATGTTGAAGTGAAATATCGAAGAACACCTTGAGAGTGGTTAGCAATTGATTGAAGCTAAATTCTTATTGCTCGACCCTACTAAATCTGTATATCTTTTTCAAGAATACGCAGTATATCGCTGGCGTTATCTCTCTCAAAAGGAGACATTTGCGTGGTAAGGGGACAAGGACCTGATCAGCGTCTCAAAAAGCTTCACGTATGTATCAAAAATCAGACTGGATGGTTACCAATAGGGTTTCAAGGCCATTGGAAGGGAAACCGTAAGAGTTACATCAAGTCTTCCCCCCGGAAAAGCCTTATCTAATATCAGGGACCCCACAGATAGGGGGCTTATAAAGAAGGTGGCTGATTCACAAAGCCAGATTAGATGATAATGATATCAATGGCTACATTCTAGTTCTTCTATCTCATATTTCTGCGGAATCGGCAAAGAGTTTTACCCGTGAAATACCCAATTTCGACACAATTTTCATCAAAAACCTACCAAAAAAAAATATGCAAACTTGTTTGGATGAATAAAGGGAAAATCTTTAGTAAACTTGGCATTTGATATAACTGGGGAGCTTAATAGGGAGAGAAAGAGAGCTCTTTTGACAATTTTGGTGCAGAGGGGAGGACTTATTAAGGAGTGTGCTTAGTAAAAAGGGGTTGAAACGAGATATTAAAGGTCTAATATCACCATTTTCGATAAGTTGTAATATGGACGTCCTCTGACAGCTGAATTCGATAACATCACTCAAATCGCAATATTTTGCCTACAAGTGCCCCTAAAAGCCCCCCAAAGTTGCGAATTTGCGGAAATTTTTCAAAATTACCGCGCAGAGAAAAGAAGACTGGTAACGAGCGCTGCAACGTCACGGCAGGAACGCATGAAAGAATCACAGCACAGGCCTTCATTGAAAACACTACTACAAGGTTGCATCTTGTTTCTTCCCGCAAAACTGTTTTTTCAGCCATGCCTGAGAGATGTATGGTTTATGGTTGCAGCAATTACCTATGACAAAGAGTTGGGTATTTCAGTCCATAAACTGGCTTCTTCGGAGATGACAAGCCTGAAGCGAAGGAACGAAGGAAGAAGTGACGGAACTTACACAGAGATGAGAGAGAGAAGGCAAAATGAACCTAAAAGAAGCACTCCGTCATTTGCGCGAAGCATTTCTTTTTCATACAAGAAGAGATCGATACAGTGTGCCTCTGTTCCCGGGATGGAGTTATCATACAGAAGAAGTTTGACATCAGATGACATCGGGGTTTAAAGCTAGCCTAAAAGTCGCGCTAAAGGTACAGGATAATCACATAGGCCAGGTGAAAGCTTTCCCTTCAATACAAGAACCGTTCCCCTAAAGACTATATCTGGCGTTACGCAGAGAAGAGAGAATTCTCCGGGGTAACATTGAAAGCTGAAGGAAAAAATAATCATGTATGAATAGCTCAAAGAATCTTCTTTCGAATGGTGTCAAATGCTAATATATCTTACACTAAAATTTGCGGTTATTATGGGCGTGCAGTCAGCAGGTCATGATCTTGTGCGATCTGGCTTTCGATCATGAGAGTTCCCAAGGACAAGAGTGTTGACGATTTATCAATGAAAATTTTTATAGGAATTACAACTCATACATTGAGTTTAGTGATGTTTTATCATCTGCAGAAGTGCTTTTGAGGAGGGCAAAGCGGAACGCTGGGAAGCGTTGAGGAACTCTGTGCCGTTTCGTAGAGGCATAAATTTTGGCTTGTTCTTGGAGAACCCGTGGTGAATCTTATTATTTGGCCGCGAACTCAGCATTGCCGCTGCAAACTGAGGTAAGAGCCTTCATATTAAAATCAGTTGTGGGTTTCTTGTCATTTTAGCATGCTTTAGTCATTTGTTTATCCATTCCTCGTCGGCAACAGTGTCATCTTGACAAGTCTTGACATAGATCTTTTATGTGCAAGGCTGGGTCTAAGCACAATGTGAAGTTTGCCGTACTACGGTCATTGCTCACTGTTGCTGCTTGGTTTTTTTCTTCAGCAACATATTCTTCGACGTTGTAGCAGAATACCACGCATCATTTGATTTCCAAGATGATTCAGACAATGTTTGCGACATTTTTGAAGATCTAATTCGTTTGTTCCCACGGTTTATCCACACGCTTCAAAATTCCTCAATAAAGCATTGGATACTTGCGCGTGGCGTGGTTCCTATTGTTACGTCACAAACACTCGACCCAGTCTCTTTCTTTGCGCGGTAATTTTTCAGACCACCCCATCTTTCAGGGGCTTTTAGGGGCACTTCTTGTCAAAATATCACGATTTGAGTGATGGTATCGGATTCAGCGATGATAGAATGTCCATATTACAAATTTTCAGAAATGGTGATATTAGACCTTTAAGGTAACTATGTAAATGGCTAAATTAAAGCATGTTCAATGCAGTTTCAGTTCAATACAGAATGAGCTAATAAAAGTTTACGCGTTCGACAGGCTATGGAATAAAAAGTATGTGAGGAATATTCAAGACAAAAGTCTTCATTTACCAGTCAAGGCTAACTTAGATGAGAAAATTTTGCGTGGTAAAACTTAAGACCAAACAATTGGAAAAATGTCTATCAGGGGTTTGCATAGCAGTCGAGAAGTCCACGTTCCATTCTGGTCCATAATGTATGAGGCATTGAAGCTACATTGCCAGTTTGAGATACAGAATTCGAATTTTAATAGAAGGTAAATTATGGACCATAATGGAACGTGGAACATTTGTTCCCAGACATGCCCTTAACCAGCATTTTCCTAATTCCTGGGTCTTTGAGATGACGGATATTACCAAACAAAATTTTCTCATCTAAGTTGACCTTTGACTGATAGATGAACATTTTAGTTTTTGAATATCGGTCACATACTTTTTATTCCACAGCCCTCCAAACGCCTGAACGTTTTTTTGACTCACCCGGTATAAATTATGTACTGGAACATACCAAATTTTCCCTAAGTTCCTCCGTACAAAGCCATGCCTATAACATTTGACTAGCAAAACGCAATAGGCACGTATAGTAGCTTCCTTTTGTATGCAATACCCTCCTTTCGAAAGCACAATGAGTGACTTGGCTACCTAAATTTTAGGCCATCTTCGTGGCTCATATCTTTTAGATTACAACGTTGACTTAACAGCAGCAGAAAACCTTTGTTTACTTTCGCTAGTTACTGTTTTAACTGCGTTTCCCTCGATGCGAAATCGGTCTTTGTTTGCAGCAGACATATTTCTTGTATGAACATGAATTTCAAAAAAACTTTATCCTCCCAAGATGATAAATTGTCTCCACTACGTCCACAACTCTACAACATAGTCATGTGTCCGCACACAAAGCGGAGTACAAAATCTATGTGCAAACTAAAATACTGTTTCAAATCAATTGCTACCTAATCGATCTGGCAGCTTCACTAAATTTGCTGATTTAATGGAGATGGCTATTTTGTTTACTTTCGTTTTTTACTGAACATGGATGACTTGAGCTTGCCTCGTAGCTGAGGGGGGGGGGGGATAAATCTGATCAAAATGTTGATACAAAGAAATTTTATAAAAATCGATAGTTTGTCATTCCATCGAATCATCCATCAAACCTGTCTTGTGGCCTGTCTTCAGCCTGCATTTATGATATTCTAAAAACACTAAACTTCTTCTTGTTACCAACGAATTTCGATTTTTTAAAATCAATTTGCCAAAAACTGACGGAAATTTGTCGTTGTCCTGTTACCTATGCTCTTCACAAGTTCACCGAAAATAATTGTACCTCAAACAAATGAGATGCTAGACTTTTCTCTGCAACAGAATATGTCAAAATCAAAACATTCTGGAGTGATCTATGACATTCTTTGCCACATTTTACCGGAAATTTAAATGAAACCAATATGATTTTAGTAAATTTCGAACTATCATTTTCGGTACTCAAAGGGCCAATTTGGAATCTTTTTTTTCCATTTTTTTTTTTGGTAAAGCGGCAAACTCATACCATCCATGCTGCCACTACTGCCTGTCATGAGTTAGCTGAGCTACCAGGGCATAATCAAACAAATTTCAATCCAAATTAGTGATAAATACGGGGAATAAGGACCATCAAAAAGTGCGCATTGTTCTGACTCAAATACCGTAGACGCTCTATTTAGTCCAAAGGGGAGGGGGTTATTAATTTCAGATGCCACATGGGCGTCGTAAAGGTCAAATCTGGGGACTGACGATAAAATACAAGATCGTGCAATGCATGTTTGTCTTTGTTCCCCCTTTGAACGACTGGAAAATCTTTAGTGAATTATTTGCATTTGATAAAGTGGGGAGGGAGCTTAGTAGAAAGTGGGATTGTACAAAAATTTGGAAGGGAGGGTTTACTAAAGAGAGGAGTTTAAAGAGAGAGGGGCCAAATAGAGCTTCTACGGTGATTATGCAAAATAATTATCGTAATACGAATGAATATAAGATATACTAACATACTTTATGATAATTTATTATGTTGTGAACGCTTCATATGATACACTATTTACAAAGAAATTATGAGCCACGATCATCTTTACGTTTGTTTGTCTACGCGATTATCGAAGTTTACTGCCCACGACATTGATCAAAACAATTAAAAGCCTACCTAATCAACTCTAAATAAAACAATAAACATGCTGGGCTGGTGGTGTTCCGTGTTTTACACTTGACGTTTATTTAGCTTAAGCGCTGCAGTAGGTTGACACTTGATATTCGGCCTCTGAAACTTGCAGGGGCACGGGTCAAGGGCCATCCTAACATAAGCTACTGTTGTATAACTCTTGACATTCGGCGTTTTGATCGAGTGACCATTATTTTGTGAATCTACATCTCAACGGCAAGTAAATCATGAACTAGAATCGCACGTGGAAGTTTCGTTCCCATACGGACCCCTTGCCAAGATCTCCCTTATTTCTGATTTTAAAGTGGTTTTTGACAGTGGCAAGCAAATTTGTTACATCTGACTTAGCCTTTGAATGGTGGATTATCATATCTATTTTGAATAACAGCCAAATATAATTCATTCTAGAGCCAGACAGACGTTCCAACTTGTTTACGCACCCGGTGGTAGATAATAAGTCACTGATTCCCTTCAAAAGCGAGATCAGTTGTTTGTTAATTCATCCTGACGAAAACAGTCGATCATATCCACAACATACCATTAACGACCAATCGATAACCATGATCCTTTGCTGCGCCAAAATCAACCTTCGTATGATATGAAAGTCATTTCTGGCCTAGGTTACCCATGTCTTGTTTTTCTATCGACGCACAAGTAATCATGCTTGAC
This sequence comes from Aurelia sp. 3 sensu Dawson et al. (2005), assembly GCA_964020215.1. Classification (NCBI taxonomy): domain Eukaryota; kingdom Metazoa; phylum Cnidaria; class Scyphozoa; order Semaeostomeae; family Ulmaridae; genus Aurelia; species Aurelia sp. 3 sensu Dawson et al. (2005). The sequence goes on from OZ026592.1 coordinate 18,122,013, forward strand.
TGTGGGCTTTAACTCATAAAAAATGTCGTCCATCTTCTGCGAAAAGCCACTTCTTTTCACTAAAAATTCTTAAACATCTTCCTGTTCTTATTAAAAAGCTTGAGACCTATGTTGCCCTCGCGTACCAAACTGTCTGGTAAATCTTTTTATGGCAGGGTATCCCGTAAAATACTCTGCCACATTGATGACACTACTGCAGATGAGCCTGTGAACAGGCCTTTCCTTGAAGCTTGTCCACAGGCTAGCTGCACAGAGACTTTACGTTATATTGCCGCGTTCTTAAAGGGGCAGGGTCACGTAATGCAAACAAACCCCTTTCAAAACGACGATTTGGCAGTATTTCGGATAGTCCATAGCACAGTGATTTTCCACTACTTTTCTCAAAATGAAAGAACGTGTTATTTTGAAGATGGACTCTTGTACTTTGTAGAGAAACAAACAAACGCTGATATGTTGTACGATTGCAGACATATTGGTGTATCTTTATAAGTAACTTTAATGTGGATTCACCCCATCCACCAAAATCTGTGCAGAACACAATGGCCACGTGTGTGCAACAATGTAGATTCTAGAGATAAAGGGTTTGTTTACGGTTACATGACCCTGCCCCTTAAAGGCAATTGTATATAGAAATGACTTCGGCTTGGAGTTTGAGACCTTGGAATGGCCAATCGGACCATTAGTTGCTGACTTACGGCACACGAAGGCAACAAAATAGTGAACAATTCAAAAACGTGTATTCTTTACCCATACCTGTACCTGTGGATTCCTCCAAACAACTTTTTCAGAGTTAGAGAGGCAAACTGGTCCGTTTTTGGACCAGTTCGGCAAATTTGTGTTTATTTTCTGTTCTCTTTTTAGCCTGTTCAATGGACACACCCAATATACCAGCAATCTTCAGCCATGGATCCCGAAAGTATTTCTTCGTAGCCTTTGCAAATAACAGTTTTTGTGATAGAATTGTTCTCAAGTCTACATACATGTGCGATATATTTTAAGTATTGTGCATGGATGAATTTGTTCTCCAAGAATCCCATAATCAAGTAAATTCTGCAGGAACGGCTCATATCACTGCACTGAAATTTTTCTAAAGTTTGAAAAGGGGTTGACTGTATCCTTTCCTGATTACACAATAGTACTGAGTTGATTTTAAATGTTGGCAAAATGCAAATACAACGCTAGAACCATTTGCTAAAATATTTACTTCACTTTCACATGTTTGGAAGAAGATGGCTGTTTTGAAGCAACAATATTTTTGTGCCATAAATCATCAACCACTTTTTTGATTTGCTGAAACAATGTCTCAACTTCTAATTTGGAGCTTGTCCAAGAATCTAACGAGAGAGCCAGAAAAAATTTCCCACTTTTGAAAGTTCATAGCATCAAGAGTACTTCACATATCTGAATGATTCAATTTCTAGTTATAAACCAAAAGACCACCGTATAAATTACAATTACCGATACTCGCAATACTGGAAAGAGAAAGACAGCGAGAAAAATCACAAAAATACTTCAATCTTTTCGCTTCAAACTGTTCGTAACCTGTGAAGTACTCTTGGTGCTATGAATGTTCAAAAGTGGGAACTTTTTCCTGCCTCACCCGGTATGCCACGAACTGACCATACAACGAATAGCTCGTCCACGGCATCCACGCAAATGAAGCACAATTTTTAGGAACACCCTAGCATCTATCAACAAACAGAAACAAGTGTCCTTCCACCCAACCATTACTCAGCCAGCCAGCAACTATAACTTGCTGTGTTGAAAACTTAAACAACTTTCAAAAACAAAGATGCAATAAAATCACTTTGATATATAATAATCTGGTTATACAAATTTTAAAACTAGAAACTCGGAAATTCATGACTACAATTAAGGCACACTAATACAGGCAAACGTGCCCAATCAGGAATCAAACCTCAGAATCAATCGATATAATTCTCACACCGATGAGCGAATTACGAGTAAATTAAAATTCATCATTAAAATCATCTAATTAAGCAAAACATTGAACAGAAAACATCGAAAACACTGTCTAAATCAGCTACTGTACTATACTAATCTGCAGACTGCTGAATGTCTATAACGGCTACTGCACTATACTAATCTGTGGACTGTTGTATGTCTCTATCGGCTACTGCATCATAATAACCTCCGGACTGTTCTGTGTTACCGTTTGGCAACAAATCATACACGCCGTTTCGCACTCTGACTTATAGCCTGTGTGCTCCGTAATATGTGTATGCCAGATAAGCACTGGACGGCTCAACTGGTTGATAAACAGGATGGTTCAACACAGAGCCAGCATAGCTGATATGATGCACACGCCTCTGTGGAGACAGCTGAGCAGTTGAATATGGGGAGGAGTGTAATTGTGCATGTCTCCCTAATCTCGTAATACCATTGTCTGTAACAACAGAATTACATGTGTGTGCTTGTGAAATGCCGTTCATTGCTGGTGTCATGAGATAGCCACCTGGAGCACACGGGTCCCCTGCTGTGGTATGCTGCACTGTATGCTGCATGTGTGGGTACAGGACTGAGTTTTGTTGATATGTATTTGATGGGGCTGATAGAAAACAAGGCCGAAGTAGCTGAACCCTTGATGGTGAGCTGGCCGCCGCGGTTGAAACAACTGCACAAACGGGACTGAACGCCGTCTGGCTGGAGGGCAACTGTGAGATCAAGCCGCCCATTCCCTGCCTTCTGAATGGGTAGAGATGATTGACAGTAGCCCCATGATTTGGTGAGCCTAAATTAACACCATCTGGAGTACTACGTTCCACACGGGCGACAGTCACTGGCACATGCAAATAACACAAATTCGTTGGTAATTCTCCAACTGCTGCTTGTGGCTGCTGGCAACATGGTCGATGATGCCCTGGACTTGTTTTGGGCTGCATCAAAGAGGTAATACTGTGTGGCATGAGGGACCGTTGGGGCGATGTACCAACTTGTGGGTTATAATGGGACATGTTGACAGAGTGGGGCATATTCACAGGGACAACACTTGGATAAACAGGACTTGGTGACTGATTAAGGCTACCTTGAATACCATTATTGTCTATGTTATTAGGGCTGGGCACTTCTACTTTCGTTTTTGATGCTGCAAGGACCCCACAATGCAAGCTTTGATCTTCACGCTCTCCTTCATCACTTGAGCTGGATATTGTTATAATACTCGGCTGCGGGCTTGGGCTGTCCTGTACATAAATGGGCGATTTGCCAACGACTTCTCCAAACAGAGGCTTCATATCCGGTACGAGTTTGTGCTTTGATGCGTAGCTCTCATTGTTACTACACGGAGATGTTTTGGTATGTTTTGGCATATGTAGCTGCCATGGTGGCACAGTGAACGTGTTCCACATGCTCCAATGACTTGGTGCACATATTGGTCCAACATGGGGTTTTATTGGATTACTGTTGTCACTTGGTCTACCCCATGCATGCCCTAGTCGAGCAGGACTGTGACTCAAATGCTAAGGAAGAAATATTAGTGACTGAAAAATTAAAAATAAAATACATCTAACTTGCCTTTGCAAAGGATTACATCAAAATACAAATTCATATTTTCAAATTGAATAAAATCTCTCCGCAAAATGTATTTTCACAATACTTCAAGGGAATCGACATAGTTGGCTGGCCAGGGCCTAGTCAAAAATATAATCTATTGTACTCGACGACTTCGACACATCCGGCTTCATTGTGTAGCTAAAGAAACAATGGATTTGTGGGCGTTTTTTTAGGCTATGTGGGCGTTTCTTTTAGCAGCTATGAGATATAGCTATGTCTATTCCCTGTGACCTGGAGCGAAAATTTTTATTGATGCAAATGCTTGGCACTATCGAATAATTAGAAATCCACTTTAAATTTTTTTACTATCTCATTCCGTAACCACGTTATCGTGATTTCAAGGGTCAACTGATGACGTCATTTTGTTTGCAAATTACCGTTAAAGGTCTATCAAGCCCCTGAGGGTCTTATTTGATTTGGACACCCCAGAGGGGGGGGGGGCTTATTAGAGAGGGAGGGGCTTATTTACAAAATCAAATGACATGAATAGGAATGATGGCTTTTCAGTTCTTTCACTCAATATTTCGCGGATTCAACATACAATTTTATGAGTCAAATTGTGCCTAAATTTGGCACAGTTTTTATCGCAAACCACATCAAAATGAAGATGCAAGCTTATTTAGCAAAATAAATGGAGAATCTTTGGTAATTTCTGGAATTTGATATAACTGGAGGCTGGAGGAGGCTTAATAGAGAGGTGGGAGCTAAATAAAGCGTTTATTGTGTTGGGATAATAGGATAATATATGAAAATGCAGCTGTATTTAATATTCGAGAGGTTACAGCTGAATGGAGTAATAAAAGATTGTTCTAGGAATCGATATGATGTTTAGAAAGGCACTTCAGTTGAAGAGAACTTCTTTGAGTTCTGATACCACAGTTAACCTTGTATACTTTCTTTACTTTTGCAAACAAAATGACGTCATAAGGCAATCGAGGTAACACATGCAGTAAGGTATAAAACTTTTTAACGACATTTTTACCATTCAACGGATCTGTTAAGCAAACTCTATAAATTCATTCATGTTACTGACAGCATCTGTAGTAGAAGTTACAAAACATCTTCCTCTCAGCCGAAGTATTTGGGAAATGTCCAACATGTTACCAGATCGTTTCATAGAGTTTACAATCCATAGAAGTGCTGCACAGCACAAGTAATGCAGTTACAAAATGAGAACCAGACTGACAAAATGGCGCAACGAAAAACACAGGCAATCTTCAAATTTGAATCAATTTTTCAGGATTTGTAAGCAACATTTCACTATATCAACATGTGTAAATAGCCGTATGAAGTTAATCTGCCTATATTTTTAGATTCATCTCCATATCAATGACACATCTGCGAATGAAATATATCTTCATCAAACCCCATTTCTTCAAGCGAGATAAGGGTTAGTGTATCTACAACGGTAAGCGTTTCTGTTTCAATCTACATGTTAGTACTCAAAAAGCTGCTTGCCAATACTGAAAATTTGATTCAATGTGAGGACCTCCCGTTTTTGCTTCCATTACACCTAATTATCAAATCATACCTCATTTGGTAATTGCGCACTTTTAGAAAATATTTGTTTAGTTACAATGAGAATGTCAAGATATATCCGAGTTTAAAACTGGGAAATATTTATGTGAGACACCTTGTATATGGTTATGCATACCTGTGTGGGACTTGGTTCTGCAGACATATAACCAACATCCTCAGCGACGGACCTCCAAGAAACCGGGGGTAATGGTATGGTAGATGGTGGAGGAGGCTGATGTGTGCTTCTGAAAGACAAAGATTTGATCTGAAGTTTCATTTGATATGATTTATTAATTTAAGACAGGGAAGCTTGGATGAACTGATTTTGTGAAGAAATGGTTACTTTTAAACGAAACTTTAGATGTATTCCAAACACGATTTGGACATGTTCAGCGTTAAACAAAATTCTGCCCAATAGTATAGACCCTTATACAAAGTAAAGTTCCAATCGAGGTGAAGCTTGCATTACCAAAAGGAAGTAAATTTCATTGCTGCAAGCAAGGCACTCTGTTTCCAAATCTAAACATTGTTAACAAATTGCATGGGTTGCCGTTAGAGACAAAGGCCGCGGGGTGACTCCAAAGCGACGCAAAACTGGCAAGTCAGTATTTCAATAGATTGTTGCGATTTTATGTAAAGGTCTATTGTCTTGATATCTAGGGAGTTATGGCCTTTCAAACGGGAAATGTTCTTTCACTCAAAAGTTAAAGAAATTGAGGTGACAGCAACAAGACAAATTTTCCGCCTACCTGAACAAACTTTCTTTAGTAGAAGATTGAAATCCAGTACCAAGATGTGACCCAGACATCAAATGAGGCTGTGAATTAAAAAGTTTTCAATAAAACATAAATGATTTATCTTTGACAAATAATCTGTAAAGAGAAGGTGTTTACATGTTGATTGGCCACCCCCGTAACGTCAACAAAATAGATGTCTCTGAACCGCTAATGTTAAACAACTCAGAAATGAAGCGAGCAAAAAAGACAAAATCACTCGGAGTCATCGTTGATGAAGGGTTGAATTGGGAACAGTATTTAAAAGTTGCTAAAGGGAAAGTTCGTGAAGATCCCTTATCTCTTAAAAAATTGTAAAACCTCGTGCCACAAAAAAACAACAAGATAATGTACATCGAGCCCTAATGGAAAGTCATTTGCGGTATGCAAATGTTATTTGGGGCAGTATTCCTAGTTCCAAACTAAAGATCTTACGAAATCTACTTAGTGTTGAACAATTAATTAAATTCGATCGATCAGCAATGACCTACAAGATTATGAACAGGGTGTGCCCAGAGAGCCTTTGAGATAAATTCCTCCAGATATCCTTGCATTCAAACTACAATACAAGCAACTGCAAGGACATCCTAATTCCAAGATATAACCTTGAATATGAGAAAAAAGGCTTTCATTTGTCAGCTCTTACTGCATGGAACAGCAACCCTCTCAGTATTAGGGAACTGCCAACCCTCCCGCAGTTTACAGTTAAAGAAACTTAAAAACTCATCTTTAGAGCTGAATTAAGATGAAACACGACTCCATGGAAGAGCAGCAAATAGGCCCTAAAAGCTCTCACTTTACCTCCTTGTATATTGTTTCATAGATTGTAATTTCAATTTGTATGACTTTTTGTGCTGAAGGGATTTTGTGTTATAAACAATTTAATATGAATTTAATAATATGAAATATATGAAACCAACCTATGCGTCCTTTTCTACGAAAGAGGTCTGGAAACAATGATCTTCTTTTAGTGGGGCAAAATTATGGGATGTTCTCCATGTAAAATCAAAATTTATGAGAACATTCAAACAATTCAAATCCTGCCTTGAAAACTTCCCTCTCTAATGAGCCCCCTTCCTTTAAGCCAACCTCGTGAGTATATCACTTAGGCCCCCGAGGACTAAATAAATAAACCATCGTAAACTTTACAAGATCAAACAAAGATAAATTAAGGCAAAATAGCTACCTGTAGTATATGCTGATGAGATGGTGGGAAAAGTATTTCTGTGCCTTGTCTCTCCGTTGGTCCCAAAGAAGGGTAAGGAACAGCACCAGCTTTAGTTTGTGCCAATGTTTGTGACTTGTAATATGCAATCATGTCCATTGAGTGTACTGAAGACTGCACGCTGATGAGAAAAAAAATTTGAAATTGTTTCCTTCAACTCGATTTCAAACTATGAGAAAATAGAGTCAGAAAAATTATGTTGGATGAGCTAGATAAATGTTCCAAGGCCACATCTTGTTTCTATGTCGCCATTTTCTTACAAGTGCACAGAATAAAGTAGCTAGTAACGATTAAGAGACGAGAAAACAATAGGACAGCGTCGTTTTCGTTTGTGCAAGATGACGTCATCATACATCATTCAGAACAGTACTATCTTGTATTTTATTTGTATTTCAAGCGTTAAAGTCAACGCTTCAAAGCATAAGTATCATGGAAAATTTAGGCACAATTTTTAGCCTGTTTTTGAAGGTTTCTCAAAGGGAATTTCTCGAGAAAATCCATTATAAAATCGGCACAGATTGACCGATTTCAGAAAGAAAAATTCCAAAAATAATTGAGCATCTTGACTACAGTAAATCCCCACGTATAAGAACCTACTTTTTGAAAGCCAGGCTGAAATTGGTTCTTATTTCAATTGTACTGAGACTAATTTCAAGGTATGGAGGTTCTTATTTGAAGGATGCCTCATTTGCCTCATGTAGTCCCCTTGAGAGTCTCACACAGATGTTCGGTAATATTATTTGTGTTAGAATCATTCTTATGGACCTAATAAGTAATTGGGGAGGAGAATAAAACTTCCAAAGCCAACTGTGACAACAATGACCTTAATAACAGCAATCAAAATCATCTTTGCTACCCCTGTAATAAAAACCTATGTTTCATCAAACTGAAACAGGTTCTTAAATGCAAGGTACATCATTTAGGAAAAAACAGCCTCTATGTTCTTATTTTGGTAGGTTCTTTATATGCGGGGATTTACTGTACTTAATCAACTATGACGAAATATCTATTTCTTGTATATTTAGGCAGTAGTAGCCTTTGAAAAGGCGACCTTTTTCTTACTCGGCGGGTAAAATAAAAATGCTAAAAAGTAGCTTACTTTCTGCAGTATAAGAACTGTGACAAATGTGTAAAAGTGAAGAACGGATGTCGCAACATTTCACCAGGTTTAATCCTCCTACTTGGGTCCAAATCCAACATCTTCTTCAACAAATCGACAAAAACGGCCCTTGAAAGGAAGAACATGGTGATTATATCAGACAATGAACCGTGTTTACAATTCCAAGAGTTTTTGAGACGTCTCAAGAAGTATTTATTGCGTATGGCACTATCTAAATTTAAGGACCAAAATATCCCTCACTTTATCAAAGTGATGCACAGAAAGAATTTAAATTTCAGATGATATGCGTTGAAAACATTTGCAAGCACATTTTTGTGGAAATTCTGCGCTCGCAGGTGCATTAACATTTTGGTGAGGTCTGGTGCAAACTAGGCCGGTTTCTTTTCAAAACAGTTTCTACGGGAGGAAATCAGCCGAGTCTTCGTGCAGGCTAACTGATATCGATTCATCAAACAAATGCAAAGAAAAATGGAGCATCATCTGCGTAATAAGACTAAACGCGTGCTTATCTGCAGAACCGTAGGCGATGTGAGGTATAAAAGACGGATTACCTTTTTAATTATTAATTTCCTGACGGAGCCGACCCCTGCTGCACTGGTTTATGAATATTCTGATTCCGTGTTTTATTCATTAAGTACGAGGATTGTGGATTAGATTTTGCGATATGAGCTAAGAGAAGATTCAATGCGCCCCTCGGTTAAGTCAGTAGCGCTAGTTTCTAACTGGGTAAGAACAGCGCAAGAATGAACTTTAGTTGAAGAGCCAATTATAGAGAAATTTCTAACTGTCTGAACATCAAAATTGGCCTAAGCAGAAATACACATGGAAGTAGTTGAACGGATTTGGCAGTTTGACTTTCGCTGCACTGCTCCATCAATTTAATTTACGGCAGTGCGAATCAAGAGTTTCCCTCGAGGCTAAATTTGATTTTCAGACTGTACATTCGAATACAGAACTTGTAAAACAGGATAACTGTTTCCTTGTCTTATCATGAGTCCCTGTTGAGCAAGGCTTACTGCAGAGATACAACGGCTTGAAGGATCAGTCTACCAATGATTCAATAAAATGGCCCGGCAATTGAAAGAGGTTGCTCCCTGAAAATCCAAACAATAATATTGAAAAATGTCTTGATTGATTTGTGAAATGTCCAGTTACGTTCAGTAGTTTACCCGGCCTTGGTAATCAGCCTTCCCTTCCCACCGAAATGGGAGATTCTCGGCAGAAAGCCTCTTTCAAAAACCTCCAAAAACGAGTGGAAACAACGACCATAACTTCCCTTTGTTTCATTTCTAGCAATAACAACATTTACATGCATTGATGTATTTTATCCTCTTGGGAGAATGGAAGCCTCCTGCATGAATACGTCATACTAGGAGAAGACTTTTTCATTCCCCAAGGTGATAAAACATGCAAAGCGTGCTCAAGTCACTGCTATACGGTAAAGATATTAGGACAACTTGCTCGTCATTTTAGCACATATTTTATTTTATTTTATTGCCCCTTCTATTGCTGCATTTAAGACTAAGCTGTTGTCCAAAATTCGCCCCCTGCCAAACTCTGTCTTTCGAATACATGATCCAACAGGACTATCGTATCTTACCCAACTTAGGGTGGGTCTCAGTAAATTAAATTTTCACAAACTCAAACATAACTTCAGAGATACTATAAACCCAATGTGCCCTACCAACGATGGCATTGAGGACACGGAGCACTTTTTGTTGCTCTGCCCTTCTTTTGACGTACCACGTAGAGATCTTCTCGCTGGAGTTTCCGCTTTATTACAACCACTTGGACATACCAATCTTTCAAACGAGTTTCTAATGCGGATTTTATTGTACGGTGATAAAGATTTTGCCACTAGTATCAATAAAGATATACTTCTTTTGACGCTCTGATTTATTCATGAAACTGGCCGTTTTGATTAGAAACATTTAGATCTCAGTTATAAGCCATAAAGCCATAAAGCCACCAAGTCCCCTTCTAAGTAAACATTTCTCCTTTTTCCCCTGTGTAGCAGATACGTGTTATCAGTAACGTGTAATTCTTGTGCTATCTTTGTCTTTAAAGTCGTAACGTGTAGTGTTATGTTCGTGTTTCCTGTTATTTGTAGCCATGCGGTAGTCGTAGTTTTTCGCTCCAAATGGTATTGTAGTAGTAGTAGGGTATAGTAGTTTGTAAGTAGTGTATTAAGTAATATGTATATATTGTAAGTTTTTAGTTGGAATGTAAAAAAAACCATATTTTAAGGTTTCGCGAAGGAATGTTTTCAAGAAATTTTCAGCCGATTTCAGCCAGAAAAGTTCTAAAAGTACCCAAATATGTTAAAGACTCAATCAGACATTACAAAATATCATTTTTTTTATATTCAGGGATCCATGGCCTTTTTTAAACGCCGGTCCTTTTTGTCGACTCGGAAGCAAGAATGAATATACAAACTCACCTATCGATTCTTTCTGCCATTTGTTCATTTCCACTGATGCTGCTTGGGAAATTAACCTGATTAAAAGAAAACAAAGCAAACTTGAAAAAATGATTTTGAAAACAACAAAACGTTTTCTGCAACGACATTGAAAGATCAGTGACAGCGATTCTCAATTCCTACCATTTCGAATCCAGTTTTTGACCAGCAGTGTCATTAGAACTCCTTTAAAATGCGTATGCAAGATTCAAGTTCCATTTCCTAAGCCCTTTCAAATGATATCTGGTTTGCAGTAACACAAAGCACCCGAGAACATATTTAATTTTGGACACTCCAAAGGGGGCTTAACAGAGAGGGGGTTTGTTAGAGAGCTTCTTTACAAAATCAAATGACAAGGATAAATTTGATTGCTTCTTAGTTCTTTTACCCCATATTTTATGGGAACAATGTACAATTATATGAGTCAGATACACAAATTTGACATAGCCTTTTTTCCCAAACCATATCAAAATAACACACAGAGGATTATCTTATCTTTCTCAACTAAGGGTTGGTCTCAGCAAATCAAATTTCCACAAATTCAAAATTTTTAAAAAATTCTAGGTATTTTGATGATTTCTCTTTATTTTCCTGCTGTGTTCTACGTAATTCAAGAAAGATTTGGAAGACACGATTGATATCTAAAACACGGCGACAGATGTTTCTCTGGGAACACTTTCAAGCATTTTGAACTGGCAGACTGAATAAAAGTTACCTAAAAGGCCCATTACATGAAAAAGTTCAACCCGTGTTGAGTTCAACACAGGTTGAGTTTCAACTCCGCATACGGTGTAAGCCTTTGAAACTCAACCGTAAAGATTTTATGCCATGAAAATTCATTATTGCGATGTATCGCTGCAGCGAAATTTTATGATAATTCATCTGCCTAAAACGAGTATTTGTAAGAACTGTCGACTTTGATGACAAAATGTATGTTACAAACTGTCGTATTAATGATTCTATTGTGAAGAAACTGGTTCTATCCCATCGAGTCAGTCGTTAAGGTCGTGGGGTCATTGCGTTACCGTTCACATTCAATCGTTTTGGCCTTTGAGTCATTCGTTCCCAGCGACTATAGCGACTCCAGAAACTACAATGACCCAAGGTTTGAACCAAGCTTTACAGACATGAAACAATGTCCTTGATTCATAGATACAAATTTTTGCATAACCTTGACACCGAATGTTTAAATACGGAAACAGTCTTAGTTGTAGCTTTTAGCACACTCAACACTACTCAGTGGGTGGTTACCAATAGCAACGTCACTTTCTGGTTTAGCTTGGTTAACTTTACATTTCTGTTTAGGTTGACAATGACCATTGCACCCATCACTACCTTTCCTTATCGCAAGGGATACGTGTGCGATGAAACGCGTATTTGGTGTGATTATTTCGTATAATAACGTTTTTAGTAAGTGATTACTTGATTTTCTTGCAGGTTTAATAGTTTTCTGTTTCAGTTTTCAAATTACAGGTTTATCTTAAATTTTGATTATTGTTATTTTACAGGAGTTGACGGTGTTTTTCCTTACAGGTTAGAAGCTCATTGTATGTCCATGGGTTTATCATGATGAATCCACTATTTAAGTCTATTTTAAAATTTTGTACCACAAATCATTTGTTTTATGGATATTGCATGATTTAGTAAGGCCACAAATCATGAATGCGAAAGAGGACACAAGGTTTTAGTAGAACAAATATATGTTGTTTTCCTCTCTCTATATATTTTGGAAAAAATTGTCTTTTATCTTGTGCCTAAATGAATTTATACTATTTCTAGATTTTAAATGAGATGATAGGCCATTAGGTGTCGTTAAAACGATGACCGTTTCGCTTCCATGGGTTTTCGATCTGCTAGAATAATTACAACACAAAGTAGTACTTACGAGCGCAATTTCTTCCAAATGACCAAATACATATCTTTTCCCTTCTTCCTTGCGAGCTTTCCCTGATTCTCGTTCATATTCCTCTTGCGACTAAGAAAACAATTTCATCATTTCAATTTAAATCCTAGGGAAACATCTAAGAACCAAGATTACGACGATTTTCATTTTAAATTCAATTTTCAGTCCTTCCCAATCATAGTTGACAAAAATCCAGTAAGCAGAGACAAAAACAAATTCAGGTTGACATTTCAATAAGATGTTAAGTAGACAAATCTATAAGTAGACGAATCTAGTGATAAATATATGATCATTAAGACAAAGTCATGCCTTTGTTTGACGTTGCGAAGCAAACGCTGTGCTTCATCTTCAGAATACAGATTTTCAAAAAGCACGAGGCTATATTTATCTGTATAAAGACGCAAACAACAAACTAAAGTGCGTGATTACAATTCCTAAGTGAAACGTAAAGAGAAGGGCAAGCCCAAAAGGATAATACCTAAAATAAAACGAACGGAAAACATCTACTTTCATTTTGATTTGGTCCCACACTATCTAACTGACGTCTTTGAAAAATCCTCGAATGATACGAATAGAGCTGCAAGAAGCACATAAACAAATCTTAAAGTGGCCCTGTTAAGAACAACAACGGGGCAGAAATCCTTCTCTTATCGTGGTGGTAGAATCTGGACTGAGCAAAGTAGAGAAACCGAACAAACAGCCTCCCTGGAAAAGCATAAGTTCCAAATCTTTAAAAAGGTGGGTGTAAAATTCTATGACCTATTTCTTTGAACTGAACGGCTTCAAAGAAACTTGAACTATTTTACAGTAAATCTGCCGTTGGACTTTTCTGAAACCTTCAATGTTGTCAGGATTGCAGTGTTTTCCTTCTTTTTCGATAATTGCACAGAAATTCTCAAAAAAAATATAACTATGGTAACTTCTAAACTATTTGATGCAGCTTAGATTACGATTGGCGATTGATTAATGTAATTTTTTTATTGTAAATCCCGATGAAATCGGCTTGCTTTTTTAAGACAGGCAGTTGATCAAATATCAACGATAACAGATTTATGTGTGCCTAGGCAATCAAATTGAAGGATAACGTCAAGCATAATATGGCCTAATCTTTAAATCCGTCACGCAAGAATGGAAGCAAACAATAAATAAGCTGATTAATACAAGTCTTATAAAGGAGGTTTTGAAAATTTATCAATCCCAGAAACTATAACATGTGGCTGCGAATATTGCAATTAACAGTAAATTCCTAAGAAGGTTTGCTAAAATTCTTTGCTGAAAGACGCTCGGGATGCTCGTAATCTCAAGGTAAACAATGGAATGACAAGTGGCATGGTATGGGTGTCAGGCAACCTACATTTTGCCTTTTGTATGCGATGTTTTCGAAAGAAAAAAGCATAGGTGGTGTGTGTCTGTTCTTTCTTATTTTTGGCAAAACCGCATTCATTAAAGGCCACGGAGATAGGTCGCCAAAATGTAAACAAATCTGTCAGCATCATTGTTATCATTGGTATCAGCAGCATCATCATCATTGGTTGGCATTAATTAGCTATGTTGGTTGGCATTAATTAGCTATGTAATTAGCTAGACGAGAAGCCAACGTTAAATAAAGCAATTATTATTATTTATTATTATTATTATTATTATTTCATATATGCGTCTATATTGCTCCTCTTGCTGTACTTTGTTTCGGTGCTTCACCCTAGTCACCAAAAAGGAAGGGTCAAAACTATTAACTTCTCTCCGAGCAATCCTAAAATATATGAATGTTTGGTTCATTCCTCCATGCAGAACAAAAACCTATCTTCGAAAATAATGCTTCCATTTTTGAAGAACAGATGAGAAGTCTGTATGTTAATCGCTTGTCAGAAAACTGGAAAATCAAGGTTTCGGCCGAGCGTCGTTTGATATCTTTACCGTCCGAAATTGTTTGCACTGTAAGAAATCACAGCAAAGCTTTTGCACCATTTGAAAATAGAATGCATTGCTTACAAACCAACTTGGAATGATCGTGAAACACTTGAAATGACAAGCATTATCCCTATTGCGAGAAAAGAAATTCCTAATGAGGAATCCTTTCAAAACTTGTGAGAAAATAAAACACGAATTCTCCATACCTTCAGCATCCATTCATACTGTCCATTTATACTATTGATGAGTCTTCGAAAATACCTGCCTCGTTTCGTAGGCGAGGCTGAGTGCAATAACCTCTGATCGGGATGTCCTTCAGTCTGAATGATGTATCGAATCTGTGGGAAAAGCGTAGACTTAATACATGTTGTAGTCTCGATTTTTGACTGAACCATGACTGAACTGATACTGCTACAACTACGATTCATTTCTCTACATTTGCAGACAGAGACCAGCCTCGTAATGATTCCAAAACAAAGAAAGACTTTTCAGCTATTCTACAAAAGAGCCTGGATCGAGCGTTATTTGTATACATTCTTATACGCGAGGTTCGATCGAGTGGCGTCAGAGCTTCTATTCCTGCTGTGAAAATTTGAAAATCGTTTGATCTATCGTTCGATCCAGTCTCTGTCACAAAACAGCAAAAAGGGTCCAATGGGCCTAACTGCCCTGCTCCTCTTTTCTCAACACCAATGAGCCTAAAACACTACATACAGTAGTTTTATGAACTGCTAGACAAAGACGGCAGTACTTAGATGAATATTTCTTTACAAACCATATTTGCAAAAAAAATCTTTTTTATATATGCAATATAACAATTTACACGAGAACGAGGTACTAAATATCATACTTACAAACTACAAGACTGCATCACAAAGGATGATGACCCGGGAAGCAAGAACCCATGACTATCCCAAGGGTCATCAAATAAAACACTTAACTAAATTACTGATAAAAACAATCAACAAACAAACAAACGAACATGGAAACAGAAAGAAAAAGACACAGTTACAAGACACTACACATAAACAATTAAATACAACTAAATACAGATACATACTAGGATCCGGTTCACATTGGAAGTCAGGCCAGCACAGGCGATAATGCTGAACTGCAGAAACCCTGGCCGAGAGAAGACCACTGACAAACACTGTTACCGCTATTGCACGCCCCCCCCCCCTCCCCCAGAATCCCCACCGCTCAATAACACTGCAACTGTGCTGTCGCAATAATATCCCTTCCTGTAAGCAATAATCTGCTTTTGTTGCCGACTGATATTTTTGCCTGGTTCTGCAGCTCAAGGGGAACCAGGCTCTCACTGCAGCAACAACAATATCTTCCATTATATTCAATGAGCAAGCTGTGAGTTATTGTGGAGTAAGGCTACTGGAAAAATGAAAAGGAACATTAACTGTTTGAATGACCACGTGCCCTTAATATCAAGACGAAAAAATTGGCAAATACATCATCATTTATTGGTTGATATGGTCAAATCCATTTTCAGAACTTACGTGACTAAAATCAGTAAATCGTGTTGAAATATGAAGAGTGTTCTCAAAGAAAATCGTTCTGAAAACTTTCAAACAGGCCTAAAATGTAGATATTTGCTATACTCCTAAGAGGATCAACTTCCTACAACGTGCTGTGCTGCAGAAGTAATTGGAAAATTTGATTATGATTTCAAGGTGCTTTTGAAGTTTTCTTGAAGGGTTTCGTGAGTAAGTCATTGCAGTAAGGCAGACATTGGATTGTGATTTTAGGCCTGTTTGAACGTTTCTTGAAGCTGATTCCTTTTCTCGAGAAAATCCCTCATAACTTCAGAATGGAGTGGCCAGTTTTCAGTCAGCACAATTCTAAAATCTAGTTGAACAATTTCACTATCAACTGATCCATTAAGCAATTCAGGGAGCATTCACCTTGCAAACGGAGACTGTTTTAATTGACACGCCCGGTACAACAACAACAACATCAGCACCAACAACAACAAGAGACTCTTTCCAAACACCCTTAGGGCCTTTCCTTGCCTGTAGATACAGCGCTTTTTAACAACGATTTAAGGTCCCATGTTGACAGGAAAGAGGGCTTCCTCCTTATGGAACGTAACACCATTAATCTTGTCCTCTACTTAAAGCATTTCTGGTTCGTGTCTTCAAAGCTTCGATGCAAATTCGGCAAAGATCACAAGGCCGAATTGTGAAGGATGCAAATTAGGCTTCAAGACCCAGTCCCCAATAGACCTTTTAGCTTTGCTATAGATGAAATCAAGCGTTAATTTCGTAAATCTATTTAATATAGGTATACTGGCGAATTAAAAAGTTTACGCTTTTAGCGGATTGTGGAATGTGGAACGAGAAGTATGGAATGTGGAAGTATGAGGCCAATATTTAATAATGAAATGTTAATCTATCAGTCAACGGCTAACTTAGATGAGAAAATTTCGTTTGGTAAAATCATTCATCACTTAGACCCAGAAATTAAGAAAACACTGGTAAACGGAAAGTTTGGGAACGAGGATTCCACATTCCATTCTGGTCCATGATCTACTTACTATGGAAATTAAAGTTTTATTTCTGAAACTGACAATGAAACTTCATTGCCTCATAAATCATGGACCAGAATGGAATTCTCGATTCCCATAAAAACCCTTAAAGACATTGTTTTAATTGCTGGGTCTTAAAGATGTGTAATTTTACCAAACACCTCATCTATTTTAACCTTGACTGATAGATTAATATCTTAGTTTTGAATATCGGTCACATACTTTTATTTTTTTTTCTGAGTAAAGTTCTATGTCGTTTTGCTTTATTACTTTTTCTTTTCTTCTTCTTCTTTTTTTCTAAAAGCCACGGGGTAGACATGATATCTTGCTCCTCGTGGCATTGTATTAGTAGTATCGTAGGGTATTTTGTAAGTAGTGTAGTAAGTATCTTGTATTGCAGATCTTTCATTGATGATATATAAAAAAACATATTTTTATTCCATGGCCCACCAAACGTAGACTTATAACGATGAGTCTCTTGTTTCCCTTTGCTCTTTCACTTGATGATGGCGCTTCGGTCAAGAGAGACTCTGAAATATAGGTAGTATTACTCTGAAAAACCTGGCCCTATTTAAGCCCAAACTGAGCAATTTCTTCAGTACCAATCAGATTGCGAGATTTGGTCAAGAACAATGCTGTCGAATTTTCAATTCGAATGATGCAGTTGACTAGAGTTTGAAGGAAGTTGCCGCGGCAGGTTGTTGTGAATTGTTCTGGTTTCTTTTGGTCTTAAAGACATGGAAAATGTAGCGTTGAAAGACTTATTTTGCACTCACCAGGCAAACTTTTGATTTATACAAAGTATCCTTGATTAAACGTCTGCTTAACGTGGCTTTTATCGCATTTTCTTTCCGAGGAGTGACCGTTGAACAGAGTTACGGCAGTTGTTCGATCATGATTTGATCGATCGAATATCTAAGGTAGGGCCAAGTTTTTCACTCATTCATGATGAGTCCCTTTTGAACAAGGTTTACTGCAGGGATACAAGGGACTCATCGTCATCAGCCTACACCAAACGCGTAAACTTTTTTTTGACGCATCCGTTATATTCCAATAGAATTTTTAAAAAATCCTGTGTCTACCCCCGAGGCCATTTAATAAAGATAATAGAAGAAAAACTACTTTAATCACACGGTAGTTCTACAAACAAATTACAAAAATGGATAGCTCATGACGGGATACGGTAACTGACTACGGAACTTCATTCGAATCGACGAGTTTCATGGTTAAATTCAAACAGAATTTTATACATTCTTATGCGAGAGGCTCATGAGTGGCGATATGATTTTTGTCACTACACTAATATGTACAGGATGTCCCAAATAACATGTACGCCGTAGGAATGGCTACTGCGGAGGAGCCATAAATCTAACTTTTCTTCTTTCAAATTTTTGAACAGTAGAGACTTCAACTTAGAGTTTGGCACCAAGTTTAAGCAAATCTGAAAAGTGGTTGCTGATTTATTGAGAAAGAAAGTCGAAATCAGTGGTGGTTTCAAAAGCAGATTATTTTATCTCCGTACTGAAACTTGAAATTCTTTAAAGGACAAGCCCGGGGTTGATAAAATTATTGTTAGAAAGTAACCTTACCAACTGTTGAACACCAGTTTTGAGTTCTTTCCAAGTTTTCATGCCTCGAAAATTCTTAAATTTGACGATCAATCTTCGTAAGTTAGGCCAAATATCGTCGCCATTTTGTTTTTTTGTACGAGAGTACGAAGCAACGAGAAGGAGACTGGCATATGAGTGGTATAATATCAACACATTTGGCAGCCTCGTTCAGGTCAGCGTGAAGTGACGTCATATAAAATGACGTCATTTCGCACTTCTTAGCAGACTGAAACGTGTAGTTTCGCAGATTAAAAGAGAAAACAATTGAAAAAAAGTACTACAAACCAATTCAAAACACATTCTTGAATAATCAACAATTATACCAATCGCGGACTTGTCCTTTAAATAAATAACTAAATCACTTAAAATTCTTGGTTATCAAAAAATCGAATTCATAGCTATCAGTTTCACTTATGAACAGCAGAAAACCGGGCAAGGCACGCTTTTTTAAATCAATTTCTTTGAATTTTAACAAAATGGAGATTAACGAATCCTCTGGTTTTGTGGCAGGCAATGATTTTGACTTTCTCTCACATCAATCAATAAAAATTTGGTGCTTATGTTGTGCTAAAGAAGACAGAGAATCGAACATACCTGGTCATATTCACTTGGACCGGGGTACAACGGCCAGCCTAAAAATAATTCTGCTGCAACACAGCCCAATGACCACATATCAATTGCCTCATTGAATGGAAGGCCAAGAATGATTTCTGGAGCCCTGGAAAAGAAATAAACTATCGTAAACATCAAAATATTTACAAGGATCTTGACAAAATTTGGGGAATAACAAACAAACACACAGAACTTTACATGGTCCTCGGAGGGGGGGGGGGAACTCAACCTATTATGTGATGGGGACGTGCCATTTTGCCCGAAAAATTGGTACCGATAACTCCGTAAATTCTGGTGGATTTTAGGGCCATAGTTCCACAAATCGAATAAATACCTGGGCCATAATTTCGTAAATCATGAAAAATGCCCTGAAAAGGACACCCATAATTCCGTGGAATGTCAAAAAATTGTGCAAATGATACCCATAATTCCGTAATGGTTTGAAAAAAGAGCCCCTAAAAATGGCATGTCACCGTACCACGAACAGTACTAAGGTAACCCCCCCCCCCACCCCGGAGACATGGTCATGGTCTGCATTTTCACAACACCTTTCAGTACAAAAATGTGGCCAAAGAAACTCAGATATATTTTTTGTAGTGGCGAGTCAAGGGCCTACTGGGGTGAAATGGGTAGGCTGGGGTATGATGGGTAGTGATCATTAATTGAAAACAGTGCACCTGGAAGTGATAAAAAAGTATTCACTCGGTCAAGGAATTCATTCTGTTGCACTGCTCTGCTTTTCAAGTAACACGTAGAGATCTTCTCGTTGCAGTTTCCGCTTCATTACGACAATTTGGACATACCAATCTTTCAAACGAGTGATCTAACTGTTTGATGATAAAGATTTCCCCAATGGTCTCCATAAAGATAGACTTCTGTTAACTCTCCGTTTTATCTATCAAACTGTTTGAAGACTACCAGTTTTGGGACACTGCTGCTTCATAGAAATAATTACGACAGAAATAATGCTTGCAGTATTAACTCTGGATTCGCTGCGAAAGATATGGAATTTGGTGAGCAAGAAAAACCGGTTTTGGGACATTTCTGTCTTTATGACTAAGGGCGATCACTTGCTTTTGAGAAACGGTAATCGGCCACAACTAACGATTTTGGGAGAAAAACATTGTCAGTGATTAGATTGTTCATCAAATCGAAGAAAAATAACAACGTAAATTTGTCTTCAAAAACGACTAGTTTTCGGGGAAGAGATGGTGAAAAATTCCTTCGTGAACAATCGGTTTTCGGACAAAGTTAGGACCATCGACCTCATTGTGACATGCCCGCCTTTAAGGCGCAGAGACAACGACTGACCTATGGCATTCTTAAAACTAACGACATGCAAATATTAACAACTAAATGAATAAATAAAAAATGCTAAACATATGATAAATTACTGAAAAAATAGTAGAGTCTGTTTCATATTGTATGTCAAGCCTAGACTTATTACGATGAGTCCTAGTAATCGCTACTACCCACCCACCACCCACCGCTCGCTCATACTTGATGAGCGAGGGGTGGGTGGGTGGTAGCGATTACTAGGACTCATCGTAATAAGTCTATGTCAAGCCAGCTTAGGAGAATGATGCTGAGCCATAGGAGCGCCAGACGAGAGATAAAAAATAACAGTAATTGCTACCACCACTAACCCCCTCCAGAGTCCCAATCGCTCAATACATTACGTATACGCCGTCATGTCAGGGTTCTTGATTCACGATATCAAACGTCTGAAACACTATGTCGACACACTGTCGATTCTAACGTTTTCCGTTTCCACTGGCAAAAAACATGTGCCATTTTCGTGTAAACGGGAGGCATGTCTGTAACATTCTTATGCCGTTTTCAAACTGTGCCGACATTTTACAACTGAAGTCTCTTATGCAAAATACCCGTACCAGGCGCCATTGACACTCAGAGAAGCAGGCTAAATCTCTGCTTTGTTCGTTGATCAGAGAGCGGTTTTCGCACATCAAAAACATCTCCCATCATAGCAAATGACCTGTCTTCTCAAGATTTACTCAAAATATCTTCAGTTGTAATCTTTATCCTCAATTTAGTCGACAAGAGCGAGAGATTTAAGAATATAATCTCACACTTTGACTGTTTTCTTTCCGACATTTCCCTTAACAAAATCAGTGGGTGATCTGCTGGTCCTGCCGACGATTACGCTTTCACGTTGTTGATTGGCCACTGGACTGTTTTAGCAAGAAGACGCGAGTCAAGAGGACGCCAACATAATTCTTTAGTTTGAGCATGTAAATTACAAAGTGAAATCAACTTCAAAACTTTTGCGAGTTTCGCAAGACTTATTGTACGTTCTATTCTGAAACTAACAACCTAAAAAGTATGCGTTTGTAGGTCGCACTGATAAAATAGGACGCTGAGAAAAGAAGCAAATGCAATGTGAACATATTCAAAAATTATGGAAATAAGAGAATACAACTGATTTGCAACAAAATTACAAAAATGGATCCGGTTCTTTGCGCATCTTTTTAACAGCATTTCCTCATTCGAACTTCAAGCTGCTCAAAGTTTCTGAAAGAGAACCCTGTCAGTTACTAGGCAAACAAGATTTAAAGGCACATAGGCTAAAAACTCGCTAAGGGTCGAGAAGTGCATACACATTTTTTACATGAAACCAAGAATTTACGCTAGTACTGAAAGCTCCTTGAAACTACGGCATCAGAATTTGAGTACTAAGTGTTTCTTATGAGTTTCTTAAAGGTTCATAACAACCTTCAAGTTTACTCCGTCTTGCCTTCTTGAATATTTCAAAACAAAGCTCGTTGAAGTCTTTCCAATGTTTAGACAATACTTGAAGCACTACACTTATCTTATTATAAGAAACTGCTTATAAGAAATTCAACTCTCAGATTGCCAAAAAATTAAGAAACTCCAGTATTGGGAAAATATAACTTAAGAAAAACCATATATTTTTAACAAAGGAAATAGTTAACATATTTTACTTTATTTCACTTGTTTCCTATATCATATTACTCGGAATATACTTGGGTGATGTCTAAACATTGGCGAGTTGTCCAAAGCATTGTTTTGAAAATTGTTTTAAAAAGTTCCGGAGGACGCAGAAGTGGCCCTGAAGAAACTCTGAGTGCTCAAATTCTGATAATTCATCTACCCTGATATAAGAAACCAATCAGCCTGAAATTTTAAATTTGGTTTCTTAGAAATTATTTTGATTGGAAAAATGGTATTTTTCAAGCACTTCATAATACAAAACTTATCATGTGTCGAACAAAACAAAAAAATCTGACAATTTGGATTTAGAATTAGAAAAAAATATCACATGGCTAGTAACTAGTGTAGTTAATGTTTTCTGCTGTTTTTATTTTACATAGGAGGGCATTGTCAATTTAAGGTTACAGTAACTGAATTTGAATAGTCATTGTCCAACATATGGTTTATGTAACTTACATAATAACAAATTTCATGGTTTCTTTTGATGCACATTTGGTGAGTTTCTTGTTGTAATTATAAGAAATTATTCAGCCTGTTTTATCTTTTTTTCTCCTTTTATAAGAAAAACCAAGCAGCCTGGTTTTAAAAATGAGTTTCTAATTGGCGGGGTAACACTGTACGTGTAGGATCCTTAGCAAGCACGCTTAAGTTTCTGACTGTCTGTAGCGTGCCTGCAAAGGTCTCTGGGTAACGTTGGCTCTTAAAATAACTTGATTACAATCGGATTACAATCCTGGCATTTCCAAGTATAAATTACGACACTTTCTATTACAATCAACAGTTAAGTACTTTTCTCATACTGAATGGTGCAATTATATATATTGCAGTGGCGTTGGGTTGAATACCTCAGACAGATAAGTGTACCATTAATACATTTTTCATTCTTTATCAATGAATCATATCAACCCATTTCGCTAAAGACTACGCTGAGGGCAATAACACCATACCCGTTTGAGAGGCCACACAGCTCCTTGGATATGAAGACGATGGAATTGGCAAATACACAGGGTGTCCTGAAAAAATTATGCCCCGTTTGTGTTGCTGCTGTGGAGGAGCCGTAGATTCAATTATTTTGGTTTTTGCACAGTTGCATAGGTCAGGCTTCAACTTAGAGTTTGAGACCTTGTTTGAGTCTATCTGACACACGGTTGCTGATTTATGGTAGAGAAAAGGCAAATAAGTGGTTGCTTTGCTTCAAAACCTCATCGAGTCTGCCTCCAAAAATGTTGCTGTTTTGGGTGTGATTGTGGTGCTTAAGAATGCAATACCATGCTCTGTTTCAAAGGGGATGCCCTCCTTTGAATGGTGTTTGACATGGTATATTTCATGGAGATATGTTCGGGGGAAGCATTTCAAAATGACGATAACCACCAGAAGCGATTGGCCTAAGCAAATTCAGTAGAAAATGCCAATTTTAGTTTTGACGTTTTATCTGCACTTGGGGCAGATATCAAATATGTTCTAGGTAAGAACTTAGATTAAGTCATAAATAATGCGAAGAAGTCAAGATACTCTTCGCAGTACCCTAAAATGTAGTGCATCACGTCGATTTTAGGGTCAGTGGTTTTGCAGCGAGAAG
This sequence comes from Aurelia sp. 3 sensu Dawson et al. (2005), assembly GCA_964020215.1. Classification (NCBI taxonomy): domain Eukaryota; kingdom Metazoa; phylum Cnidaria; class Scyphozoa; order Semaeostomeae; family Ulmaridae; genus Aurelia; species Aurelia sp. 3 sensu Dawson et al. (2005). The sequence continues at coordinate 18,145,804 of OZ026592.1, forward strand.
CTGCGAGGAGATGTGTTTACATCTGGGCTCGTCATCTGTGACGTCAAGACCTCTATTGTTTCTATTGTTTAATGAAGCAACATGACTGGTTGTTTCCAACCTAAACAAAGTCGTTGATTGGCTCAGAACCAAATTCCACCCTGTTAGGTGTATTCTGTTCTCCGGAAATATCAAAATCATGTATTCCAAAGAAATGGATCTGGAGTCCTATAAAAATTTTTGCTAATTATTCTAAAGGGTTGGCAGTGTTTTCTATTCATAAAAGTGCACATTCTGCCTTTTAAGAGGTGTGGTAAAAATTTTAGTCCGATGCCAGAGTCCTTTCTTTAAAAACTTACTTTATTTCGACATCACGGGAGAACAATAGAAGTCCTATTTTTGACGCAACCACTTATTTTGCCTTTTCTCTGCCATAAATCAGCAACCATGTGTCAGATTGACTCAAAAAGGATTCAAACTCTAAGTTGAAGCCTGACCTATGCAACAGTGTAAAAATCGCGATAATTGAATCTACATCTCCTCCACAGTAACCACACAAATGGGGCACATTTATTTTAGGACACTCTGTATGCACTACGACATTTTCATATGAAAACAGAGGGAAACATATCCATTTTTGCCATGCTATCATCCCATTGCTCCGTTGTAAAAACGGAGATTTCGAAAACGCTAATGAAAACGAATAAATTTGAAAACGGTGCGTTTTGAAAACGATCCGCTTTCAACGTTTTCTGCATGAACGGCACAAACGGAGACATTTGCAAACGCTTTACATTGCTTCACCACAAGGGATGCTTCAGATATTCTCCAACATAGTTAGGCTAGCTGGGTAGCTTGTTGATGGGGCTCCTGCTGTTTGGATGGGTGGCTGCTTCCCTTTGGTTTCGGCGTTGTCCCGATTGGGATGGCGCTCGTGGCACTGGGAGGCGGCTGTCCGTCGGCCGGATGGGGACCCCTCTTCATTACCTAGCACCTGTGTCCTTTCAAATTTCTTGATACTCGCTAATATTGTTGCCTGGCATCGGATGTGAGACAGACATTAAATTTTTTTGTAGTTTTTTTTCCTGATGAATTGTAAATATTGAGTTGTAAGTGCCTTTCATGGTGGGAACTTCGATGACCTAGCGTCTATTCCCGCCATGATTGGCACAGTAGTTATATTTGTTTGTGTTTTATATTTTTAATTGATTATGTATTTAAAAAAAGCATGCTACTGAAATACGTAATACGTAAATATGAAATATGTAATATGAAATATGTAAATATAGAGTTGAATGAACACTACCGGGTGAGTCAATAAAAACGCCCGGCGTTTGAAAAAATCCTAATCCCTGAATATCAAAGCAATGATGTTGAACACTGTCTTGTTTTATTCCCAATATGTCAAATTAGGTTCAGTAATTCACCCGGCTTTAATCGGTCATTCCTTCCCGTCGAAAGAGGAGATTTCTGCAGAAAGCCCCTTTCAAAAACCTGCAACAACAAGCGAAAACAGCAAGCAAAATTTCCCTTTGTTCTCCTTCCTAGCAATAAATATCGGTTAAATCTTTATTTAAGCGGGGTTAATACCCGAAGAAAGAGTGCGGGTTTCCGGCGTTTTGCCCAAACAGTAGTAGACCTCGTTCCCAATATGAGGTATTTTGGGTGGGTGTTGTGGCTTTGCCTCATGCCTTGCTGAGTCACTCTTGCTTGCTGGCCCTTTGGGACTTGCTGGCTTGCTTGCTGCTGTTTGCTGTGGTTCAATGCTGTGGACTTGCTCGCTGTCATGGGTACAGCAGTCCTAGGCTTTGGACGTGCTTGCTTGCTCGCTGTGTGTGCTGTGGTTCAATGCTTTGGACTTGCTCGCTGTCTTGTGTACAGTAGTCCTCTGCTTGGACGTGCTTGCTTGCTCGCTTTGTGTGCTGTGGTTCAATGCTTGTGACTTGCTTGCTTGCTTGCTTGCGCTGTGTTGCGTGCTCCATCGATAGCGGGTCTTTTGCCTGCTGGTGTTAGGTGTACCAGTTTAATTTTTTCTCTCTTTTTCAGGAGATACACCATGTTTTGGCCCTTGTTCTCTTTTTTCTTTGTCTTTTTTTCCGGTAATAGACAACAGCACAGAATGTTTTTGAGGTTTTTGCTGTTTTTCTTTCTTTTAAAGCCTCTCACGTTACCTCCTAAATATTTACGTTGGTGGTGATTGGGGGGAACACGTTGTGTTCTATGGAGGAAAATATAGGTTTTCTGGTCAATCACCGACCGTAAATGCGCTTTTCGAACAGTTAACACCGGGCTGATGCACTGCTAGCCCATGTTACCTGTTATTGGCCTTGTTTTATTGGGGGGGGGGACAGGAGTTACACAGTATAGATATGTTGCTAAGATTTCTGAAGGGGATTAATGACTCTTGGATGTGCTCATGTATTTTGTCCTCATGGGAGAATGGAATCCCCCTGAATAAGTTATTCACACTGGGCGAAGACTTTTCAACCTGCCAAAACGAAAGCACGTGCTAAAGTGTGCTGAACGTCATCGTTGTGAGGTAAACACATCAGGGATTTTTGCTTGTAATCTTAGCACGTTTTTAAGGTTTCTGAAAGGGATTCATTTTAGAAAATCGCCTACAGAATCTGAACGGACTGACCGATTTTAGCCAGGAAAATTTCTAAAAATAATAGCTATTAAATCAAATATTGCAACATAACATTGCTTACATACTCACGGAGCAGTAGCCTTTCAAACGCCGGGCATTTTTTTGACTCATTGCAACATAATACCGGGTGAGCCAGAAAAAAGTTCCCACTTTTGAAAATTCATAACACCAAGGCTACTTCACGGATTTGAATCATTCAAATTCTAGTTAAAAGCCGAAAGATCAAAGTAATTTTGTCATTTTTCTTGCTGTCCTGTCAGCACTACAAATATAGGTAAATTCAACTTTACAAAAATTTCATGGTTCATTGATTACTGAGAAATGGCCCAAAACATCGATCAATGCATAAATGACCTCGCGCACAGAATAATGAAGGAAATGCAACTTCTCATGGGTGAGAGATATCCTCTAGGCATTAATTTCCTTGGCACTGAAAATCTTTCGTATGTGTTTGAAAATCGATGAGGTGAAACGCTCTTGAGGGAGGTGAAACGCTCATGGCCTATTGTTCGATTTGAATAGAATCCTTACGATTTGATCAATGTTTTATTTAGGCTCTTTTTCCGTGATTTTGCAACCATGATATTTCTATAAAGCTTAATTTGCCAATATTTCTAGTGCTGGTAGGACAGCGACAAAAATCACAAAAATACTTTGATCTTTCGGCTTTTAACTACAATTTGAATGATTCAAATCTGTGAATTAGTCTTGGTGTTATGAATTTTCAAAAGTGGGAACTTTTTTCTGGCTCACCCGGTACTACTCACGGAGCAGTAGCCTTTCAAACGCCGGGCATTTTTTTTACTCATCCGGTATTATAGTTAAAGTTTAGACCTATGACGACGAGTCCCTTGTATCCCTGCGGTAAACCTTGCTCATCATGAAACAGTAAAATACTTGGCCCTATTTTGTTCAATCATCAATGGAATTACGAAAGAATCACGGCTTCGAATCTCCATCCCGTGGGAGTGTTTTCAATTCTTCAATCGAATCGAAAATTCTATCACGTGTACACGTTAACAATAGTAATTCACAAATCTCGCAATCTGATTGGTACTGAAGAAATTGCACAGTTTGGGCCTAAATAGGGCTAGGTTTTTCATAGTAATACTATGAGCCTCTCTTGACCGAAGCGCCATCATCAAGTCAAAGAGCACAGGGAAACAAGAGACTCATCGTCATAAGTCTAGTTAAAGTTAGTCTTATTTATTAGCTTAGTTTATTGATAAAGTTCTGTTAAGTTGTAATCCATATGTTACTTAGTAAAACGACACTCCTGTAGTGTAGCAATGTTATAATTATAAAATTGAAATTGAATTAAAATTGAGGTTTTTTAACATATTGAATGCTATTGTCCTTCATGTGCTAATTGCCGGAGGAATATTCCGAATCAGTACACAAACAACAGCCGTCATTATTTGGTCCATTTATGATATGACATCGAAGCCGAAAAGTTTGAAATAATATTAAGTCCATTTAAGACTTGACTGTAAAAATGACCAGAGGCTCAAGGTAAACATTCTTTTTTCATACGATACTAATGATAATGACAAGATCATAGCAATGACATAATTTTTTAGAATTATTTTAGAATTATTATTATGCATTTTTGCTTGAAAAACTTCGCATCTCGTATCCAAAACATGAGTAGTTTCTCTAATTCGAATCGACTTCTCATTGCATCTGGCAGACTTTCTCAATTTTCAATTATCAAAGGGAATTAAGGGTCAGAAGAATTCATTAAGGGGGGGGGGGTGAAAAGCTTTCGGGGAATGCTGTTGCAACATAGGTATTTTCTTTCGTATAACTTATTCCAGGTCTTGCTATTTTGAGAACACTCTACATGGTTCCTGGCATTGGTTTATAGCAGGGAGGTAAAGACGGGAGAGGAAACGCCTGCTGGCGCTGTCTGCGATGTGATATGCGACCTCGTTTCCATTGACATAGCAACGGAGCAATGATAATTAGGTTTGCCTAGCAACGAAATTTTTGCTGTGGAGAACGACCAAGAAGAGGACACAGATGGATTTGAAATATATTCATTTAAGGTTTCACAGGATTTCAACTTTCCTCACTATTTCATAAACCGTTCGACTCCCATTCGATTGATCGAAATAACTCGAAATTGCGAAAGTTTCGAATCGGTTGCCGTCTCTGAAAGTCGTTGAAGCGCGAGAATGGGCCTAAAGCAGAACCGGTGCAAGTACCCCGAAAGAAAACTGAAATATCTCGCGAGTCTCATACTATCTCAGAAAAATTTTTCGCTTGATTTATTGCCAATAGTCATCCAAAAGCATCTTCGATTGCTCAAAGTTGGGCGGGGCTGGGCAGAGTGAAATTTTTACGGGTGCGTGCTTGGAGCGTGACAAAGAGGTTGAACTGGCCTGAGCTACAGCTGAAGAAACTTAGCCGCTGCAGCTAATTCATGATTTCTAACGGCTAAACGAGTCTCGCTATCGGAAGATAAAACATTTAAAAGTCACATGAATATCTAAACTAGCCTAAAATGCTTACCACTGTTGTAGAAATCCAGTCCAAAAAACGCGATGCACTTATCCGTCCAAACTTCAGTTTCCATCTTGGTTTCACTGCGAAGTGCGCGATCCGCTGCGAAGGAGGCGCATATCACATTGCAGAATGCAACTCAATGCGTGATTCCTCTCCCGTGTTTAGCTCCCTGGTTTATAGCAGCGGAAGCTTATAGGATGGAAGAGAGGAATTTTAGCTTCGCAGTCGCTTGCTCGCCAGTTTGATCATATTGGCCTATTGTTTGTGCGTGGTGCTGGCCCTCTGGTGTTAAGGGTCCTTTTTCGTTTTTTGTATTTAATGGTCCTATGAGTCTCCATGATCCTAGGGTCCTACGGTCCAGTTTTTACAACATGCCATGATGATGATTATGATGATATACAGGGCGCAAAGCCTGATGGTTAGTTGAGGGTTTTTAACGAGTGCAAAAACACTCAGTGCAAGATTGCAGCCAACCTGTGTGCCCTGAGGGCAGTCTCTGCCTTTGAAATAACGTTTAAAAGCATGCCCCTCACAACTGAACTGTGCAGTCTTAAATCATTCGCTGTGTGAAAGAGCAAAATAGTTTATGCAGCTCTGCAAACGATAATTTCACCAAATATGTCAGTTCTTCGACTTTCTTATGGACATCTAAAGAATGTAGAAGCATGGAAAACACCCACCAGTATTTGAGCGATTTCTTTTCAATTATTTAGTAAAACGAAAGAAAATTTGTTGAGGCCATTTGCATGTTCCCGTCTTTTCCAGCGGAATCAGTCATTATTTAATCAACATAATGCAAATTTTATCACTTTTAGGCCAAAGTAGACACTTTCTTACGCAATAAACGTCTTCTGCTGAGTTTGACAACAATTTTGTCACACACACAGTGACCAGTCCTTAGCTCAAAACAAAGATCTCAAAAGCGTTCGTAGAAAATCAGCACAGAGCTCAAACATATATTTTAAGGGTGGGTGTAAAATACTAACAGTTTTCTTTGAATTAAAGTACTCGAAAACAACTTTGGGTAATTTGCTGTACATCATCAGTGGCAATTGTCTGATATCTTTATTAGTTTCAAAATGGCGGAATACAGTATATTTCCCTGAGAGTGTAACGAAATCAAATTTCTAAATCCTTTACCGGAAGGGCTACGGACTTCTGCTTGCCACCATATAGTGGACCATCATAAACTATGGTGTCTTAAGAGATTGTATGAATTTTCCTCACGTGATTGAATATCTACTATGATTTCAATTTTTTCAAAATCTTAAAAGAAAAAATCTGAAGACATGATCCCCTCAACAATTTTCAGTAGTTGCTGCAATAAATCAATATAGTATTTCAGAATATCAGACGGGTATTTCATGTTCTTACGTATGTACAGTATATCTCGTTCAATTTTTACCTTTCATTGGGGGTATTCACAAGGTAACAAACTTGTCTCACATTAGAAACTTGATACTATTAACTCCACAGTAGCCTTTGGGTAAATGAGGCTTTCTTGCTTTTTGGGTTATGTATACATCCGAACATAAATTTACCTGAATAGTCATTCTGTATTGAGGAGCAAAATTTAGCGTTGTTTTAAGCCAATCTGAAGAGTGTGGTCTCTGATTTTTTAGGAGAGCACCCCAAGATTCCCTTTGAGGTTTTGGCTTGATTTGCTCATCATTCGGTTTGCCAATGGCCCCTTCAAGTAGAAAAATGTATCTCAGTCCTTGTTGGAAGATCTACAAGATGGTGGCCAGCAAAAGTCAGTAGCTGTTGTGGCATATGATCACATCTCTGAAACAAGCACAAATTTTATATATTCTGTAATTCTGACAAAAACTATGATATCCAAACTGCTCTTTCTGGGATTGTGGTAGATTACACAGAGTTTCTTTTGGTCAATTGAATTGAAAGAATGGGGCAAGAACGTTTTACAGCAATGATTTTCAATCTTTGCAAGGAACATACAAGGTATCCCAAAATAATTGGTTGAAGATCTACCAAAAACAAACCTTTTGCAAATTGCCCGCAAACTATATGCAAACTAAATACAACCCCATTTCTGACTATGGGAGGTGTTTAAAACCTTGTTAGGTCAAAATATAAAAACTTTTGAATGATGTGTTTGCTACGCTAGTTTAAAGAGGCATTTAACACCAGCTTTCCACCAGGTGAATTTTTCTTACAAGCAGAGTTGTTTTAACTGTAAGCATGCCCAGTTGAAATCTAATCCTTCAGCTGCTTTCATTGGATTTTTTAGCCAGTTAGAGCATTAGTTTAATCTAGTGCTACTTTATTGCTTGCATTTGTACACAGAATAAACTGGGCCCAGGTCCAATAGAATTGTTGAATTTAGAGGGAATGATCAGAAGATTAGCAAGTAAAACCATGAGGCAAACCTTGAGAAAACTGCTAATGCTCCATTGTTCTTCCATAATCTTTGCAAGTTTTTTATGGAGTTTGTGTAAGTTTGCGTGTTACAAGAAAGTGTCACATATATTGTTGCAAACTGAGCCAACCCCTGGGGGGTGTCCTGAGGGGTGGTCAGGGCAAGATCTGCACCACAAAAGGACTCTCGGGTCAACCAGTTTTTTAGCAGTCACTTACAAGATTCAGTAGTCTTTCAATAATGGTTGTATAGTGCTCAAGAATGGAGGAATGGAAGTAAAGCATTATTATTGAAGTAAAGTCCAGCTTTAAAGTAAATCAACAGGGTTAAAAGCAAACTTAGCAAAGGGGACTGGGTAATCTAACTATAACCTATTGTATTTGATGTTTTCCATCTATGAAAACAATAAGAAGATAAGTGATGCCTGCTGTTCTTTTGTGCTAGACTATGTCGCTATATCTCCATTCATTCACTTTAACCCTATTTTAACCGGGTGATTTACTACTGGGGGGCATTTTTTGCCCCCCCCCTTATTTATCTTTGGAGCTATAATAGCTATGACAATAGCATCAATTAATTTCTAATCACGTGATTGGTTGCTAGGCAACCAAAAATAAGGCAAATTTTGACGAAATTGAGCTATCAGGAAAAACAAGTAAATTTACATTAAATAACAGGCTAAAATAGGCTAAAACTATCCAAATACTTACTTGATAGCCTTAGTTTGAGATTTCATTCAGTTTTGTATGAATATTTGTGGTTCCTAATTAATTAACTAAATAAATAATGGTAATTCGATTCAATGCAAAATTGTTTCTTCAATAATAATGCTTAAACATCATCAATTTCACATAATTTGGGTGAAATCAAATGGTTTTATCATTATTTCAAGTCATTGCATGATTTTTCATATAAAAATTGCTAATTCGTTAGAAATATGACATCATAAAGATGTCTGATGTCATAGAAATTATAAATTGCTGACATCAGCAAATATAGATGAATTATATATCAAATCAAAGTACTCATCGAGACAAATTGAATGGTATATATATTGACGAAATTCGGCACAAGATAAAGAAACCAGAGCAGTTTTCACGATGTTCTTTGTGACCACTCTCCAAATATAGGCATCTGGTGGTCACGTGGTCTAACAATAGGCATTTAAATTTTTATTTTCTGGTTGCCAGTTAAATTTTAGAGAAAGTCAGCAAGTTTCAGTGTCATAGCTATCATTGTTTAGGAGCTATTAAAAAAAGTTTGGGAGGGGGCAAAAAAGCCCCCCCCCCCCGGTTAAAAAAGGGTTAAGAAACTCATTTCACAAAAACAGCCCCAATGTTTTCTTATGTAAAACTATAACTCTTCATAACAGAGTTTGTATAACATGACTTGAGAAACATCCAACCATCTGTCAAAATTGTTAAGGAAACATAACAAAACAAACTTATTTTTTTAAGCCCCTGGGGGCCCACAAAATTTCAAATTCTTCAAGCTGAGGTCACTCCAAAAATGTTTGCCAAAATGGATGAAGCGTCCCCGATCTATGATCAACTGTTAAGGAAATATCAAAATATGCACAGTTGCACAGTATTGATAGCTTCTTGAATTTATAACTATTTGGGTTTAATATTTTCATTCTCATTTCCAGAGCAGTGAGACTTACTGGAGACAGTTCAACTTTATGAGCCACGTAATATTACTTTGTACCCTTGTAAAATCAACTGAGCATAAATCAGCTTGGATAGTTTCTTGTAGAGAGATATTCTATTCAGCAAAAGTAGGCCTGAGGTTTAATGCAGTTTACTGTATACAGAAAGGAAAGCTCCTGGAGCCAAAACCACTGTGATGTGCAGTTACAATTACCATGGGTACAGCTGAACCAAAACTATCAAGAAAACAGGAAGTTGTACTATGTTTATTGCATTTGGAATTCCTGTATGACTTAGGACTGCCAAGCTTGGCAGTGATTTGGCCTTTTTAATAAGCTAAGAATTTGAGCAAGTATATACTGAAAGCTCATTAAATAATCAGATATTCAGAACTCAGAGTTTCTTACAAGATTCTTAAAAGTTTCATATCAGTTTCTGTGTTCACTTCCTATTCCCTCATATGAACATTTCACAATAACGTTTTTGAAGCTTTTTCAATGTTTGGACATTGAAAATGTAGTTTCAAGTAGCATCTGACAAGTGAAAGCATAGTAAAACTGTCCAAAGGATTTTGTTTGTCAAAATGAATAGTCCCTTAAGTTCCATTTTCCAAGCACTGGAGTTTCTTAATTTTTTGCCACCAATCTGAGAGTTGAGTTTGTTATGAAAAATATGTGTTCTTTAAGCCATACTACTTCTCAGGTAGAAATTAAAAGTACAACAACACTTATGTATGTGGTCCTTGTGCTGTTCAGGGTTAAGTTCTGTACTGTGCCCAAGTACCGCAAATTGGCGCTAATTAGCACTTTGCTAGGAATTACTTTTGAGATCAGGTTACCCCATTGTTTGAGAACTGCTAAACAATTGAAAAGTATCTGGGCCTTGAGCATCTTTAGCTCTGGGCAGCTTAAACTTGGTGCACAACATTTCAAGCGTACTTTTCAATTAAGCTTGATGGCACTTTCCAAAACAAAAGGGGCACTTTCTGTTGTAATTGCAATCTTGGAGGCTCATGCCCCTCATGTGAATTGGGGGTTCCTAACTCTCAGAAAAGTAAGGTTTGTAACTGTTGCACTATTGCCTGGCTGTTTGTTGCAAGAAAGGGAAAATGAAATTTATATACCTGTAGTATCTGCTTTGCAAGTAACTTGATGCCACTGCCTTAGAGGTATGGGTTGCACTACCAAAATCAACAACTTTCACACGGTATGGTTGTCTGTCATGATCCACAAGCATAATATTTTCAGGCTTGAGGTCAGAATGAATAAGTCCCATACTTTTCAGTTTGAGTAAAGTCGTTGTAACCTGGTGTAATATTGGACGAACATATTTCAGGGGGAGAGGGCGAAATTTTGTGCTTCGTAAAAAGTCATATAGATTTTGCTGCAACATTTCAAACACAACACAAGTGTGGTTTTTATGAGTGAAACATTCAATAGCACGGACAAAATTGTGTTCTTCAGAATCTTCCTGCATCAATAAACTCAATATATTAACTTCAATTTCAGCCTGCTTTTTATATGAAGGGTGATCTTTGGAGATCTTAACAGCAACCAATTCATTTGTGTGCCTTTTCCAACATTTCACAACTTGTCCAAACGTTCCACGACCTAAAAACTCAAGCACTTCATACTCCCCGGTATATGACCGGAGTATTTCATGGGCTGTTATTTTGTAATCATATGCAGAGTCATTATCAGCTACTTGCTCATTAGAGCAATTTTTAGCAGCAAATTTTTGATTCTCGGGAGTATCATCAGGAATAACAATTGTCTCTCTGACCCTTCGACGGTTCGTTCGCCCATCGTTTTCATTTCTACGACGTTTCTGTTGTGTTCGAGTTCGTTGAGTGATATTTTGTGAAGTACTTTGGTCTTGTTCAGGATGTCTGTTGAAAACGATCGGCATTTCATTGCTGAAATCAGCCTGCATCGAACTGGCATCCTGGAATATATTACTTGTGGGAATATTACTTGATCCATGAAGGTACTGATCATGTCGTGGGATTTCATTAGGAAGGTTTGGTAATATGTGGATGGACATTTTTTGTGTTCGCCAGTCCTTCACTCTTTCACTTGCCAAATCTCTCCATGATGTTATGATGAGATACTGTTAACTCAGTTAGCAGTAGGCATCCATTACCTATCGATCTACACTCCTGAGTAGTTAAACTTCGATCGAGGAAGTTCATCGTTTCGTTAATGTCTGGAAAGTAAAACCATTCATTATCATATGAAACGAAATTGGTTGTAGATCTTGGTCAAAGGCACTCAGCATATGATCAAAACAAAGTAAGCAGCCGGCAGCAGCCTTGCCTTGCTATCCCGGTCACGATATCAAGACTCGCCAAGAAATTATCTACGATCTTTGTTGAACATCAGCAATCCTAAACTACGATCGATTTGAATATTTTAGAAGGATGGATGGAAAAGCTTTAATTCAAGTGAAGTAACACTGGTGGCCATGCACTAACAGGTCTTTTGTTGCAATAGATGATAGTCACTCCATTTCGTAAAACGTTTCCGCACAAACCAAAACACCAAATGAAATTCCCTTTACCGATCCAAACCAGCATTGAATTCAATTATGGCTGTAGGATGTTTTAGTAGCATGATAATCGGATGGATTTGAAGTGGAAACGCACCATTAAACTTGCAGCCAAGCCAAGCGATCCACGATCACACTCGACCTGTGTTCACAAGCAAATTCTTCAAGCTGAGGTCACTCCAAAAAGATGTTGCTCAAAATGGAATATTCCTCAATCGCAGTAACTCCGATCTATTACCAATCGATAAAGTAAGCTTGAATCAATAATGAAACAACATCCGATGGCTTGTGTCGGTAATAATGTTTGTGTGATCGTTGAATTTCGTAATGTTTTGCTTTCGCATACTCCACTCCAACGTGCTTCTCTCCTTTCTTCAACTCATCTCAACTCAACTCGACAAGTAACGCGCATAATTCAAAGGCCTGGGTACAATACTATGACGTCACAACCAACAGTGTTCAGAATTCAGTCCCCTGCGGAGGCCGCATATTCGAAATAACAAACAAACTCCCTTTTTGCCCCCAGACTCATGACGTGTTTCCCTCTAACTTTCGCTCGTTGTTATTGTTGCTACCGATTCAGTTGAGTCGATATTTTCAGAATTTGAGTGTTTTCTTCTTTTTTGAAAGACTTGATCGTTTTTTCAAACATTTGACGAAACATGGAATGATTCTCAAGAAAGCCATAGTTTTGGATACCTACAACATGGCATCAAGCAAAAGTCTGGCACTCTTCCGTTGTAGCGACAAGTCTGCAAGGGGGAGCGAAACAAGAGACCTTTGGAATGAGTTTAGATAGCCCCTGCGGGCTCACAAAATTTCAAATTCTTCAAGCTGAGGTCACTCCAAAAATGTTTCGCAAAATGATGCAGCATCCCCGATCTATGATCAAGCAATAAAATAAGGATCAAATTTTGATAAAACAACATAAATTCCTTCTGCTGGAAAAATGTTGCTGTTATCGTTGAATTTCATGATGATTTCCTTTCTTGTCCTTAACTCCAACGTGACTGTCTCCTTCCTCAACTCAAATCGACCAGAAACGAGCATTACTCAAAGCCCTGGGTAAAACAACTGACAACATCCAGAATACTTAGCCGCTGCGGAGGCTATAAACCAAAATGAAACAAAAGCTCTTTAAACCCTCACGGGGGCTTAAAAATTTCAGATTCTTACAGCTGAGGCTAGACTGACGACTTGATTCCTTGTATTCGTTCAACATTTATAATCTGATGTTTTAATTTCACAACAACAACAAGCGTGAGTTAGGGACATATGTAATGCAGTCTAAGCTGAGGCTGATGTCACACCAAGAATGTTGCTCAAAATGGTAGAATCCTCGACCCCGATCTGTGATCAATCGATAAAGTAACTGTTGAATTGATATAAAACAAAATCTGATTCCTTGCGTATGTAATGTCTGTGTGATCGTTGATTTCTTGATGTTTTGCTTTCAGATCCTTTCTAAACTCCCAAGTAACACGCACACCTCAAAGGGCTGGGTTCAGTTGTTTGATGTTAGAGCCATCAGACCATCAGCAGCCAGGATTCCTATCCTCTGCGGAGGTAGAGGATGAAGGGGGAGTAAGAGCTCTTTTACCCCCCCCCCTTCCAGAGGGGGACAAGATAAGGTTCAAATCCTTAATGGTTGATAGAGTGTGCAGAAGTCATCCAGTTTCACGCTGATCAGCCAATAACATCGCCGCTTTTTAGCCCCTTGAGACAAAATAGGTTGTTTCATGTGAATTTTCTGGTACCTTCACAAAACCTGAAATAGATGCTGAATGATTTATATACAAATTTTTTGACAAATCAGTTGAGATATCCATCCACAGTTGTTTACATGTCCAAGCAAATAGTTTATTTCGGGCCGGCGGGAGCTGCGTTCATTGATGTTTCCCGAGATCGAAGAATAACCATGGGTATTAGAGCCAAAAAAAGTTTTACATTTTTTATTAGGCTCTGGCACCCAGGATACAGGAATATTGACTTTTGTTTTAAATGTAATAAGAAACTATGACAAATGAAATAACCTATAACGTGTAACAAGCAATTTTAAATGTGTAGAGACAATGTTTTTGTAAGTCTTTCCTTTCTTAAAACCCATTCCATTTCATATTACAGTGAAAAAGTTATGGTAAAATTCTTTAGTTCAATTATTCTCTTACCAATGAACGCCATGCCAGTTTGACTTTGTTTCCCTTTTGCAATGGAGCAAAATTTTACAAGAGTTCTTTGCATACTCACTCCGCGCGCTTTTCGCAACGACTGGGAACATTCTTTCACAAAGAGTTAAAACCGAGAACATTTTTAAAAGAACGATTGCACACGCTTTGAGCGAGGCACTGAGGAATAGTTTTCACACCTCTGCTTTCATTCAATTAATGCAAACAAACAAAGAGATCAAAATACTTAGCGGACCTGAAAATAATGTTGTGCTCTTTTGTTTTGCTTTGAATGAAATTAGAATGAAAAGAACAAAACATTACTGTTGTGTGTTTACTATTCACAAGTCTGCTAAGCTCAAGCGAGATGAGGGAAAATTGTATACCACTGACCAGTGAGCCCCGTGGCGAAAACCAGAAAAAAAACGAAGCTTGTTCAACCAACAGAATTGTTTCATGCATTCATTTTGCTATCCTTTTTACGTAGCTTCTTCAAGGGAAGAACCTTGACCTTCAGCAGAGAATTTACTTTAAATTTCGTTTTTAACACTGGCTAAAATGATTTTGAATTACAGCGATTGAAAGCCTTCAGTATCGACATTGTATCGACAAGACCACAGTAAGGAGTTGAAATTGCAAACGCTTCGGAAGAAAAATAAATAACTACACCATGTAACAGCATGAGATTTTCAGGGAGCTTCGAGACAAAACTAAGATAGATGCAAGTAAAATCCGCTGGTTCCTAAAAATATGTTGTTGGGTGGAAAATTCCTCTGTATTCACAGAACGCAATCTGCCTTCCAAGTCGCCTACCAAGCGGGGCCTCTCATCACGCCATCGCGTCAATTTTTTGCCATTTCACGCCATCACGCCGAAATGTTTTCCATATCCAGGCCCGTAGCAGCTATTGGGGCCGGTCGGGCCCGGGCCCCCCCAATAATTTCACAAAGTTGAATTTTTTTCATTCACCAATAATAACGTAGAGCGCTGACTGAATAAACTATGAAAGAACTCTCTAAAAAAGTGTTTCTTGTGTCTACCCTCTATCAGTACTTTCAACGTGCCCTTAGGTGAGATTACCCTAGGTACCAGAGCCTGATCAAAATATAAAATATAAACAGAAAAAAGAGAAAGTATGAGGTGCCATTACCTCCAAATATGTTACATTCAGAATTTCAGTGTCTCGGTAGGATTTTAGCTTTTTTTAGCTTTTTAGTCCGCTATTTTGCATTCTCAATTGAGATTTCTAGGCTCTTTAAAATGTATGATTTCAGATTTGTACTTAGTTCAGATTTTCAATCATTCCTGACTCATCTCAGATTATTTATCTTCCTGCTGATAACTTCAGATTAGCGGTCAAGTGGCCTTGCAATTTCAGATGTTCAGTCAAGCGTATGAAAATTTCAGATTTTTAGTCTTTACCTCGCTTGGACTTTACTTAGCCTCGTTTACAGGCTCGCAGAAACATGACAATGACAGTGTAACCATTGCGTGAAGGGGTGATTACTTTCAAAGGTGCTCTGGTGCCTCTACATCGAAATATTTCAAATCCACCACATGATTTTAGCTTTGGAAAATAAATTTCCAGTCTTTCCTTCACATGCTCTGCGTTACCATTGTGGTCAAAAGAAATTTTCATTCCACCGAGACCCCCATCAATTAGTAACATTTTCCCCCTTTGACTGGGGACTTTGAGCTGTTCTCGTTTGCCCAGGCACATGAAATCATGGGTCCAAGTTTCTCTTTTGCGGTACAATCCTTTCAATTTACTGCCTTTCTGCTTCGGTCTTGATGGGTAAAGATTTCTTAATGGCTGTGTGCTTCTACTGTAAGGAGCAAAGAGCTGTCTGAAGTTCCCAATTACATCGGAGTTTGATGGACTGGGTCCTGCATTCGTAGGGGCAGTCCCTTCGCTGGCACAGCATGGCGCATCATTTGTCATGCTAGTAGAAGGAAGCCTAGGCAGTGGCATAACAGCAATGGCAGTACTGTTGCCTGCAGCACCCCTATTGCTACTTGTTGGAGTTGACAAGAAGCTGCTGCCATTGCAGTTCACTGGCACCTGACCGCAACTTAGTATGGCAGCCAGCTTTGCCCTACTTGCGTTGTCCGCCATTCCAAAACTTGCACTCTTCTGATTCCCCTCATCTGTCGCGTTTTTGGTGCCAAATCTTGGCAGCTTCTTTGTACTTTTCTTTCCTAATCAAACAGTTCAAGCAATCACCATTCTTTTGAACGAGCTTCCGAAGTGTGTATTGCGAGTCAAAACCTATCTCAGGCTGACATCAACAAACAACCTCCTCAACAACCTAGCGGTGCTACATGTGCACAGGGACGGCATTGATAAACTCATATAAACTCAACCTTCAGCATCTCAAAAGAATTTGCTGTAGAATCAGTTGCAAGAAAACTTAATTTTGTTTGAGACGCTCGGCCCTTTTGACATAGAGTAGGAAGCACTTTGTCAAGTGAGATGAAAGTACTTAGACTACAACAATCTAAATCATACACATCTGAAATGAGAGAACTCGCGATGCTTTCGACCAAGTATTCTTATATCGTAGTTTGGTTTCATCTTGCCTGTTTGAAATATATTTTGATTCATAAAATTCCTATTTTGCCTTTAGGACCATCGAACATGAATTGACCTTTTAGGATTCACAGAAGGGTGTTGCCAAGAAAAAAAGGGCATGGGTCGAAGAATTTTTGACCCCCGTGTTTTTGCTCTTTCGGCTTCGGCGTGAATTGGTGCCCCTCCAATCTGAAAAACGCTCCTACGGGCCTGATATCACGTTCACGTTCACAATTTCTCGGTATAAATATGCTTTTTAAAGATCTGATGTGCACCATCACTATTCGTAAGCATTGCAGTAAAACTCATTCAAAAACATGGTGTTCCAAAAAATTGGTGCCCCGTTATGTCGTTACTGTGATGGAGATGCAACTTCAACGGTTTATTGATTCACTTTCCTTCCATCTCAGTTTCTCTCAGTTTATGTTCTACACGCCTGCCATACACTCGCTGTGTTGTTCTTTTCTAATTTTTTCATCACGAAGTCCCCCTTCACGTCATTAGGCCTACGCACTCAAAAATCAGTTTTCACGTGCACGCAAGCAACGTGGATCACGCCATAACGTGCGGAAAAGGAAGCTTTCACGCCATCACGAGCAATAAATCGGCTAACCACGTATCACGCAAGATCGCTTGGGGGGTCACTTCCAAATGGGACGCGCCCTAATCAAAGCCACTCCATAGCAAATGTCTTTATTGCGAAAAATTCTAGAAAAATAACTACACCTTGTAACAGTACGAGACTTTCAGGGAGCTTTGAGGCATAACCAAGGTAGATACTGATTAGAACCTTTAGTTCCTATTGATATTTTGTTGGGTGGAAAATTGAGGTGCATTTGCTAAACGCAATCTGCCATCCGTAGGGGAATCACCCTAATTGAAGCCCCCGCAGGGGGGTACTTCACTATAAATTCATACGGGGGTGTGCGCCGCAAGAATTTCTGTTACGACCCAATCCCAGAAATTTGGTCCGATGCGATATTGATTCCCAATCCCAGAATATATGTCAGACATTGATACCCAATCGAAGAAGTAACAAAAACAATTCGACGTCAAAGGGATAACGGATTGAGGGCTGGGAAAGATTATTTTGGTTCCAAGTGGCCATTGGAACGCAGATCTGAGGACGTTTTTCAACACAAAAATACTTGAAATCAGTTCACCTGAAACTGACCACATGTTGCTCGAAAATTTATCCAGTTGTACTTTCATTCAACACCCATTACAGAATCTTCAGTATAACAGTAAACCCCGATCCCAGAAAATTCCGAGTGAAAGTATACCCCAATCACAGCAATTTTCCAGTAAAAGGATACCCCAATCCCAGAATTTTCAGGCCAAAAACTACCCAAAACTGGCGCACATCCCCGTCTCACCCATAGTGAAGTACCCCCCCCCCCCCCCGGGTTGCAGCCATTTCGTAAGAAATATCTTTGACTTTATTGCAAAAAATTCCTGAAAGTTTTAAGGCATAACTAAGGTAAAATAAATCGAAGAAGAAAAGGACACGATACCAATGTCGCTCGTCGGATCCGAGGATGCTTGCAGTGATAAAACGTGAATAAGTTTGAAAGCAGGAACACCGCAATGCGACGAAGAACAACAGCAAATATGTGCGAACTTAAGAAATATATATATTAGATGCCAATATTTCGTCCTGCCATGCAGAACTTCTTCAGGGTTGTTATGTTTTAGTTACATTGACGATATAAATATGTACAACGATTTGAAAGAGAGAGGTTACATGTGATTGGCTAGATATGATTGCTACGCAGAGGCTATATCGGTTAACTTTACAAGGGTTACGTGATATCATGGTGATGATGATTGTGACGTGGATAATGTGATATTGTGATGCTGAAAAAGCAAAACGGGTGATGATGATGATGGCGAATATGAGTGAGGATAGGCAAGGTAAGAGAGTGTGCTTATAGGTACAATTAAGGTGGCATTAATGTTTGTTAGCGATCTGTGGTTCTGTTAAGTCCGTTGGGTGACAGAGTGTTAGCCAAGCCAATGAAGAATGTTTCTTTGGCTCGTCTCACACTCTCTCTGGTGTCATGTACCTGGAGTAGTGGCAGTAGTTGTAAGTCTTGTAGGGAGTGTCCGGGTTTACAGAAGTGTTCTGCAACTCCGGATGTGTCAGTACGTTTGTATATAATGTTTCGTCGGTGTTCGTTGAATCTGTCTCTTATGCGTCGTCCCGTTTGTCCTATGTATTGGCAGTCACTCTTTTTGTCGTGTAGACACTGTTTGCATTGCAGTAAGTATATGACGTTAGTAGAGTTGCAGTCAAGGCTTTGTCGTATGTCAAAGGTTTTGTTTGTGTTTAAAAATGTGACTGTGCGTGTTCCGTCTTGTATGTGTTGGCATGTGTGGCAGTGACGTCGTGATGGACATTTGGATATACCTCTGGGAGTTGTGGTGGCATAATTCTACAAACTGCAAGGAAGTCTTCCCTGACCCACCGATACTGAGTAACCGCAGACCAAAAAACCTCAGGGAATACCTGGTTCGCGCCAAAATAAAAAATGATGCCACCACAACTCCCAGAGGTATATTCAAATGTCCATCACGACGTCACTGCCACACATCACTGTGATCCATTAGGCCCTTTTTATCAAATTAATGCCAAAAAATAAAGTTCTTAATCCTAATGAAATTTTACACTTGTGATATGCACAATAACCTAGGGGTTCATGCGCTGCAAAAATTTTCGAGATCAGTCAACCGAAGGCGAAGATATTGATTTTTGAAGTTGGGCCTAAATGAGATCTTTGTTTACATGACCGGAAGAGCCATGGCACTGTTCTGACAACAAATTACAACTCCTTGTATCTAAGCTCAGGCTTCACCGATCTTTTTCATTTTAGTCTCATTCTGATCCTCTAAATGTGTGCTTTGAGGCAATGTAAAGCATGCTAAAATATTTTGCCTTTTTATGACCATTTTTGACCATTTCGCAATATTACTTTTCAAAAAAAATTTTGTCTTCAAAAATCAATTGTAAAATCAAAGGCTGAAGACAAAAAAAGTATGTTTCCCTATGCTCTTCAAAATAATTTCAACAATTAGATACCAAAAAATTTTAACAACGATCTTAATTTTTCAAATTTTGCACATGATTGTAACATTTTTGCATATTTCGTGATGAAAAATTAGATAAAATCAAACGGAAAGCTTTCCAATTGTTTGAAATCGATGCAGAGTCAAAGGTTTGCCATTTATTTGTCCTCTAAGCCTGCTAAAGCCTCGAGTCAAACATTTTAAAGACCAAAATGGTATTTTGCCGCCACTCGTCCCCCAAAAAATTCACAATTTTTAAATTTTGCAAGAATTTTAACGAATAAAGCCTTCCAACGTGTGTCAAATGTTAGTAATTATATTGTTTTTACATGTAAGTGCGTCCTGGTCACCTTTGGTTCTTTCACTGGATGTCTGTTAAGTTTAGTGATTACTATATGCAAAAATCTTAGAAATAAAATTGAAGACTTGTGAAATGAAAATAGTCATAAAAGATGTTTGGGATCGAATTGGC
This sequence comes from Aurelia sp. 3 sensu Dawson et al. (2005), assembly GCA_964020215.1. NCBI lineage: Eukaryota > Metazoa > Cnidaria > Scyphozoa > Semaeostomeae > Ulmaridae > Aurelia > Aurelia sp. 3 sensu Dawson et al. (2005). The sequence goes on from OZ026592.1 coordinate 18,165,792, forward strand.
ACCAGCCCTTTGGAAGAAACTTGTTAGAAAGGTGTTTCTAATTGTTGAAACTATTTGGAAGAGTATAACGAAACATACTTTTTTTGTCCTTAGCTTTTAATTTTACTATTGATTTTTGAAGGCAAAAAATTTTTAGAAAAGTGCCATTGTGAAATGGTCTAAAAAAGGTCTTAAAAAGGCAAAATATTTTAGCATGCTATACATTGCCTCATAGCACACATTTAGAGGATCAGAATGAGACTAAGATGAAAAAGATCGGTGAAGAATGAGCATAGGTACAAGGAATTGTAATTTGGTTTCAAAACAGTTCAATGACTCTGCCGGCCATGTAAACAAAGATCTGATTTAGGCCCAAATTCAAAAATCAATATCTTCGCTTTCGGTTGACTGATCTCGAAAATTTTTGCAGCACATGAACCCCCAGGTTATGGAGCATTTCCCAATCCCAAAATCAAGCAGGAATCTAAAACTTCAAATTTTGGTTAAACTCGATGCTCTGGATCACAGTGCACATGCCAACACATACAAGACGGAACACGCACAGTCACATTTTTAAACACAAACAAAACCTTTGACATACGACAAAGCCTTGACTGCAACTCTACTAACGTCATATACTTACTGCAATGCAAACAGTGTCTACACGACAAAAAGACTGACTGCCAATACATAGGACAAACGGGACGACGCATAAGAGACAGATTCAACGAACACCGACGAGACATTATAAACAAACGTACTGACACATCCGGAGTTGCAGAACACTTCTGTAAACCCGGACACTCCCTACAAGACTTACAACTACTGCCACTACTCCAGGTACATGACACCAGAGAGAGTGTGAGACGAGCCAAAGAAACATTCTTCATTGGCTTGGCTAACACTCTGTCACCCAACGGACTTAACAGAACCACAGATCGCTAACAAACATTAATGCCACCTTAATTGTACCTATAAGCACACTCTCTTACCTTGCCTATCCTCACTCATATTCGCCATCATCATCATCACCCGTTTTGCTTTTTCAGTATCACAATATCACATTATCCACGTCACAATCATCATCACCATGATATCACGTAACCCTTGTAAAGTTAACCGATATAGCCTCTGCGTAGCAATCATATCTAGCCAATCACATGTAACCTCTCTCTTTCAAATCGTTGTACATATTTATATCGTCAATGTAACTAAAACATAACAGCCCTGAAGAAGTTCTGCATGGCAGGACGAAATATTGGCATCTAATATATATATTTCTTAAGTTCGCACATATTTGCTGTTGTTCTTCGTCGCATTGCGGTGTTCCTGCTTTCAAACTTATAACTAAGGTAGATACTTGTCGAAAACGTTAGTTGCTAATAATGTTTTGCTGGGTATAAAATTGATCTGTATTCACTGAGCGTAGACTGCCATTCGCAATGGCAGTCCCCTTTCATAGCAACTGCTGAACATCGTAACATGCACTCTTCTCGCAGTCCTAGTGGACGCTGCGCTCGTCTCGTAGTTTCCTGTTTTGTTTGAGCTGTCTTTTAGGTCACAAGGGAGCATTGTGTATCACAAAACTTTCCTAAAGGCCTTTTCGTTTTTGCTTGAATGAAAGTGGCACAATGTAACACCTTTGTATGCCAATGTCTCTCAAGAGACCATGAACTGAGAATTGTACAAGAAATTTATCAACCATATCCCTCATCTTCATCCCCGCAGGACAAAGATACTTGCTAAGTATACCCCCCCCTCCCCCGGATGGAGCAGAAATGTATTAGTCTTGATTCTAGAGAGCTCAAATTTGCGAGGGGCATTTCACTCCCAAAACCTCTCGTACACCTTTGGCAAAAATCCTTTTGTTTCCAAGAAAAATCCACCAAAAATCCGCAAGAATCCTTTGTTGTGAAAGAATCACGTACGCTTTTTCGAAAGGGTGAAACGCCCCTCGCAAATTTGCGTCCATCTCCAAAACCAGTGCTTTGACATTTTGGCCTGAAGAAAATCCTTGACTCACAGCGAACAAGTCAACGAAAGGGTTGATGAACTTTGAACAACACCAGATGGTATGATATCCCCTTTGACAGAAGAGTTCTCCTTATTTTATCTTGATAGAAGTCACCCGTGGTGCAGTGCAGGCTCTTGATTTTTCTAAATTTCATGTTCTAACTTTGATGTGATTCAAGAATTTGTTTAGGCCGTAGCTCGGCTCCAAAGCTCAGGTTTGGAAGTGAACGCATATTTGAGCTCCAAAACCAACAATATCAACAAGCAAGGTATCAACTCTTAAGTTCATAATTGAAGAGCATTTTGGGGGTCATTAGACATCGATTCAAGTTAAATCCACATCCCTAACCAAATCTGTATGTTATTGTGGGACACCCGATTGATAAAAAAGTGACCTGTTTAAACTTCCCAGTTAAAATAGGTCGTAACCCGTCGTAAAAATGAGAGTCATCTTGTCTCCACACATTCCTTAAATACGAACACCAGGTGGAGCGAAAACTTCACCTCGGCCACATGGAAGAGTCCTTCACGCATCAAAAGACGGTACCCGCCATTATGAATTTCAATGCGCCATTATAGATTAAAATATCTCCTTGGCAACATCCTGAGAACACCACCAGCTGTCTACACGCAAAATGTATATTCATGAAGTTTCTTGATTGAACACGTTCAGAAACATGGTCAACTTTTACACCCATGAAACTACATTACTCGCCATTATGAATTTTAATGCGCCATTATAGATTGAAATATCTCCTTGGCAACATCCTGAGAACACCACCGGCTGTCTACACGCAAATGTATATTCATAAAGTGTCTTTATTTGAACACTTTCAGAAACATGGTCAACTTTTACACCAATGAAAATACATTACTCGCCATTATGAATATAAAAACGCCATTATGGATTTAAATATCTCCTTGGCAATGTACTGCCCGCTTTACCAGCTGTGTATTTACCTTATTTGAAAACTTTCAGGAATATGGCCTTGGCCTACTTTTACACCAATGAAAATGCATTACTCGCCATTATGAATATAAAAACGCCATTATGGATTTAAATATCTCCTTGGCAATGTACTGCCCGCTTTACCAGCTGTGTATTTACCTTATTTGAAAACTTTCAGGAATATGGCCTTGGCCTACTTTTACACCAATGAAAATGCATTACTCGCCATTATGAATATAAAAACGCCATTATGGATTTAAATATCTCCTTGGCAATGTACTGCCCGCTTTACCAGCTGTGTATTTACCTTATTTGAAAACTTTCAGGAATATGGCCTTGGCCTACTTTTACACCAATGAAAATACATTACTCGCCATTATGAATACACTCACGTAACGAAAGTATCCGGACAGCCGAAACAAAATGGCGTCGAATTTGACCGTTAGCCCTTCGACCCCCAAACGGTTTAGCCGTCATGCGGCCATTTCAGGGACTGGAAACCAAAGATTTTGCCGCCAAAAGTTTGTTTATCGATCACGCAATCACGGAATAAATTTTAAATTGAAAAAGAAAGCGAAGTAAACGCATTTTGATAGCAAAACATAAAGTTAGCTGTGAGGTAATAAAGCAACTGAAAACCAAGAAGCATCCTAACTTGAAAATGAAATTTCAAATAAATTTCGAAATAAGTTGTTTACTTGGATAGCATCACTTTGCAAAGAAAAGTCTGGACTTCACAAATGTGGGAGAAAATTCAAGTCATATCCCGAAAGAAAGGAGTTATAGATAAACAAAAGGAGCAGTCGCTGCAATCGAGGTAAGGATTTGTAACAACAGAATTATGGCCATCAACTTCTAAACGGAATTTTTGCAAATAATATTTGTTAGGGACCTGATCATTTTGCTCAAGTTGATTCTCCCATGTAAGATAAACAAACTGATACCAATTTTAGGCCAACCTGCGCTCTTATTTATATTTGTTAAGGCTTTGATACAAATTAAATCTTACCTTGGCAACAACGATGTCACAGCCCTTCAACCATGCGAGACTCAAATTTATTTGCCATTTTCTAGGCAAGTGTCTTTTCCACACACCATTCACAAGATTTTCAAAACTGCAATCGTTTCTGCTTTGTTTTGTAGAAGAAACAATCACGTCCACCCACGTAGCAGCCTCCAAGACTGGCAATTTGTTAACCATACTGTCTTATTTTCGGTTGATTTGTTTCCTCACAGCTAACTCCATGCTTTGCTATCTAAACAAGTTTACTTTGCTTTGTTTCTCGATTTTTAATTTCTTCCTTGATTGCGTGATCCATAAACAAAGTTTTGGCGGTAAAATTATTGGTTTCCAGTCCCTGAAATGGCCGCATAACGGCTAAACCGTTTGGGGGTCGAAGGGCTAACGGTCAAATTCGACGCCATTTTGTTTCGGCTGTCCGGATACTTTTGTTACGGGAGTGTATAAACCCGCCATTCTGGATTCAAACCTCTCCTTACTGGCAACGCACTGAGAACCTTTACAGCTGTTCACACAACACCTTTATTCATTAAGTTTCTTTATTTGAAGTCTTTCAGAAACAATCATCTAAAATTTGAAATTTATTGTGATCATCTACGACAGCTGAATAAATATTTACTCCACTAGTAACTGTCAATGTTTTTTTTGTTTCATGAAAAAGTTTCCCCAGAGTTAGTGAAAATGCAAACCCGTTCGTTACAGTAAAAGCACGCATACTTCCCTTGACCAAGAAAGAAGCTGCACATTTTCTGTTTTTGCCTCGAAATCCTAATCACACCATAACGGAAATTATGTGTGGAGGGTGTCCAGAAATGATTGTGCCCCATTTGTGTGACCACTGTGGAGGAGCTGTAGATTCAATTATCTTGATTTTCACACAGTTACATAGGTCAAGCTTAACTTAGAGTTTGAGACCTTATATGAGTCAATGTGACACATGGTTGCTGATTCATGGCAGAGAGAAGGCAAAATAAGTGGTTGCATCAAAAACAGCACTTCTATTGTTCTCCAGTAATATTAAAAAAGTTACTTTTCAAGAAAGGGTTCTTGCGTCATATTAAAAACTTGCTAAATCTTTTGAAGGGTTATCACAACCTGGTTCCAAGGGCCAGCTTCCTAAGGAAGACAATGGCGGCCCTGGGAACGAGGTTGGGGTTATCAGTGTTATGAATTCATAAGATTATGAAACCTTTCTTGTGCGAAGGCGCACAAACACTCAGAACTACAACAAGAGAGTTCTATTCGAACAACTTTAGAGCAGTTTGGCCTAACCACGCTAAAATGGCACTAGTATTGTTTGAAGTCGAAGCAAAATGTGTTTCTCATGTGGTAACGGGAAAGTTATATACTAATGTAGTACACATAGTTCCCATTACAGTGTGACTAAGCTGATTTCGAGCTAAAAGCGGCAAAAGTTGCAACTATTTTTTGAGGTTAAGGCAAATTGTGTATTTCATGTAGTAACAGGAAGGCTATATACTATCTAGTAGACACGATTCCCATTACAGTATGACTAAGCTGATTTCGAGTCAAAAGCGGCAAAAGTTGCAACTATTTTTTGAGGTCGAGGCAAAATGTGCATCTCATGTAGTAACGGAAAAGTTATATACTAATGTAGTACACACAGTTCCCATTACAGTGTGACTAAGCTGATTTCGAGCTAAAAGCGGCAAAAGTTGCAACTATTTTTTTAGGTCACGGCAAATTGTGCATCTCATGTAATAACAGGAATGCTATATACTATTTAGTAGACACAGTTCCCATTACAGTTTGACTAAGCTGATTTCGACCTAAAAGCGGTAAAAGTTGCAACTTTTTGGAGGTCAAGGGAAGATAACTTTGTCATGCAGTAACAGGAACGGTGCGTACTCATTTAGAATAACTGTTTCTGTTATAGTGTGACTAAAATTTTGATAACACAGTTAACAATATTCAACTTGTCAGATATGCTAGGAGAGCACAGTCATGCCGATGAAAACTACATAAATCAACTTTCAAAAGCAAACATAATGAAATTTAAAAGAATCTAAAATAAAACGGGAAGCTTTGCCCGTCAAATCAACGATCAACTGTGCGTCCGGAAAATACCACTACATGACAGTTCAGGTCCAAACAAGCCAATGGAAAAGGATGCTACAGAAATCACAAGAACACTCAAAAAATTAAGAAAAGAAATACAAAATGATGCAATGACGTGATGATTTCTTCCTAAATTTCGAACAAAACTTTCAGCTTCTTAGGCCTAAAACCTTGGCAATCCGGCAAATACCGCCGATGCCCTATAGTTCTGATGATAAAGTTTTTATTATCAATTGAAATAGCTAAATCTAACTACAATTTAAGCACTGATGAAATCAAAAGTCTAATTTTTTCATTTTACTATCAAATTGTTCATACACATACCGGGTGAGCCAGAAAAAAGTTCCCACTTTTGAAAATTCATAACACCAAGACTAATTCACGGATTTTAATCATTCAAATTCTAGTTAAAACCCGAAAGATCAAAGTATTTTTGTGATTTGTCTCGCTGTCCTACCAGCACTACAAATATAGGTTAATTCAACTTGACAAAAATTTAATGGTTGCAAAATGACTGAAAAATTGCCTAAAATATCGATCAATGCATAAATGATTTCTCACACAGAATAATGAAGGAAATGCAACTTCTCATGGGTGAGAGATATCCTCTAGGCATGAATTGCCTTGGGATTGAAAATCTTTTTATTTGTTTAAAAATCAATGTCTTATAACTCTTGAGGGAGGTGAAACGCCCACGGCCTATTGTTCGATTTGAATAGATTCCTTACGATTTGATCAATGTTTTAGATCCATTTTCCGTCATTTTGCAACCATGAAATTTTTATAAAGTTGAATTTACCAATACTTCTAGTGCTGGTAGGACAGCGAGAAAAATCACAATAATACTTCGATCTTTCGACTTTTAACTAGAATTTGAATGATTCAAATCCGTGAAGTAGTCTTGGTGTTATAAATTTTCAAAAGTGGGAACTTTTTTCTGGCTCATGCGATATTATTCTTATAAGAGACTAAAACTTTGACCTAAAGTTTCTAAGAATTCTTATTGTTTGAAAACTTTATAACGATCTAAATATTGACATCCAGTGCACATTTCACAACGACGATTTATGAACCTGTGACATTTTACGGACATTACTCAAGTACCTTAAGGTCAGAAAAATCCCCCAAATAGGTGGAAATAAAGAGAAACATGCTCTAGATTTCCTCTATTACACGAATTCTTTTATACAAGAATTTATATGCAAGAAACTTAATCTTAGTTCCCTAAAAATTAAAGAACTCGTGCACAGGAAAAATAAACCTTTTTTGTACTCAACATGAAATTTCACAAAACGAACTACGTGCGAGCTACTTTACCAAACTACGAGGACGATTCCACGGAGTGCTAGAAACCAAGACAACTCCGCAGTCATTAACACAGAGAACATTTAACCACAGGTAGCATCAAATATCAAAGTAATTGTAAAAAAAATTGTAAAAGATGGCTCACTCACGTTGTATAGGGAAAGAATATCAGTAATACAACAAGAAATACAACGTGAGTGGGCCATCTTTTACAATTTTTTTTACAATTACTTTGATATTTGATGCTACCTGTGATTTAACTAAACTAAAATTGAATATAGGGCTACGAAAAATACACACGAACTTCACTGATAATTACTAAGGTTCGTTTCGCTTTGCATGTCGGGATTACTTTGGACAAGCAGGTCTTTCCACAAAATCGGTCCACTGGAGATTCGATCTCAGATTTGAATGGATTTGTGCCAAATGAGCCTAACATCCAATGCGAAACAAACTTACAAGCAAAAGAAATAAAGGTAAGGGGACTTGGTGAGTATGAAGTGTAAGACAAAGGTTTAGAAGTTCCATAGTCAAACCGACCAGTTGGTTAACGTCATGTCGCTAGAAAGGTCTTTATCACCAGGCAATAAAAGTTGTACCAGAACGTTGTTTGAGAGGGTGTTGATTTGGCCAAATGGTTGTAATACTAATGAAACGCCAGCGAGAACATCTCGTCGTTGGATGGACAAAGGACATACCTTTATTTATCTTAAATTGTTTTCTGTATGATAAGATACTTGAGTGATGTTGAAACATTGGTAAGGCCTCACAAACATTCCTTCTTTAAATATTCACGATGGTTCAGGTAGTAAACATTTGATCTTATGATGAGGCTGCCGATGGGCAGCGAAATATTTGAGGTAATGATGTTTAGTTTTAACATTATTGTTAAGTTATTGCATGTGTCTTAAAGAGAATGGTCACCAAAACAAGGTTACCAAACTACAACTTGATCTTATGATGGAATTTTCAGTATTAGCTCACAGTCTTTGCTTCTTGGTAAATATGCGAGTAAAAACAAACAAGTTTCTCGAATAATTTTGTTTCAGTACTAAATTTTCTTAGATTATCAGTGAAATCCTTCTCAAAGGTTTTTTATGAAGAGCTTCTTATCAAAAATAGGATCATTGATAAGCTCTCTAATTTCTAACGTCTATGTAATTATTACATTGTCCACACTGACAAATCCTAAAGTTTAACACAACCCTCACATGAGAAAACTCAGGCCGATCTGAGTTTCTGATCGAACTGAAATTTGCCAATGTCTACTAATTTGCCTCCCCTTCACATTTTTGATTACAAAGTCCACTTTGTAAGGTGTTATAGAAGGGGCTTCGATGTCAGTCAGAAAGAAAGTAACCCATTTCCGTCACGCTCGTTAAAGCAATTGATTAACGTTTTATCTCTGCTAATTGGCACTGAAATAAAGAAAGCGCACATAAAGCGCATACAAGACAGAAGTTTCCCGCGATCCTATAGCAACATTAGACGTCGGCTTATTTCATGTTAGACAGATTTGACACCATAAGATGGATAAATTACTAGGATGTTTACCCTGGCACAGCAACAAATTCACCCAGAATTGGCACGTTCTTGACTTGATTAGCAGCTTAATTATGTCAAAACAATCGTTTTCTAGAACGAACGAATCATTAGCCACTTATTGATAGTACTCATTATGCAAATAACTCAACTTTAGAGGATGATGTAACCGGCGGCCTGCACAGAGGCTAGCATTTGCAGCATAACCAAAGGTAGAAGGACCCCCCTCCTACACAGCAACGGATGCAATCATCGCAGGTGAAGTTGAGACGAAAGGTGCAGAATCCCAGCAAGCAATGGCGCCATGGACTGGGGGAAGGGACGCGATCACACTGAACCAAAACATCTTCATGCATATCATTCTGCACAGAGGAATCTTCGTGACTGCTTGTCTCAAATTAGATGCCCGCGAATAGCAACAACTGAAACGTTCTGTAGGGTTCTGCATAAGTAATATTGCGTTATCATAAATCTCACATGACATCTCATTTGACACAGATGCACCAATAGTTTTGTGCACGAACTATAAGCAAACTAGGGGTAATGACTTTTGATTTTTGCGTATCATTCTCGTTTGACATAAAGACCAAAATATTGCCTTTGACCTTGAGGCGATTCTTGTCCTTATACTAGGCGCTCGATTTTCCATTGAAGGCGACTTTAGCAGCAACACTCATCTCTCTGACTGTAGCAAAAAACAGAATCAACGATCATTTGGGGTTATGAAGAAATCAATAATCAGATATTCTTATGCTTGTTTAGCTCAGGACGGACTTTGTAATCATCCAAAAGGATCTTATGTTCAGAACATTTTCAGACTTCGGCAATAAGAACAATTATGATAGTTTTATGGAAGATTCTGGCACTGCTTCATAACATTTAGATCCAGCTGACTGACTTTGAATCGAGTATTGATTATTTTTTGATTGCCAAAGGAGCGCAAGGGATGCCAATCACACTTGTGTTGAAAGGTAATTTCACCCCGAAATGAAAAATACTTCTGCTCACATGAAAATTTCAGGTCGACATGAAAACTCAGACCGATCTGAGGAGAACCAAAATGAGTTTCAGCTCGACCTAAGTTTCATTTCATCTGAATCATGTGAGCGCTACAAGAACTTCGACGGTAGACGGAAATGAGTTTCAAACCGGTCTGAGTTTGCTCATGTGAGGGCACTCTAAGTTTATATAAACAGAGTTAATAAATATGACTAGCTTACTGTTCAATCTAATCTGCTGTTTTCTCTGCTGTGTGCATCTTTGCTTTTTTCATTGCTGGTTCTTCGTTAGCAAACGTAGAATCCTGTCGAAGGAAGATACATTCAGTTTGTTGACTAAATCGAATCAAAAGTGAATTAAACAATTCAAAATAGATTTATCTAATTTCAGTAAGATCTATTACTTTTGAATGACACTCGATTACTCGATGATTGGCGATTGGCGATTGGCGATTGGCGATTGGTGATTGGCGATTGGCGATTGACGATTGGCGATTGACGATTGACAATTGGCGATTGACGATTGGCGATTGGCGATTGACGATTGGCGATTGGCGATTGACGATTGGCGATTGGCGATTGGCGATTGGCGATTGGCGATTGGCGATCGCAGACAAAGGAAATACTCTCAACCAGTACAGTAGAAACCCGCATAAAAGAAACTAAACTATTTTTATAAGAACTTTGAGACAGAAAAATTTAATATTTTAAACCCCCTAAATAAGAACCTCTGAGAGGCTGACCCTGGGAAGGTTCTTATATAACAGGTTTCATGTCTTCAGAATTACTCAGAACTTTCAAGAATTATTGACATTCAGATCAAAATTGTTCAATGGTACAAAAGAATATCAGATTTTTAACCTAACCTACAAATGTTCTTGCCTAAAAATGTTCTCAAGAATTCTAAAGGAATTTTCAGAAAGTCCTCAGATTTCCTTTGCTGAAAACGGTATTAATATGTGAAAGGTGAGTACTGTATATAAGAACCTCTTTAAAAAACTTGAAGGCTGAATTTAGAATAACAGCCATTTGATTAAGAACCTACTCAGGCTGCCCAAGAAAAACCTACGTTCTTCTATGCGGGTTTCTGCTGTAATTCAAAACAAACCCAGCAGGAAAAGTTGCTCTGAAACTCGGGTAGCCAGCTCGCTAACCAATGGGCCTTTCAGAAAGGGATTTCAACAGAGTCATTACTGTTTCTGCTTACTGAGACATGGAAGAAAGCGGTTGAACAACGGAATAAAGTAAGAGTAGTGATATTTGTAGACTTTAAAAAGGCCTTCGACACCATCAATCACACCATCCAAAAGTGTAAGGCAAGCTCCTAGCTGCTGGCATATCGGGCCCTTTTCATTAATGGATCGTAAGCTACTCAACAAATAGACAACAGTATGTGGTAGTAAACGGGAAAAATCCGATATCAAGCTTGTTGAGGCAGGAGTCCCTCAAGGCTCCTTGCTTGGCCCAAGACTTTCTGTAATTTATATAAATGACCTCCCGGACTCTACCGTATATACCATTGGGCTACATTGACATGTTTGCTGATGATACGACAATCTATTTTATTGGAAAAGACCCTGAAGAAATAGTGGACGCATTAAATGTCATGCACAAAAATACAAGATTCGAAGAATTTGACAGCGTTTGGGCCTAAACCCAGTTCAGCTGCGCACATCAGATGGAAGACGAAACAGAGCAGAAAACAAGACAAGAAAACAAGACGCAAGAATCAAACAAGGTAAATAAGTAATCAGTCCGAACGTGTCCTAACACCCTTGGATAAATAAAAAAAAACGTGTTTCTCCCTAGCTACAGATTTATTTTGGTCGTTGTTCTTCAACAGGATTTAACAGTTTTGCATCAATGTATTACAGAGTTTTTGTTGCAATTATGGGTCTAGTACCATGTGCCCATTATTCGAAGCTATTCTCGAACTCAGTAACACAAATAATTTGTTTAAAAAGTGTTTTGGACAAAGTATTTTGGACAAAATTTTGTCTGAAATCTTATCATCGTAAACCCTAGGACCTTACCTCGTGTTGTTCTGTAACAGACTCCAAAATACGTTTCTGGGCAGTTGGCTTGCTCACTGCGTCGGAAGATGTGACATTTTGTTGGCCTACAGCAGTTGCAGCTTGTATCAGACTTTGGCTGAAGCCAGTTAAGGAATCTTCAATACCTTGCGATGATTGGATATTGATATCGAGGCTGTCCTCGTTCAGATTTGAGTTCTCAGCCGAGTTGAAACTAAAATAGAAACAACACTGTAGTGTGGAAATGATACAGACTTGTGCCTTTTCGTTTCTTGCTTCCCTGTGTTCTTTGATTTGCTGATATCACTAGGTCAATAGGGGCTCAAAACATTACTCTGACAAAGTCGGCACAAGGTAGGCCTGCGTAGAGTGGTTCCGTATTCACAAATAAAAATTGCTAGAATTCAGCTTTCAACAAATCAAAAGACGCTATTCAGAAAATTGTTGTTGTTGCATACAAAAGAGCCGTTGATGAGGTTCAGAGTTCTCGCAGCTTGGATGGATCTATTTTGTTGCTACAGAGGAGGATTACTGCCAGAAATGTATGCATTTAGCGATTTGTAGGTAAAGACAACATCTTTTTTTTGCACTAAAAGTTTCCTTTTCAATGTTCAAGCTCTTTAGACCAGATTTTGAAGCGATGATGCTGAGTGTACGAGAACTCCCGCTTGTTTAAGCCAATTTGAAAAAGTGAGCACACTTTTAAAGAGTATACAGTATTATGAGTCCCTTTTGACCAAGTGATATCAGCAAATGAAAGAACGCAGGGAAACAAGGGACGGAAGGCCATAGGTCTAAGAATGATACTTCAGAGCGTGAATCCAAATATTGTTTGTTTACGGCAGATAATGTAGAATTACACAGGGTGTCCAAAAAAATGCACCGCGTTTGTGTGGCTGCTATAGAAGAGCTGTAGCTTTGTCTCCGTTCTAAGACAGCTGCAAAGGTCAGTGGTTGCTGATTTATGAAAAAGTAAAGGCAGAATGGGTGCTTGCTTCAAAAACTGGACTTCTGTTCTTCTCCAGAAATGTCAAAATCAAAATTCGCTTGATTTCGACGTTGCTGGAGAAAAATATAAGTACCGTTTTTGATGAAGCAACTACTTATTTCAACTTCCTTGTGTTTTGTTTTTGGGTATGTGTCAGTGTAGTTCCGATATGGACACTTCATACATATTTGAATAAAAAAGAACAAGTTAAAGCTGACATGTATGGAAAATTTTTTGCTGCACCTTATTTGGATCGCAGTAGACCAGTAATAAAATATGTGCCATAAATCGTCAACAACTGCTCACATTGATTCAGACACTGCTCACATTGATTCAGATGTGGTCTCAAAATCAAACATAAAATCTATGCCTTGAAACTGTGTAAAGATGAGAGACAACCAAAGCTACAACTCCTCCACAGCGGCCACAAACAGATCAAAATGTTTTCGGGACACCTTTTGTAAGTTGCTCAAAACGCCGCCGAGCAACTTGTGTGGATATCGCAAATGAGAGAGGGCTGAGCAAATTGGGAGCAAATTCTACACCAGGTTCTGACGCTACAACGTTTATTCAGTGCAAAGACACATATTTTTTGTAAGAAACCAATAATTTGAATTTGTACTGAACTTTGTTTTAACATTATCAGATTTTGAGTAATCAGAGTGCGAGTTTCGAACCATTTGTGCTTGTGACATCATCTAAGTCATCACAACCCTGACCTGACATCTGGTGTGGAACAGAATCTACTAGTACATTATCCATTGGTCTTTAATCGTTTGTAGTGTAGTCATAGTTAGTTGAATGTTGCGTGTCTTTTTATACAGGCCATGGGGTAGTCATTGCCTTTCGCTCCCCATGGTATCGTACCTGTAGTGTTGTATAGTAATTAAGATAGGTATAGTTAAATGTAAGATATATTGTAAATATTTATATTTGAATAAAAAAGTTTCTTAATTATATAGGTCTTTACGGGCCTTCTAGCAAGCATGGAAGCAAGCAGGCAAGCAAGCAAACAGGCAAGCAAGCAAGCAGGCAAGCAGGCAGGCAAGCAAGCAGGCAAGCAACCAAGCAGGCAAGCAAGCAACCAAGCAAGCAGGCAAGCAACCAAGCAACCAAGCAACCAAGCAGGCAAGCAAGCAAACAGGCAAGCAAGCAGGCAAGCAACCAAGCAGGCAAGCAAGCAACCAAGCAGGCAAGCAAGCGAACAGGCAAGCAAGCAGGCAAGCAACCAGTACTGGAGTCTCTTAATTTATGATGATCAGAGAGTTGAATTTCTTTTAAGCAGTATTTTATACAAAAAAGTGTACAGTGCAACTTCCATGTAACGAACACCCATGGAACTAATGTTATTGTCCGTTGTAGAGAGGTGTCCCATATGTAGAAGTGTCATCTTTTATCATATTGTATTTCTGGACATAAATATTTGTCCTTTGTTTGGGTATGTCCGTTGTGTAGAGCTGTCCGTCAAGGGAGGTGACACTGGACTTCAAATGCCGCCAAAATCCTCTAGATTCCAAATTGCATTCCGCGGATTTTACTGCTTGATTCCATGTCTTAACAAAATCTTGTTTACCCTTCACGGTAGAAAGCCTCATATGCAAAAACAATAGAAATGCCTAAAGCCTTCCTCGTACCTTCGCTGTTGTTTTCTGTACAATGCCGACCAATTTTTTACATTAAAGTATTCTATCAAACTCTTTGTTTTATCTAATCACTTTATTACTATGGTGTCATTGAATACCCTCTCAATCATGCTCTCAATATTCTTGCATAATAGCATTTCCTTTAGGCCGCTTTGAGAATCCAATAGAAACATTGCTGCAGTTTTCACTGAAGTTTGGTTTTTGAGAAATTTCTGAATAATTCAGTATCAAGCTCGAACTGTTGGTGCAAAGCATTCGCCAAAGTTGAATTTGTTTTGCGAAAAGACAAAGCTGAATACACTTTGCCCAGGACAGTCAGCAGGAATTTAATCAGCTCAATGAATGCGGAAGAATCGAACCCATGGAGATATGGAAAAGTTATGCCAGTAATCGGACATATCGAGACTGGAATTGCACGACAAATCAACTTTGGAACTTGGAAGAGGCGTTCTCCGAGCCAATCTGCTACGTTGAATTTACTTTCTTTGCCACGGAAAATCTAAAGATAACATTATTTCATGAGATGAACGAGGGAAAGAATAAATAAATATGTCAAAGTAGTACATAGCTCTCTGCACCTCTGCCATAGTCGCCACATCGAAACTCAGTACACCTACACTCTATATTGAAAATTGTATGGAAAATTGATTTTGGAGAGCTATTTACCAAGTAAGTTGGCTACGTTGGATTTATTTTGCCCAAGAAAGTGTCAAGACAACGTTATTTCATCAGCTGAATGCGGAAAAATCAAAGACATGGAAATATTAACTGGCTCTTGCCTATTTGCAATCATTTGCACACCAAGAATGAAGGCACATCGACAAATCAGTATTTGAAGGGCTATTTTCGACGCCGATTCGCTAAGTTGGATTTACTTTGCCCAAGAAAGTCTAAAGACATAGCGTTCTTTCATGAGTAGAAACAACAAACACGTCGAAACATCAACCAGCTCTGCCAATTTGCGATCGACCGATCAAGTTTGAAATTGCATGGCGATCAAGTTTGAAATCGCATGGCGAATCGATATTTGTAGAGCCACTTATCCAGCTGATTTGCTGAGGCAGCTTTTCTTTGCCAAGCAACGTTATTTCATGAGCTGAATGCGGAAAAACAGAACTCATCGAAATCAAAGTGTATGGCAAATCGCGGTTTGAAGAGCCAATTGAAGAGCCAAACCGATTTGCTATCGAAGGTGCTAGGCAGGCCAATTTGGCAGCTCTTTTTCCTTTTTTGACTACGAAAACCTTTCCACAAAGTATTCTGAGTTTCTGTTGACTTCATAAGCTTAGTTGAAGCAGTGAGAGAAATTGTAACTTCGATATCACTCGGGGATTCTTCAGACTGCAGAAGCCGAGTCTTTTACTGTGGCCGATTTGAAGCAATTAAAGGATTCTTCCGACTTCAAAGCAGGCATGAGTTGGATCAACGACTTGAACATAACATGTTTTAATTTATACAGCTCAAGGTTATTCGCAGAGCCAGTGGAAACGCTTGTAATCGGCTGTGTATTCTTAGCTGTCACCCCAGTTGGGCTTATTGCGAATCTCACACTCGTTCTGTCCCTGATAAAAACAAACCAAGCTTTGAAAAAGAATGCTTGCTTCCTATTTATGATACTTGGGATTTCGGACAGTCTCAATGCTTTGATATCAATGCCCTTGTTGGTGGTTCTGTTCTTAGTCCACCCTGAAGATACAGCATGTGATCTGGAACAGACGGCCTATTTCTTTGTCAGCTTCTTTATAAACATCTCTGGCTGCCTCGTTTTCATAACCACAGTCGACCGGTACATCAAAATGGACCCAAACTTGAAAGACACTGGTTTCCGTAAGAAACTGCGGCTCTTCCTTAAACGGCCGCGTTTATATTACGTCGTTGCGTTTGCACTGTTCATGAGCTTTGCGCTGTCAATGGCCCTTGTGTTAGCTATAAATCTAGCAGAAGACACGTACATTTTAAGTATCATTCAAGTAGTCGGAGTTTCGTTAGGGTATTTGATAATTTTCGCAGGCTGCGGATTTTACTCTCATGCTCTCTTCAAACTCAAAAGATACGCTAACAAAAGTCGAGCATACTTACGACAGAGTAGTACTAACAGCCTTGATCGGGAATATTTCCACAAAGTTGCAACAACAGTTCTGCTGATTTTATTAGCCTTGGTAATTTCCTCTCTTCCATTTTACATCGTAGCTGGGATGATGTCAATTATCGGTTCAAAAGGAGAGAATTTCGTCTCCGGGAAATTACCTGTCCTTCTTGCTGTTTCTTACTTACTGATTTTCTTCAATGGAATTTTCAACTCACTGATTTTCATTTACAGAAATGACAAATGTAAACAGTGGATTTCTGATCAATGGAATTGCTTATTGCGTGCTTGTCGTTGTAAATTAATTCGTCAAAGATCGCGCAATGAATCACAACGAAGATTCGATGACGTTTTTATGGATGATCAGAAAACATCAAATTCTATTCGCACCAAAAATGTGCAGTGGCGACGTGAAAAATCCGCAACAACCGAGCAGAATGTAGCTGCTGTTCCAAGTGATTCGAAATTATGCTCATCTCGAAGTTTAACAAGTGATCCCGGAGGAGGGAATGATGTGGCAGCTGGAGCTATTACGGTTATAAAGGGAGGTATTGGCAAACATAACCCCCTGCTTCACAGTCAGAAAACACCGGATGCAGGAGGATTAAACATTGAGAGAACTATGGGGTTATGTGAGAACAGTATGAACGAAGGCATAGTGATCTCCATTCACAGCAGCAAAGTTACAGAAGGATCGGACGTATGCCAGACTGACAGAGACTCAAATGAGTATTTTGGCAAGGTAAATCACAGTTTTCAGTTTGAAACAGAACAAGATCCTGATAACAACGCCTCAACTTGTTAAGGTTCATTGTCCTTAAGATAGTAGCAACAATTTTGTTCATTGTCATTAAGGTAGTAGCAACAATCTTGTTCATTGTCATGAAGGTAGTAGCAACAATCTTGTTCATTGTCATTAAGGTAGTAGCAACAATCTTGTTCATTGTCATTAAGATCATATCGTCTGAGTAAAGAAACAATATCCGTGTCAAAGGCAACTGAATATCGAGACGATCATCATGTTCGCAAATATATCATTTAATGGTAAAAATGTTCTAATTTATTTCAAAATCGACCTGACGGAATTTGGCTTCTCCTTTCCGAAATTGTGAGGCATTGACTAAAGAAAGCCCCTTCAAAAAACCTTCAAAACCGCCTTGAAATCACGCACAATTTTACTACTTTACAGCAATGACTTTTACATGCTTTAGCACGTGTTATTTCTGTCCTCAGCAGGCTTTCTTGGGAATATCCATCATAATTTCAAAACAGAGTGACTATTGGTATGATCGTCTTGGTATCTAGGGAGCAACTCTTTTCATAACAGAAATGTTGTGTTTTTACTCATCATTCATTCATTCATTTTTTTTTCATTTTTACTTATTTAGGCACGGTAGCCCCGTCAGTCCATGGGAACTGCTTTTCAGGGGGCCGTGGCAAAACATTTACAAATAGGAAGATAGATACTACGAAATAGGAAAGGTCATCATAGTTTGTTTTTGATTCTTCTCTTAAAGGTGGCAAGGGAAGGTGCCTGTTTGGCATCGCGTTCAAGTTGATTCCAAAGCTTAGGTCCACGAAAAGAAATAGCCCTCTGCCCATTGTTTGTTTTTCGTAATGGAAGCGAAAGATCAGTATCAGTATTTCTCAGTTTCCTAACATATCGAGTCGAATTTTTTCTAAACAGGTTGGAAAGGTACTCTGGGACGAGGCCATTTAACGATTTGTACATAGTTGTCGCTATTTCGCTCCTAATAATATCATCCACAGTTGGCCAATTCAAACTGCGAATTATTGGCATAGCAGGCGCATCAAAACTGCTTTTAACCACAATTCTAGCTGCTCGATTCTGCAACTTTTGCAACGTTTGCAGTTTAGTCACCCCACAGCACCCCCATACTGAACAGCAGAACCGAAAATGGGGCTCAACGATACCCCGATACATTTCACTCAACGTGTTTTGAGGTAAAAATTTTCTGGAATATTTCAAAAATGCGATTGCACGAGAAACCTTGGTACGGAGATTGTTAATGTGTTCATCCCAATTTAAGCTCCTATCGATCATCACACCCAGATACTTTGTTCGGTCAACATTTTCAACTTGAGAGTCACCAATAAAAAACTGTGGATGATCAACGGTTTTATCACTGATTTTCTTAATTTTGGGCTGCGAACCTACAATCAGAGCTTGTGTTTTTAGAACATTCAAAGAAAGTTTATTACCTTGCAACCATTGCTTCAACTCGTTTAGCTCACTGTTTAAAGTTTGGTTTATATCTGCTAAGCTCGAAGAAGAATAAGAGATACTGGTGTCGTCGGCGTACATGGTCACTCTACCTTTGTTCAGAGAGAATGGAAGATCATTGATATAAATCAGAAACAACAGAGGGCCTAGACAAGAGCCCTGGGGCACACCGCAGCGAATATCTTCGGTTTTAGAACATATCCCATTAACTTTGCAGAATTGCTTTCGAGAGGTTAGATATGACGTAAACCAAGTAAGTTCTAGATTTTCAACACCATACTTTCTCAACTTTGCAAGTAAAATGTCATGGTCGACAGTGTCAAATGCTTTCTTTAGATCAATAAAAATATTTGCGGTGTATCTGCCATTGTCCATGTTCACATACCAGTCATCTGTGTTGTTAAGAAGGCAAGTGACAACAGAATGAAGGGCTCTGAAGCCAGATTGGTTTGAAAATAGATGTTTGTTTTTGTCCAAATAAACGTACAGCTGGTTAAAGATAAGCTTTTCAAAAACCCTGGCTAAAACAGGCAGGACAGATATAGGTCGGTAGTTAGATCGATCGTTAGTTTGACCACTTTTAAAAATTGGGGCTACTCTGGCTATTTTCCAGCTATCTGGAAAACAACCAGTAGCAATTGAAAGATTGAAAATATCACAAAGAGATTCTGAGATAACCGGAAGAGCAATTTTCAGGAAATAGCTAGCAATGCCATCAGTACCACAGCCCTTTGAGGTTTTGAATTTGCCAAAAACTTTACATAACTGGAAGGTGTCAATAACGTGGAATTTAAATTTGGTTTTCCGTGGATTTACATCATAATCATCATCATTCATTACTCAGCCTGTATCATACAGTAAAGTTCCAACTTTAAGAAAATCATTTCACAAAGTCAGTCTGATTGGTCTCTTATATAGAAAGATACAATTCTTCAAAACCATGTGTGTATACCATGGTATAAGGAACACTTGCATATTTCAAACATCTGTTAAGATTTTTTAAAGAAAATATCTTTTAAATCTGCACTGTTGTACACAGAAGTAATTGTTTGGGCCAGTACTGAAGGTTTCTTAAAATTGGAACTATTCGCTTTAGGATTTTCATTCTCATTTCTAGAGAACTGAGACATATTGGAGATATATTCAACTATATACAGTATGATATTACCTTGCACCATCGTAAAAAACTGAACATGAATCAGCTTGGATAGTTTCTTGCAGAGAGGTATTTTATTCAGCGAAATCAGGCCTGAGTTCCTTTTTAGGCAGTTGCTTAAAGGCGGGACTTTACTGTAAGTGAAAATTTAAGACAGTATGGTAGAATTTTACAAAATAAGTTTTTCTCCTTCTTAAAGACCCACTGCTAACCATGGTATTTTGTGCGCCGAACAAAAAGCAAGGTAAATTAAATTTTCTTTCTTTATTGTTCTGTGAGAGAATTCCTTTATGATTTGACCAGGTATGTTACGCCTTTTTCAGTCATTTTGCAACCATAAGATTTTTGTAAAATTGAATTGTATATTTCCAGTGTTCGCAAGAAGATGAGAAAAATTGCCAAAATACTTGTATCTCTTGGCTGCCAAGCATACATTGCTTCATTCCAATTAATCCGGAACTCTTGATGCTATAAAATTTCCAAAAGTGGAGACTCTTTCTGACTCAACCGGTATTTGATGCGAGAAGTTTGTTTACGATTTGATCAAGTGCCCTAGGCCCCTTTTCAAGCATTTTGCAACCAAAACTTCTTCTTGCGTGTGGTGCTATTGTACAAAGATAAACGAGTAAAAGAAGTGAAATGTAAACACTTTATTTACTCGTTTATTCTGCAAGTAACGGATTCTTTTATGGTCACATTTACTTTCATGTTCATTGGTCATAAAAACGCAGAAAAATCACAAAAAGATGTAAATGCTTCTGCTGTCAACAAGAGCTTGATTAATTCAAACCCTCCCACTACAGTAAGAACCTGCACAATAGAAAGCACTCTACTAGGAACCTCAGGCTGATATTTTTGAAAAAGGTGCCCTTGAAAAAATATCCCGGGGGGGGCACTCAGCAGATACACATACGGGGCATCAGTCCAAGAAATTTTCATGAAGCCAAAAATATCAGTTCAGTTTCATTGAAACAAAAAATATCAGCTCCTTTTGTACTTAGAAACCAGTACATGAACATAAAATATCCTGAAACAATGCAAATAGAGATAAAGATTCCCTCTAACGAACCCAGAACTATCAGTTTGGCAATATTTGATACAAAAAAATACTATGAACATAATTTCGGCTTCATTTGGACTCAATAATAAATATCAATGCCTTGGGTACGCTATTGGGTATGCTGTGCACAATCGGTATATTTTTGGGGTTGCTGATGAGAAAATGTGGCAAAGTGAGTGCTAAACCGAGTTTTTCACCAATGTATTGGAACGCAGTTGCAGTAAGTTTATACATTATCAGAAAGAAAAGAAATATACTGTCATAAGAGAAATATTTAGTATCGAGTGACCAAAAAGTGCCCCTTCCCCCTTTCAGAAAATCATTCTAGCAAATTTACCTTCACTGTAATCACCAGGATCGTGTTTCTTAATAGCGACGACATCGCGGTATTTTTATATACTTACTAATTAGTAGTCCTGTGGAAAATTCGAAATATCAAAAAATTCGTTTAAGCTGTAAACTAGTTCTGTGTTCAACGAAATTCAGTTTCAAACTTTAGCCCCATAATAAGTGAAACTCCTTTTTGAAAATTCCAAATTTTGCCTTCGAAGGTTGGTATCTAAAGATTTCCGCGCACCCTACTAAAGAGTTACTGAACAGCGTGGTTTAAAATCTTCCTTTCAAGGTGTCAGAGCACAAACCAATAGTTATCTTAAGATAATTCATCACATACCTTGGAAAGGACATTCCTGTGTTGCTGTCTTCATTAACTATAATAAAAGACAAAGGAACTTTAGGCATATGCAAAATATTAAACCAATCCCTTTCATCGACCACGGAAGGCTTTATGTAACGATTCAGATTCCTCTCGTCTTATTCTAATACTTGATAAAATCGTTCAAAATCATCCAATTCCTTGCAAAGCAACGCAGTAAACTTTGCGTTGAGATGTTTGACACATTTTTGAGACAAATTTGAGGCAAATTTGCCCCCCCCCAACCAAAATAGGGTCAAGGGGTGCTTCGTCAGATATAGCCACGAATCATAATTCCTGGGTATGATATTCTTACTAATTAACATTCTAACTATGTTCCCTCCGGATTCACTTTTCGTGAGCAATACACACAAAATTTCCGGACTATGGACTTAAGAATTTTCTGATAAATGAAATGTCCGAGATATCAATGTTCAAAAATAAAAGGGAGTGTGCAATGGTAAATAGGCTTCTCTATAAGTAGAACAAAGAAAATGTGCAAACACGGCATTGTTTCGTTAGCTATCGATCATTAACAACACGTGTTGGTCATCAATTTCAATGGGCTATTTTTGCATTTTTCTGCTCTGTGCAAATGCAGGCTTATAGCCTTGCACAAACCCTTTAAAGTAAATCAACGGGGTTAAAAGCAAACTTAGCTAAGGGGACTGGGTAATCTAAATATAACCTATTGTATTTCATGCTTTCGATCTATGAAAATAACAAGAAGATTAGTGGCGCCTGCCGTTCTTTTGTGCTTTGTTTAGATTATGTCGCTATATCTCCGTTCATTTGCTTTAATATCAGAGGATAGCTTAGAAGAGACCATCTTTGTTTGGTAAAATCACTCATCTTTTAGACCGAGGAATTAGAAAAATGCTGGCAAGGGGTCTGAGTGGAAACGAGGATTCCACATTCCATTCTGGTCCATAAATTACTCACCATTGAAATTTTGATTCTATTCCTGAAATTGAGAATCGCATCGAATAAAATTTCAGTGGCAACGAAATCATGGAACAGAATTGCACATAGAATTCTCATTTCCATATAAACGCCTTACAGGCATTTTCCTAATTTCAGGAAATTCACATCTCAGTTACCTTTTGAATGATAGAGAAATACTGAATAAGCAGTCACATACTTTTTATTCCACAGCCGATCAAACAAGTTAATTATTTTTTGAGTCACCCAGTAGACCTATTTTATTGTTTTGTACGGAGTGTTTGGGTTTTTTATAGAAGTCCTCTTCAACCCTGGATGTATCGGGACGTCTATTTATAATGTGGCCTAGATGTGTTTTGCGTCTGTCTCTAATAGTCGTTCCGTTTGTCCTTGTGAAGGTGAAGGTGAAGTTGCGTTTTTCAGCGCCAAGCGCTGGGATCGCAGAAATAGAGCAGACCTAATCGAGTCCGCGACCCCTTGTCATGACGCTTAAGTGGTGGGGCCCTACCGGGATTTGAACCCACTCCGCCTGACTGTTCTGGCTGCAACGTCAGAGGATTACACCACGGCGCCACAACACCTTCAACATCTTCAACACGGCTCCACAACACCTTGTATTGGCAATCAATCTCTTTGTTGTGGAATTATTGTTTGTATTGTTTGTTACCGTAGGTGACGGTAATGGAGCTCTACTCGAGGCTTTGGTGTATGTCGAAGGTTTTGTTATGAAATCAACTTCGTTGGTTAAAGGTTATGAAATCTAACCTGCGATTGGTTTAAGAATTTGATCATCGTCTTTCTTCGCTTGTAGTTCGGTAACAGTGTCTTGGGAATCTTCTGAAATTGGCGCTGCGGGTGATGGGAAACTCATATTCGAATTCGAATCATCGATCAACGCTGCTGCAAACCCATTTTCATCTGTCATAAAAAACATCATACTGATTACATATTTGTAGTTATCACTATTAACAGACTGACGGACGTTCAAACTATGACTCATGGAGATTCACACTGTAAAATTAGGACAAAGTTTTTTCTCTCAATTTCATGTCTGGATTTGAAGACCGTAATAAAAAGTTTGCCAAAAGCTCTGTACTTCACTGCAGAAATAAAAACTTCCAACTGTTGAAGGTTGCTAAGAGTACGCTTTTGCCTCACTTCTGAGTGCACAGAAAAATTTTTGCCTGGCCGTCTTAATCCTTTATGTGAAAGTCCATCAGTCCAAGTTGAGCAACAAATCCAGCTCAATTAAAAAATGTAAGAAATTTTTAAATAGACTTAAACAGCGGACTCATCAAAACAAACCCATGGACATACAATAAACTTGTAATAGGTAGGGAAATACTATCAACTCAAGTAAAGAACAATGATCAAATATAAGATAAACCTGTAACTGGAGAGAACACTGTTAAACCTGCAAGAAAATCAAGTAATTACTTACCAACAATATGGTATAATAACGTTGTTAGTAAGTGATTGCTTGATTTTCTTACAGGTTTAACACTTTT
The DNA here is from genome assembly GCA_964020215.1 of Aurelia sp. 3 sensu Dawson et al. (2005). Classification (NCBI taxonomy): domain Eukaryota; kingdom Metazoa; phylum Cnidaria; class Scyphozoa; order Semaeostomeae; family Ulmaridae; genus Aurelia; species Aurelia sp. 3 sensu Dawson et al. (2005). The sequence continues at coordinate 18,190,033 of OZ026592.1, forward strand.
CTCTCTAGTTACAGGTTTATCTTATATTTTGATTATTGTTCTTTTATAGGAGTTGACAGCGTTTCCCTGTAGCTTCCAAGTTTATTGTATGTCTATGGGTTTATTATGATGAGTCCGCTATTTAAAGGACAAGTCCGGGGTTGATAAATTTATTGTTAAAAAGCAATCTTACCAACTGCTGAACACCAGTCGTGAGTTCTTTCCAAGTTTTCATGCCTCGAACTTTCACAAATTGGATGATTAATCTTCGTAATTTAGGCCAAATACCGTCGCCATTTTGTATTTTGCACGAGTGTGCGAAAGCGCGATAAGGAGGCTAGCAATGTTGGTGGTATAGTAAAGATAGGAATCAAATGTTTTAGCCGATTTTTGCTCGTGGCCCATGGCCGGAAACCTTCAAAGCCTGATTTTCACGGACCAATCAGATGGTGAATAAGCGAGGAGGACAGAAAAAATGTGTGAAAATTTTTCTCAACTTTACCAACCTTCATAAAACGCAACCAGGACAAAAAACTGCTGGAACTTTCCCAAATTCTTTTGAAGATATCTACACACCAGATGTTTGGGTATCCAGATTTGGATGCCGGTTTAAATACCTCACAGTTTGGTGGAGATATAGCGTTTTCTATCAGGCAACATCGGCCGAGGCTTGCCAAGCCTTGTTTACGCCACTTCAAGTCAGGTGATAAAGCCTCTTGATAAAACCTCCTTTCAAATTCACTACTAATTTCGAACCATGCCATGAATGCAAAGAGTAGTATAATACAGAAATTTCTCAAGAGTATTGCCATATGACTTGAAACGTGTGAACTAACCGAAGCAAATTTCTTCAGTTCACAAAGAAATCGAAGGGGCATTGAATCTTGAACCAAAGAAACTGCGGTGGAAGGACAATAGCAAGAACAATTGGAAACGTAAATATTTGCCGCTCTGGGATCGTTGTTAAAACAATCACTATTGTTATTGCCATTGTTTCTAACCCAGAGTCTCAGCAGTTTTTTGTCCTGGTTGTGTTTTATGAAGGAAGGTAAAGTTGAGAAAAATTTTCACACATTTCTTCTGTCTTCCTCGCTTATTCACCATCTGATTGGTCCGTGAAAATGAGGTTTTGAAGGTTTCCGGCCATGGGCCACGAGCAAAAATCGGCTAAAACATTTGATTCCTATCTTTGGTATAGTATCGACACTTTTGGCAGCCTCGTTCAGGTCAACGTGAAGTGACGTCGTACAAAATGACGTCATTTCGCACTTCTTAGCAGATTGAAATATGTAGTTTCGCAGATTCAAAGAGAAAACAATTGAAAAAGATTACTGCACACCATTCACAACAGTGTAATCTCTTGAATAATCAACAATTATACCAATCCTGGACTTGTCCTTTAAGGCTATTTTAAAATGTAAAAGGTGTGTAAACAGTTGTTTTGTTGCTGTTGTTGTTGTTCTTACGACTGGGACTATGTCATACTTTGTTATAGATTCAAACATTCATAGGTTCCTCGTTTCGAAGCTCATATTTGAATTTAAATAATCTATTGACGCTGCTGCAAACCAACTTTCATGAAAAATATTATAAACCTTACAGTAGTTGGGATAATATCTAAATCTTTGATCGCCTGTAGCTCTAAAATATATTTGTCCGACTTCTTTAAACTTAAAATAACTGTGCAGCTAATAAATCAATATAGAAGAAATTTATTTTCTCAAATGGGCTGTATAGTTTGTAAATTCGAAGCAATTTCATTAGAGTACTTTCTCTCAAATTTTCCCAAACAACCTTAAAATCCTAGACTTATCGTTTTTCGTCCCTTGCTTCCTTACTCTTTGCTCAAAAGGGACTTATAATATTACTCTTAAAAAGTGGGCCGACTCTTTCAAAATGGCCTGAATAAGCGGGAGTTCTCGTACACTCGACAAAATCGCTTCAAAGTCTGGTTTAAAGACCTTGAAGATTGAAAAGGAAACTTTTAGTACAAAGAATGATGTTTTCTTGACCTACAAATCGCAAAATGTATACATTTCTGGCAGTAATCTTCCTCTGTAGAAACAAAATAGATTCATCGCAGCTGCAAGAATCCTTGGCCTCATCAACCGTTTTGTATGTAACAACAACAACTGTCTAAATAGCAGCTCCTGATTGGTTGAAAAGAACTAAATTCTAGCAACTTGATTGATGAATACTAAAGCACTCTTCGCGGGCCTATATTGAGTCCACTCTTTAAGAGTAACACTATGAGTTCATTTTTGACCAAGTGATATCAGCAAATCAAAGAACGAAGGGAAACAAAGGATCAAATGGCATAAGTCTAATGAAATCCTTAATCAAGTTTGCTCGCTACCTCACCCTGTACCTTCTCTTTCCACCTACATTTAATGGCCAACGGAGAAGCATTATGACTTAAGAGTCTCTTGTTTCCCAGTGCTCTTTGACTTAATGATGGCAGTGCGGTCAACAGAGACTCATAATATTACTCTGAAAAGCCTGGCCCTATTTAGGCCAAAACACTGCGACTTCTAGAGTACCTATCAGATTGTGAGATTTGGCAAAGAACAATGCTGTCGAATTTTCATTCGAATGATGCAGTTGACTAGCTTTTGAACGAAGCTGCTGCAGAAAGTAGTTGTGGATTTCTCTGGTTTGTTTTGGTTTGAGAAACATGGAAAATGTAGCGTTGAAAGACTAATTTTGCACTCACCAGGTAAAGTAAACTTCCTTCTTCAGATTTATACCAAGTTTCGTTGATTAGATGTCTGCTTAACGTGGTTTTTATTGCAATTTCTTTCTGAGGAGTGATCTTTGAACAGAGCTAAAGCAGTCGTTCGATCATAATCCGATCGATGGAATGCGGAAAAAAGGGTCAGCTTTTTCACTGTTTCATTATGAGTCCCTGTTGAGCAAGGTTTACCGTAGGGATACAAGGGATTCATCGTCATAAGTCTAGGTAGGCATGGGGTAGACGTGAAGCTTAGTACACCCACTGATATTGTACATGTATTGGCTATAGTTCAAACTTTTACGAGCATTCAAAAATAAATCTTACCCTTCAATTGCTTAGTTTTGCTAGCTTCATTGTCTTTTTTATCCTGAAAAATATTTAAAAAGTCTCAGAACATAGCTATATTGGCAAAGTGAGAAAACAAGTTTGATGTAACAAAGACAGACGTAGAGTTGCCAGCAGGGCAAACTAGGCCTTACGTTTGTGAAAGGTGGTTGTCATGGGAAAATTATGACTTTATAATGAAATCAGAAGGGCAAATTTAAAGACCTGCCGGGCAGATCTTGCTTGTTTCATTCAGGAGCTGCTTAGTAATTTTGTTACTTGAGCCCTAAATATCGGAAAAGTGCAATGCTTTCCACTTGGCTTGTGAATCTAATAACCAACCTCCGCCATGCAAATCTTTAGAGTTGCCCTTCTTCTTTCGTTATATACTTACTACTGTTCTGTAAAACCACCTTTCGCATGCACAAGGTGATAGTTTGCCCTGCTGGTTTCTGCAAAACTTTCACGGCTTTCTTAGTTTTGAATGATTGGTTGAGAGATTTTTTTCTCTGTTTTGATATTTACTTTACCATATTAGGTATCCCCCTGCATGTCATGCTTCGTTTCAGTTTAAAAGGCCCTCGTGCACTTCTTTTATTTGCTAAGGATGACTCGAAACGTCCTGATCGGGCCGTAATTTTTACAAAATAATTAAGTCTTTCGTATTCTAAATGTGACCTTCACGAATGGAATATGTCAAAATCTTCATAACAACTACAGACTGTGCAAAATGTTTTTCATCATCATGTAATACGGAATCGTCTTGTCCATCACGAAAGTAAGAAAGCAAGAAATGTCTTCTTTTATCACCGTCTTTTTCATTTTGCAATTTATTACATAGCTGCATTTTCCAGATTCATCAGAATTTTCTTTGTCAGTAATCGCTAATTACTTGGAATCCCATGCCAAATAAATCATGGACCAGAATGGAATGTGGAATTCTCAATTCCCATATCAACCGTTTCCAGTCATTTTTCTAAGTTTTGGGTCTTAAGAATGAGTGACCTTTCCAAAAACAATTTTTTCTTGTAAGTTAACCTTTGACAGATAGATGAACATTTTAGTTTTGAACATCAGTCACAATGTCTTATTCAACAGGTCTCCAAATGCGTTAAATTCTCTCGACTTGCCCAGTATATGCCATAAATAAGGGACACATTCCAAAAGTCCTTTGTCCACTGCTCCCACTTTTTTTGTTGTGCTAGCAGATGACACAAGACAGTGAACCAAGAAATGTGTTACAGCGGGATAACCGACAACCACAATGAGTAAAGGGACAAAAATGTTGGTCTCTCCAATATTGCGTAACAGCTTATTTGAAAGAGAATTTAACACTAATTTTAAATCTATGCCCACAAAAAATGTTAGACAATATTTTTTGGGAATTTGAAATGTCTGAAAATGCTAATGTCCAAAATTTGTTCCACTTAACGCAAAATAAATAACCATTCTTGATCCTCTTACCTTAACATCATCTTTTTGAACTGCAAAAAAGAATAAACATAATACTTTAGTCATAAAAAATTGAAAAGTGTTGCTTGTTGTTACCTGATTTCATCACAACACAAATTGTTTTAATCAACAATTCTGGGTTTGACAAAAATAATTCCTCTTTGAAGGACCGATGCTTTCTGGATGTTAAGGCAATAAACATCAGCAAGTCTATTATCCAACAGCAGATCTTTTCAAATATATTTTTGGAAATTTACCAGAATGGAGTTAGCCACTGCGTTCTGCAGCTATGTGGGGATCTTCTCAAGAAAGCCTCTTCAATGAAACCTCCCAAAAGTCTGAACGTAGGATCAAAATTTCTGCCTGATAACAGCAGTTTTACCTGCTTTAGCAAGTGTATCCCTCTCTGAAATGATGAAAATGTGACCTATGTGGAGCAAAAAAGATCTATTCTCAGCTTAAAGGCACACTGTCGTGGCTTTGATTGGCTAATTGTGGTGTTGAAATCACCAACAAAAGACATGGCCTCTGAACAATCACCAAGCCTCTATGCCCTTGGGTCATACTTTGTTTCGAGAATAAAAGCTGTCAGATCGCTATCGTCTTCATGAATTTCTCTGTACAGCGAAATTACTGAAGGTTGCCAAACTCTATTCTTTCTCATTGTCTTATTCACCCAATCAGCGCCACAACAGTGTGCCTTTAAATGTGTTGAACTCATTGCTGTGATATGATGCAGAAGAATTTTAAAATAAACTTGAGCATGTCCATCATGAAATGATATACAGGATGTCCCAAAATATGATGCCCCATTTGTGTGTCTGCTGTGGAGGAGCTATACATTCAATTATCTCGGCTTTTACACAGTGTTAGAAACATGATGATTGTATCAAAGATCATCGTAACTTTTGTGTTACCCCCCCCCCCCCCCCCCGTACGAAGAGACAATACAAACTTATGAATGACCTAAGATTGGATGATTGAACGCTGTTGTTGGTTGTTGTTGTATGCAGCACGAGTTGCTTACTAGAAAAGTCTTCCTGTTTTTGTTATTCAAATTTTTCGTCGCATTGTTGAATGGTTGAAAAGATGTGATACAGTTTAGTTTTCGCTATCAAACTGTTTCAGAGGCCAAAAGTCTGCTGAATTTTTAACAGTCAGGCTTCAATGAAGAGTTTGAGACCTTCTACGAGTCACTCCGACAAGTGGTTGATGATTTAAAATAAAGAAAAGGCTAAATAAGTGGTTGCCTAAAAACAGCATATTTCTGTTGTTCTCCAAAAATGTAAAAATAAAGTAAGTTGCAAAGAAAGGATTATAGCATCGTATTAAAAATTTTGCTAATTTTTGCAGGGCTAGCAGTATTGTCTCTTCATAAAAGAGCACTTTCTGCTTTCTAGATAATGTAGTGAAAAGTTTAATATGATACCACATGCCTTTCTTTGAAAATCTACGTTATTTTGACATTGCTGGAGAACAATAGAAGTGCTGTTTTTGAAACAACCATTTATTTTGCCTTTTCTCTACCATAAATCAGCAACCACTTGTCAGATTGACTCTCAACAAGGTCTCAAACTCTAAGTTGAAGCTTAAGTTGAATGCAGCTGTGTAAAAACCGACATGATTGAATCTGTAGTGCCTCCACAGCACCCACACAAGTGGGGTATCACCTTGATACCAAGGAAGAAGTGGCTTTTTAAACGGGGATTTCCCTTAGGCAGATTAAAGGCATGTTCCTTGAAGATCAAATGCATATGCATGGATGCACACATTCATATTATCCTACCGATTGAGAAGCAGATTACATCAGAATTCAGAAATCACCCTCCTTTGGTTGATTGCTCTTCTCAAATAAGAGATATGGCAAAAAACATTCACACCAATTTCAGTTTCAATAACCGGCCATTTTATGCATTGTTGTTGGTTAACAAAGTAGCATATTGTTCTTACGGTGCGGTCATTTGGGTGGTTGTTGGTGAGTCTTAATAATTTCATTGCACATGTCTCATTGAATTGAGTTTGAATGTCCTGTGTTGTATTTGTTCATTCATGAGTCCATGGTCTACTAATGGCAAGAAAAATTATCTGCTTTCCAACAGTTCTCACTTCCTGTCAGAGATTCAAATCCCAGGATATGACTGAATTCTTGGCCTGTCATTTGTGGCCACTTTGAGCTTTTGGGAAATCTTGATTATGATACACAAACAGCGCAGTTAACCAAATATACTGTGTATATCCATTTTTCTGAGAATCGCACCTTAAAAAGAATGATTCAATCAACTTATATTCCGATTTCGTATTGAAGGGTGGGAAATTTCTTTGTCACATTTCATATAAAAACTAAAAACATGTAATATGCACTTAGATTTTAGGTACTAAGTTCAGAAACAGGATAATATTGTGAACTTCACTCATTCATCTCCCAATCTCTTAACTCACCTGGAATCCATTTGAAAATTTTCATTGTACAATTTGTAGACCCAACATGCACCCACTTTTTCTCCCTGCAAAATCAAAGAAATCTTACAAATATAAGTTTATATCTTCATATTTTTAGCAAAATAAATGAGCCAATTGTAATTTGCAGGTCAGCAGGTCATGTATATAATAATTTAACTAGTGGCTAGGTCTGATTGGTTGCAGGTTATATACTATATTTGCTGTTGACAGCTGAGTGGCTATAGGAGGAAGAATCAATGCTGAATTTCTTTCTTTATGTACAACATATCCAAAGCCTGCTTGAATCAGCCAGGTCAGATTCATCAAGGATGGATTCATCAAGCACACCATTTCAGTTTTACTTACGGCTTGAATAGAAATTGGTCAGATGATGGAGTAGACCGTCTTCAAACTCTGATTATAGCATAGATTCATATTCATTCTCTGATTGCTAAGCCACAGAATCTACTCATCAGGAGAGGGTGTGGGTGAGTTGGAAACTAATCGTAGCCCTCACTCTTTCACTCTTGGTCTCACATTTGATCTTATCTTTAGCTCAATGGAATCTAAAGTGGAATGCCATTTAAAGGCACACTGTCATGGTGCTGATTGGATAAACAAGACAATCAAGAGGAAAAGAATTAGGCCAGGTTCAGTAATTTCGCTGTACAGTGAAATTCACGAAGATGATAATTATCTGATTCCTTTTATTCTCAAAACAAAGGATGATCCAAGAGCATAAAGGCTTGGTAATTACTCAAAGACCAGAGCTTTGTTATTGATTATAACATCACAACTAGCCAATCACAACCACGACAGTGTGCCTTTAAGTTCAATCTGCTTTAATATTCTTTTAAGTGGTAAACTGATACAAACATACACTAAATCTTAATCATCTACAAGGTACCAAACATCAACAGGTATAATCATTTAAATTAGGGTCATACCTCCAGTCTGCGGACAGCTCCAGTTTGCAGACAACAAGCAAAAACTCTGGTTTTCGACAATAGCAAGACCGTAAATCCCGTACTTTTCTGGTCATTTAAACTTTGTTTTATACTCATTTAGATATTTCCGTAGAGAATTGCACCAGGGAAAGCTGATCATCTCCTGAACAAATTAAAACTTGACAGCCAAGAATCCTTTCTATTGCCAGCATCCGTCAACAAACCAATGAATTTTAACATTGTGTTATAAATTTTCGTAAAATGTTCCATTGAGACTTTCTTCACGCTCTGATTGTTTGACTATGCTTTGTTTTCAAATTCCCTTGGGAGTGCTGATGAATTCTCCTCATATTCATGCTTCAGGGGAGGGAGTTAAAGTTCAACCTGCTACCGACACGTCACGTCTCCAGTCTACGGACACATGTTCTTCCAATTGTTTCTTCTGCCCTTTGATGCCCAGTGGAAATTCAACAATTTAGCCCCAATTTTTAAAGGATTTTATGATCGATTTCTTTTGCTAACTTTGGCTTTTGAATACAGAGTTTTTGAAACACCGGCTGGTGTAATCTGCATAACGCAGGTTGCAGAATGCAGGTTGCAGGTCATGTTTTATGGCCAAGGGTTGCATGGCTGTACCATGGGGCCACCTTCTTGATGACACTAAGCTTTTTAGTTTCAGGGGGTTTGGTTTCAAAGTTTAACAATTGATTATAAAAAATTTATGTTCTGTCTATGATATACTTTGTCAAAGTTTCTTGTGGAGCATGAAACAAATTTTGGTAATTAAGAGAAGATTCAGATTACTTTGCTCACAAAATCCAACTTTTCGAGCCTGAAGTAGGGCCAACAGAAAAGAGTAGACTTGGGAAAACTTGAAAGTTTCTTCTGAGGAAGCAACTAACACAAGGGCATTTAATTGATTCCCAAAACATTTTGTACACCTCTGGCAAAAATTCTTTTGGTTTTGAGAAAATCCATCAAAATCTTAAAAATTCTTTGCTCTGAAAAAATCTTAACAAATGAGTAAAATTCCCACGAAATTCCCCTCCAACAAACATAAAATTTTCATGACAATTCACAAGGTTATTGAGGATAACATTACAATTGCATCATGTTAGTTATGGATATTGAATATGAATAGAATGATGTCACTCATTGATTCCCCATTGATTTGATAACAATGTTTTGTTGTCATCAAAATCTGAGTCAGAGGCAATTAATCACTTGCAACCAAGCGATTTAATTCATGATATTGTTTTGCTAATCCTGTGGCATGTTCTTTCCACAGGAACAGTAGCTCTTACATACCAACTATTTGTAATCCCCCTGACACAGAAATGTTAGCCTTCTTGTGGGTGACAGCCTCTTGATACAGCCATGCAGCCCTTGGCCATAAAACATGACCTACAACCTGTATTATGCAACCTGCGTTATGCAGGTTACACCAGCCATTTGAAACACTGTGATTTGCAAAGGAGGCAATGTGATAGCAATGGTCAAATTATTGGAAACAATGCTGAAATAATGCATGTCAGGGTAAATTTGTGGTGAATTTATCATTGGTCCGCAGACTGGGAGATCACGGCCCACGAACTTGGCACAGCTGTTGCGATGGAATCTGTATTGATTCCGTGTCTATTTGCGTGACGATACCCCACCGCGAGAAACAAAAGAATCACATCGAACGAAACAAAAGATAATGCATAGCCTACCTGACTAGACCTCATAAAACTTCAAATGGCTTCCTCTCGATACTCGTATTCACTTAACTTTTGATGTATATAGATTCTTGATAAGTTGAGGAATTGCATAACGAAAATACCGATTAAATCCGTCCACGGGTTCAATTTCTACTTCGATTTTTGTGACAGGCCAGCGCTCAAAAAGCACAAATTGTGCGATCTCTTCATTGCGCTTTGTTTCCCTGTATCGGTATATCGTCGGCGTGAAAGTGCAGGTCTTTCTGCGTTTATAGAGATCAAAACCAAGATGGTAGGATGTGCTTCGGCAACGCTAAATCAGATTCAAAAACACAACAAAATCAAGTTTTGTTCCGCGATTTTGCGATTCGCATAAAATTCTCTCACTTTAAGATGTTTATTTGACAAACTAAAATAGTTTAAAATGTATAATAAACAACATAGCTTATTTAAGGATGGCCTAAATGATGATTTTCAAGTTTCAGCTTTGTTAAAGGTGAGTTTGAAACTTATTTATTTACCAACCAATAATCACCGATATTTCCGCATGTCTGTGAAATTCCTTGTTAATTTACGACTTGGGAAGAATCAAAGTTCCCAAATACTGGATGTGCAACAGCTGTGTTGGAAAGAGACATACAACAAAGCAAAGAAGAGCCGGGAAATCCGTTTTGGAGACATAAATAAAATTTCATTTTCTGATGTGATAGCACATGTTTTAAACTACTCTTGTTGTGATTCAAAGGTTTGTATGCAATTTCTAAGTGATGATGATTTGATAATACTGTCCAGAGACTGGAGGCAGAGGCACGACCCTTAAAGGCCTATTAATTAAAACATTTCATCACAAAGCTCATCATACCATTTGCGTACTCTTTCAATTGTAAGCATAGCCCTTTTGATTTCATCTTTATCTTTAGCTCTACTCCTTGTCTCCAATCGAAGCGAACTGCGATTCATCTTCCTGTCTTTCCTTTATCTTCCCTTTGCCTTCAGTGAAAACAATAAAAGTGATTTAGGCCCATGTGATATTGAATTGAATTGATCGAGAACGATGCATTGTCCGAGAACACAGGGGCCTCAGGGAGTCAATAACAATAATCATGGAGTGCTGCGTACTGGCTTTGTTCATGAAAATTGTTGTTAAAACTGTCTTATTTTCATCTTTTTAGAATTCAATATACCCAGTTATCAATACTCTGGGTACCAGACCTTGTCTCAAAAAGGAAAATGGGTCTGGTACCTAGCCAGGGGTCTTTAAATTATCAGTTTGTGTTGTGCTAGCTTTTTGCCAAATTTTATAGGATTTGTTACGCAAAAATGACTGCAACGAGTTTCAAAATGCCACAAGTCGTCTATTTTGAGCAATCGCATAGCGATACCGAAAACACTTGTGGTCCGAGGTATGGAGAATCGTCTCCAATTGAAATTTTAATGAAAGTCGACATATCCAATCGTGTAATTTCTTTTCGGGAAGGTGGTCAAAAAAGTCAAAAATGGCCTAAGCTTTGCCGCAAAACGAGGAAGTAAACACAACGACGGAACCTGATTTGTCAATTTTATGAGAAAATGTGATCTGATCATAGCGTGGCTGAGAACCCAAATGGAGCTTTGGACAAAAGAAAAGATTTGTCCGCTATGCTCGCTATGCTGTCCTTTTCAATTTCACAACCTGGAAACACTAATTCTGGCGTTCTGTACTGCAGATCTAGGCCTACGAATTAAAACTCGGTCGTTCTAAAGTTTGTCATCAAATAAAAACGATGGTTTTCAGGCATCTCTGAGTCATACGAGGCCACACTTTTGCCTTTTGGATAGTATATTAAAAGTAGCGTTCGGAAACGATACTTACTTTGCGGAATATCAGGTGATGTTCTGGCTGGCGTTTGCCGTCCTGATTTCGTAAACTCTCTAAGGGTGTGTTTAATTGGTAATTCCAAAGCTACCAAATTCTGAAAACGGTAGACTTCACGAGACGGAGACACACTTCCCAATCAAACACAAAGTTCTTCAAAGCAGCAGGTTTCAGATTTATCCTGGCGAAGACGAGGTTTCCAGTTGAAAATACGAAGAGTGCTTCGCAACAAAGAGTAAAGTTACGGATTACCGTAGCAACACGAGCAAAGGAGCCTCGTTTCCAGAACTCTGCAAATGCAATCGAGAATCTCTCCAAAGTCTGCCAAACCTTCCTCTGCCTTTTGGAGCAGAAGGTTCAGCAGGCCTGCGAAACCTGCCAAACTTGCCGTTTTCGGAATTGGGGATTCAATCAAACACAAATTCCGAGCCTTCCAAGTCTACCACTTTCAGAATTGAATACCAATCACATAAACGCTAAGATTTCAAGCAGGAATTCATGAAACAGAAAAATTCAAAAGAGAAACAAACATTTCCACTATACATTTGCTCAAAATTACATTCTATTTACACCTTAGACTAATGACTAACAACTACTCTAACATGACAAACGAAGTTGAATACGATGTAAAAGTTGATTCTTGCTTTGCCTGCGTGCAGACTTTACTTGCCATTGTGAATGAGAGCCAAGGCGGAATTGTTCCACCCTCACTCTCCTTCGCACTGGAAAGTAATGTCTGCACGCAGGCTAACTCTTACTACACAAATCAAAATCATTACCAAAATAAAATACAATTTAGTCTGCAATCTACAAATTCGTTTTTACATGCCGGGTGAGTACAAAAAACAAAGGAAAACCTAGAAACAAGAAATGCAACACTAGAGCTCCTTCTTCCCAAATTCACGTGATTTTGACATTTTTGGAGAACAATAAAAGTGCTGTTTTTGAAACGATCATTTCTTCGAATTTCTTGCACCATAAATAAGCAACTATTTGTTCCATTGGCTAACGCAAGACCTAGAACTCGAAGTTGAAGCCTAATCTATGCAACTGCTTCAAGATGAGAGTCATAGAGCATACAGCTCTTCCACAGCAGCCACATAAATCGAGAACAATTTAGGGACACCTTGTGATTTGAGTTACAGTATTTATAGCATTGTATATTGTACACTTAGTTGGGCATGTACATGAAATCCAAGGGGGTACATGCATTCCCTCTTGCTAGGTGGCTAGGGGAGTCAGACACTGCATATTTTTTAAAACCAAAAATTTAATAAACTTGAGAGATTTTTAGACCCTAAAAGTATAGTTATCGCCAACTAGTACATAAAAACCAGAGGTATTGATTTTGGACAAACAAATCAGCAATACACTCATCTTGTCAAATTTCTCAAAAGCAGCCCTCAAAAATTTACTGATTATGTACAAGAACTAGATCTTTCTAAAGCAACCAAAATACTGAATAGATTATTGCAACTGACATAGAACTGGTGTATCATTGTATAACGTGTTATGCAGTACTAAACTGTGTGTAACGTAATAGTAGCATATAACATATAGTAGCATATAATGTTTCCCAAACGCAAAGTGTCTGCACCCCTCCCACCTATAACCAGTACCCCTTCTGGGCATCAAATTGACATTGAATTGAATAATGTGTTGATTCAGAAAAGGAATACAAAGTTGGGACTCTGAAAAGTTTTCCCTATCAAAAGAATGTGGCATTGCTCAGTTCTGCAGATAGATTGTATGTAGTCAATCAAAACAATCAGATCTTTAATCTAATTTATATACATTTAGCATAGAGCTCAAATCTGTGAAATATCGAAAAAGGTGGGTGTAAAATTCTGTTACATTTTTCTTTGAACAAGATAGCTTGAAAGGAAGTTACTGAAGGGTTCTTTGCTGTAAATCTGATGTGTAAATTTGTTAAAGGACAAGTCGGGCGTTGATATAATTGTCAATTATTTAAAAGATTACACGGCTGTGAATGGTTTGTAGTGCTTGTTTTCAATGTTTTCTCTCTTTTTATCTGCAAAACTATATATTTCAGTCTGCGAAAAGCGCGAAACGACGTTACTTCACTTCGACCTGAACGAGGCTGCCATATGTGTTGAAATGCAACTTACATTGCTAGCCTCCTTATCACGTATTAGCGCACTCGTACAAAATACAAAATGGTGACGACATTAAGCCAAACTTAAGAACATTCAGTAACGAATTAACGAAAGTTGGAGACGTCACAATGTGGAAAGAAGTCACGATTGGTGTTCAGCAGTTGGCAGGGTTGCTGTTTGACAATAATTCTATCAACCCCGGACTTGTCCTTTGAGCTATAAAACAGTTCCATAGCAAATCTAACAGCAAAGCAAAGTTCCGTTCAAGTCTTTCAAGCCTTCCTACTTACAGATGGGTACCTCATAGCTCTGAGCATTCTTTTTAAGTTTTCTTAAAGCCATTCAATTCAATGAAATACGTCCTTGAATCTTACACCAACCTTTTAAAAGATTTGGAACCCATGCTCATTAACTTGACAGTCAGTTCGCTTCCCACAGTCTTTTCTGTTCCTCAGGATCTAGAAAGAAAAACGGGATTTTTGAATTGATTCATTTAATTCTCATTTTATCAAGACATGGGTTGTAGGTGACTGCCATATTGGCCTAAAAATGTCGTCGGGCCTACTAAAATCACTTCACCAGTCTTCTGCTCACAACATCGAGATCATAAAGAATTGCTTCAAATATATTCACTTAAACTTTGCCTCCGTCCTAACATTCATAACAAAGTGACAGTTTGGCTTGTTTTACCGCTTTGCGGCATTGACTGTGCGCAGGCGCCTAGTCGAGTGCCCTCCTCAAATTAGCATCAAGGCAATCTCGTCCCCAGAGTGAGTTCGTTGCTCTGCCTCTACTCTGGAATACAAGAGGCCATTCGGCAATATGATTTGCTGTTCGCCTTTTTGCGCAGTGCCTCCGTTTTGCGAGGGGTAAACGGCCTCGGCATGTCAAAATTCAACGTAAAACTATATTGTTTACTTATTCCGACCATCATTTGCAATTTATTTCCGAAACTTGAAGAATAATGTTAAAAAGATTTGTTGTTGTTAACCGATATTACCACATTTATATTTGATACTTATCACGTGACTCAAGACATGACGTATACTGCTAGTATTGAAAGTATTAGAGGACTTGGACATTGAGCTAAGAGAGATAAGACGTCACTTGACTACAGTGGACGAGTAGGAAACCGACACTTGTATAGTGCGCGGAGTATGCTTGCATAGCAGCTAGTTATTTGGAACTAGGATAAAGACTCTTTTTCAGACTGGATTTTACATACTCAGATTATATATTCAACTTACTCGCATTATTCACATATTTTATTCAAGTATTCATATTCATACTAGTCTTAATTAATCTTATAGTCGAATATTTGGTTCGGTTTTACATGAAATCAGTTTCTTGGAATAGCCTTAGACCATCCAGCTAACAATAACGAGCCATTTCATTTTGGAAGCTGCGGTGAAAGTTTCTCGAATTTGCAACTTAGGCCCATTTTCGCTCTAAACAACCAAGCTAATTTTCACATTAAGCTCACTTGCCAACCCCATTTTATTGTTTAAATACCTTCACTGCAAATCTGCCCATTTTCTGGGCAGATTTGATTGAAATGTACCAGGATGTTCATTCGGCTGCGTGATTGACGAGGTTGGTATCAAGGCCATCCTAATTTTCGTGTTGGGAGAATTTCTGAATGACTCATTCTGAGGCAAAGGGTCACTCAACATTTATGTATATAGTTTAATGTCAATCAAAGAAAAATGGCGGCAAAACTGTCAGTGAAATTGAATGTCATTGATTATTGGCCACAAAAGACAACTTAACGGTATCTATGAACCCGTGCAGCTACAGGTTGATGAGGAACCGATAAGAAGAGTTCAGACAGTGAAATATCTTGGAATAAGGGTCGATGAAAACTTAAGTTGGAACGAACAATAAAAAGCCTTAAATGCAAAGTAAAATGTGGACTATCCTCTATTCGCAAACTTAAAGATATTTTACCCCAATCTAAGTTAGAGCAAGTCTACAGAGCCCTGGTTGAAAGCCACCTGCGATACGGTAATCAACTATGGGGCAGTTTACCAAGTTAAATCATTTGCAGCGTCTCCAAGACAGAGCTCGCACATTGATTGAAGGCTACAATGTAAAGGACGGATGTACGTGCAACTGGCTCTCTGTCTCTAACCTTATCAAATATGACAAGGCTGTTATGGCGTATAAGATAATGAATAATTTATGTCCGAACAGCCCTCAAGGAAAATTCACCATGAGATCTCAAATATCTGCTTACGCAACGAGAAACTGCCGAGATATTGATATCCCAAAACGAAACCTAGAATTTTCAAAAAAGAGTTCTCTTTACTCTGGTGCTAAACTGTGGAATGATATACCTCTTGATATAAGGAATAGCCCCACAGTTCTCACATTTAAAAAGAAACTGAAGGACTACTTGCTACACTAGCATTTAACCCAAAGCACGATCCCTAGGAAGAGCAGCACTTACCACGGTTACATTCCATATTATTCTTTGTAGATATAATATAGTACGTTGTTCTTTTTTTAATTTTTCTTTTTACTATTGTTATTTTTCAAACTATTATCTTGTTGTTGTATAAGCTGATAGGGATTTGTGGGTAAATATGATTAAATGAAAAATGAAAAAAAAATGAAAAAAATTGCATGCAGCACATCTCTATCCGAGGTTCGGGAAAGACTTCAAAAACTTTGTTTTGAAATGCTCACAGATAATCAACATGAATATTGTTATGGAACCTTTATAAATCTTGCGAGACACTCTAAGTTCTGAAAATCCTAAACTTTAAGAAACTGTCAGAACCAGCTCAAAGCCTTGGTTTCTTACAAAGATTTCTTGTGTGTCACTTCCTGTGAATTCTACTTCCAAGGAGATGTGTTTTCATTTTTCTCTGTTCCATAGCATATCCGAAGATTTTCGGAACTCAAAAATTCTGGTAGGAAATGTACATCAGACCATGGGGTTTTGCCCTTGGGTCATTGATTGGCAAAAACCGAATGGAAACTTCGAGACAGATCATTTCCTAATCCATTTTTTTCTTCTCTTTTGTGAAGACCTTTCTTTCAAAGACACCTCTAGCGGGACCATTATGGAAACGAGGTTGCATTGACCTTTTAATGCCATTTCAAACAGGGGGTTTTTTAAATTACTTTTTTAACTTTCAGATTTTATTACTGTATGTATTTGTAAATTAGATTTCTTGTTTCCTTAAATCTTATGATTTTTAAACCTTTTTTAAGAGTATGGCAAATTTTTACATACACACATACATGTAAAACAACAGGGGATTAAACAGCCTCAGTAAAGACCGTCGTTTTAGTTTCTTTAGCTCCCTGTGATCTGGATTGTGAAAACAACAACAGCGTAATTTGGTACATATTAAATCATTGCAGCGGTCGGCCTGCTGCTGTTACAGTAAAAAAGTATTTTGTTGTTCGAGCGCTGTTATCTCATTGGCTGCGGTTGGAACTGGAGGTTCTTTCAAATCGTGCGCCTCGAAATACTTCTACTATAACAAAGGCTGGCAAACCTCAACTACGATGTAATGTATATCAAATTGCACAGTTGTTGTTTTCCATAATCTGGATCACAGGGAACCAAAGAAACCAAAACTATGATCTTTTCTGAGGCTCCTGTACCCCTGTGGTAAAGCAAAAAGTTATCAGATTTTGAATTACAGTAATTTCATCTAATTTCATTCAGTGGTGGCGCCAGAGAAGAGCTGATTGATTTGATTTATTTTAAATTAATTTGAATAAATCAAATTGAATCAATCAATCAATCAATCAATCAATCAATCAATCTGGTACTAATCATCAGCTGTTTAAAATTTGTTGCAACATGTTTCAAAATCAGGCAGCCCTAAAAAGAGCAAAATTTGCTACTAATTTCAAGGCAGTCACTAAATCAGCTTTACCATGAAAAATAATTTGGTCTATGATCTGCTTGCCAGAAAAGAAAATCTACAGAACGGCCAACTACAGTAAAAGCTCTATTAAGCCCCCAGGGGCCTTTTGTAACTGTGGACACTTCAGATGGGGGCTTATTACAGAGGGGGGCTTATTCGAAGAGTCAGATGAAAAAGATCTATATGATAGCTTTGTCAGTCTTTTCATTTATATTTTGCGGATTCAACATAGAATTTTACGAATCAAATTCATAAATTCGACACAGTTTTATCTCAAATTATACCAAAATTAACATGCAAACATTTTGAAGCTAAATAAATTGAAAATCTTTGGCAACTTCTGGAATATGATGTATGTGGGGGACTTAAGGGCTGAATAGAGAGGGTGCTAATAGAGGGGGGGCCTATTTAAAATTTTGGCTAAGAGGGGAGGGGCTTATTAGAGAGGACTTAATCTGTTTCTCTTTACTGTTCGTTTTGTTCGAAAGTAGTTTTATTTTGTTATGAATTTTGTTTCTAGATTGAACTTTATTGATGTAAATATCTTAGTTTATTTAGAACGTACACCATGTACCTCTGGTATAGTGTCGTTTAAATAAGAAAATAGAGAGGGAGACTTAGTATACCTTTTACGGTAATGAAATTTGATGATGTTTTGAACAGGAGTATTTTTTTAGGATACCAGGTAGAACAGATGAACTTAAGTAAAACTTTTTAATCACTTCAAATTTTGAAGTGTGGATGGCCATTTTCCTCCTGTGCCAAGTTTGTTTTACTGTCAGTATGATATAATCACGTGTCCGTAAAGATGACAATGGCCCTTTCATGGCTCTTCAGCAGGGCTGACATAGATAATAAATTGTAGAATAAAAGAGGTCATTCAACTTATTTTTTTAACAGGTTACGTCAACATTCTCGAATTTCATGATCCAGGCTTGAGGTCAAGAAACCATTATTATCCACAATGTGCGTCATAGTCTTTTCCATAATCTTTGAACTTTGGACACGCCGGTCTATCAACAAAGCCGTTTATCAACACGATACTCTGACACGCTCTTGCACTTACGAATCTCAAGTTTCCTTTAATCGCATTGCGATGTTATCAGCAAATCATTCAGTGGCGTAACACACGATGGTTTTCGTTGGAACAACTCTTTAGTAAAGGGTCTCCTAACTATAAGGGGCCTGAGATGCAGGTGCCCTGAAGCGAAGCCACTCACAACTATCAGCAAAGCACAAATTAAATTCTGAACAAACAACGCGTTGATCTGCACTAAACACTGTACGGCCCCTCTGATGAGACCCCAATGATACTAGTGAATTGAACGCCGTTACGAAATAAATTGAGCGCAAAATTAAAAGAACAGGGTCAAGTTATGTAAACAACCTTCTTGGAAACGACAATTTTGCAGTATTTTTGATAGTCCATACCACAGAGATTTTCAACTTCTTTTCTCAAAATATAGGTGTTATTTTGAAGATGGGACTCTTGAATTTCGTAAAGTAACAAACCAAACATTCATATGTTGTAGGATTGCAGAGATATTGATGGATTTTTAGAAGTAACTTTACTATGGATTCACCCCATCCAACAAATTCTGAGCGGAACATGATAACAGGATTGTTTATGGTTACGTGACCCTACTCCTTTAAGTAGATGAAAACATGCTGTAAATTGCAAGCTTGTCGGAAATGCTTTGTTATCTTAAAATTAGCGCATTTAACAGACTACTTGACAAAAAGTTCATTTCTGTGCAATGCTTAAGCTCATCTTTAAAAATCTTCTTTAAAAATCTTTATCGTCGATCAGAATCTTTTTCTCCACTCCGACAATCCCAAGAGCGTGGTTCAAAAAATTTTTCTGAGGAGACACTCTGGACCCCAAATTGGCTCGTTTCACTTGCATTCCTTCAGCCACTCTCTCAAATGCGTTTCTTGCTCGAATGTGCCTTCATATATGAAACCTCCATGGACCCAGTTATGGAGGTTTTGATGTGCTGGGCTTCCGATTTTGCTGATAGAAACATCGTTTTGATTTTGCACATTTGGCAAGTTTTGTTGCTGTATCTGCCGCCTCAGGAGGCCTCTCTATCTGTATAATGAATTCCTAAGGGCCCCGCGAGCTGCTCTGTTATGCCACTGAAACCACTTCCCATCTTAGAACAACAAACAGGCAGATTTTTCGAAAATTTCGCGTAGCTTCCTTGTTACTCATTTGAGGACATGACATGATCAAACTTCTAAATCGTAAACCAGAAGAGGATAGACTTGCTTGACATGACCATGTTGTAGACATTCATAAACTAAGTATTTCCTGAAAATTTTCTGTAATTCCTCAAAAAGTTTAGAAGCTATAGACAGGGCTAACTTAGATGAGAAAATTTTGTTTGGTAAAATCATTCATCTGTAAGACCCATGGCCGCAACATTTTCATCAAACTTATTCTTTGACTGATGGAATAAATTCAGCTTTGAATACCGGCCACAAAATATGTACACTTCTTTTTGACTCAACCGCTATGCTAAACCCCGGGGGGAGGGTTAACATAACATGATGAGGGTATGGGTATGTGCTGCCCGATTGGATGGGTTTTTGGGTCCAAAATTCTCTGAATAAGGGTCCATTTTTCGGCAGATTTTCCTTAAACATGGGTGGGTTCTCCAGAAATTGGCAAAAGATTGTCGAGAATGGGTATTTTTCCGCCAAAAGTCATCATAAAAGTGCGTATGGCAGCAACTTTTGGTAATTAGAAGAGGCAGCAACTTTCTGAAAATTGGGTGGCAGACCCCCGTCCATCCGCAGGTCATGTACCCCCCCCCCCTGGGTGCCAAACTCTCTATAGGAGTTCGCACATGGTAAGAAAGTGAACACTAACCTCAGCCATCCCCAGTGATAAGCCTTGATACAATATTTGGCCTAGCAGCAACTGGCCGTAGCTTGAATTTCTCCTCTCTGTACAATCTCCTCAATAAATCTTCACGATTTTCTTTGCAATTTACATCAAAATGACATGCCATGGTTGGTCCAAGGGGCAATGGAATGCAGTCAGTGCTTGTGTCTGGTAACAGGATTGGTATATATTTGGGAAGATAGCCCCCTGAGTTGAAACACTCAGCACACATATATTGGTGAATGTTCTTGACTGTGATCTCATGCACTGAAAGAAACAATTTTGAACAAGACTGAACAAGAAAAATAGAGCATAGAGTATTGAAATGTTGAATTTACCAACCAGACTAATAGTAAATAACACACAGAGTGTTTCAGAAAAAACAAAACCCAACAATATGCTTCAAGAGCAAAATCGACGTCTTTTATTATGGTAAAAAGTTACGAAACAAATTTGGTTAAAAGATTTCAGGCTTAAAAGTACTTGAGGTGATGCCTTAAGTTACAAAAATAGCAAATTCATTTGCGTTAGATGCATTGATTAAGAATGATGAAATATACTCGCACAAAGATGGATTTTTATTCATGTGAACATGCTATCACTTTTTGCCATCTAAAATAGGCCATACTTATGAAAATGTCAACTGAGCAATGCAATATTTTGTTAATCCTATCAACCTGGATATCATTGGAAAGAAAAAAGATTGCACTTTCAGATGGTATGCCTCAAAGTCAAACTGATTCAAATCTTACTATTTCCTGAAGAATCCTGAATGAAATTGGGTTTGGGTTTCTTCTGAAACACCCAGTAGATTCAAAAATTTCTGCTATTCTAATCTTAATTCCACCAAAATATTGAATCATGCTGAACTGTGGTTGAAGTAAAGTATGTTCAACATAACAAGATTACACTGCAAGGCCAATATTTGCAAACACCAAAATAAAAAGAGACGTTCTTATGGAAAGGGTGTATCACTCTTTCAAAACAGCATACACAATTTTTCAAAATAGGCCTCATAGGGATTTTTCTAGGAATTTTTCTTGAAAAGAAAAAGATTACTTGGTTGCAACTCGGGTAATAGAAATATTATAGCTTCATTGTTTCAGTTTCTGTTTATATTTTAAATTCCATACATACAATTCTAATATGTTACCATACAAACAAATACAAAGTGTTTCTCTCTCTCTCTCTCTCTCTCTCTCTCTCTCTCTCTCTCTCTCTCTCTCTCTCTCTCTCTCTCTCTCTCTCTCTCTCTCTCTCTCTCTCTCTCTCTCTCTCTCTCTCTTTTAGCTTGCAAAGAATCAATCAAGATATTACTTATTGCTTACCATCATAATATGATCCCCCAAAATCTTGGCCTCTTTGTGAGGCATTTTCAATAACCTCCATGTAACCTTTACTGCAAATGATCAATACATAATTTGCCTTCTGTAGAACTCCATTCACATAATCGAATGGCCTTTCTTGAAAATCAACACTGTCTGTTTCAATATTCTTAGCTTCCACTCCCTTATCTCTGAGCCATTGTACAAGTCTTACACTGAATTTCATTTTGTCGCTTGCAGACACCACAAATACAGTGAGTTTTGATGATCCCTTTTTCAATGACCCTCTCTTTGCTTTTATTCCTGAATAAACACAAACAAGTATTTCTTGTCAACAAAACATGTGACAAGAGGCATTTCCAGCCTTAACCAGTACGGTGGATTTACAGAAGAGGAATCATGTCTTAAAAGGCATAGATGGACAGAGCAGAAGCTGTGCAAAATGACATCATCAAGTGATCTGACACAAAGAAGTGTTTGGATACATAAGCTTTTTAAATGATAGATTAAAAGTTTAATATCAACTTTGCACAACTTTGGCATCCGTTGCAGGGAGCTAAGAGGGCTGAACATTACGAAACGTAGCACATGCAAGTGCAGATTCTACCCTGTCACCAAATCTTATACTGCTTTTACACAGAATATATACTACCCCTAGGACAAGTGGGATGTACATGTCTACCCCATTCCACCCCTAGGTGACACCCTTGTATGAGGATGAAGTTAAAGAGTTAATTTTTCTACCTTATCTGCAAAAAACAACAACAGTTTCAAATATAAGATGGAGATGGAAAAAAGATGGAGCCTTTAAAAATCTCCAAACTCTAGTCAACAGCGCTTACATATATCATTGAAGGGGCTATGTAAGATTTTAGTAAAAAATGGTATATATATATAAATGCCATAGAATTAATTAATCCCATAGTAAGCTTGTGTGTGTTTAGGCCGAACAAATCTGAAAGTTGTTACTCAGAATCTAGCAGTATCTCCATAATTGTGGATGGTATGACAAATTGGATTGCACTGGTTTATTCTATGCAACTCAACCTGATACATAATACTTTATTTGAAATGTAGCCACTGCTATATGCTTCCAACAAGGGAGAAGGTCATGCCTTTTTGGATGCTTAGCTTGTGCAGCCCCTTTAAGACACCAAATTCTTGTAATTACAAACAAAGAGAACAAGTAAGACACATATATACTGTACCAACAAGCAACCTCATAATAAAGCACACCTTTTCAGAAATTGTTAAATTTAAGATTAAGGTGATAAGATATGCCTTACAGTACCTGAAGGAACACCGTTGTTTTCACCTAGGGTGAAATAAATGTAATTTCCTTACCTAAATTATCCAGTGCTGGTTTAAAATTGTCCATTCCATTAACACTTGGTGCTCTTTCTTTTAGTGGCATTTCAATGTCGTGGACATGGAAAATGGAAGATAAACTCTCTGAAGAAGGATACGATGAGAGCGTACTTATTGAGCTTATTGTTGAGACAGAATCAATGGATATTGTGTCATCCTTGAAGATTTTTCTCTTGATCCTTGTGAGTAAAGCGCCAGTGCTGAGCCCACTATGTTTCTTCTTCTTTTCAAGGTAGTCTATAAAAAAATTTAAGGGCTTGGTCTATATTAAATACCATACAGTAGTTATGAAAGTAAAGTACATTCAGTGGAGTATTTTAATTCACTTCCTAGGAAATGAAAGTGGTTTGATGCTTAATATAAATTGGGAAACTTATATGTAGCAGAAACTGAAAGTTGTATTAATCACACTTTCACTTCAGAAGTCTATATTGGTGATATGAACTACAGTACATTTTTCAGGCAGGGCTTAAATCTACCATAGGTAACAACTGGGTTTGCAGTTAGGTTAAAATTTACTTGCAGCAAATTTGGGCAAACTTTTCTTTGAAGTATGTTTCAGATTTAGGAGTTTGTAAACCTTTCCAAAGAGTTTGAATTTTTCAATCTACGTACTATCCAAAAGAGAGAAGAAACATGAACCAATTCAGTTTGGGCCAGGTCAATAACGCGGAACGCCTAAGGTGTTCCGCGTTATTGATTTTTGCACAAGGCCAAAATCAATAACGCGGAATTGGATTTTGCGGAATTTTTTCAAACTTGACAAAATTCGTTTTTATGCCACAGTATCGATTTTCTTGTTTTCCTTTGATGTTCCTGACCCCAAAAATATCTTATTTCATGTAAATTAAGCTTTACGAAGAACGACAGTATTAGGACTTTACTTAGGCCCATCTCGAACATAGTCACAAGAAACAACCGTTTTTCCTTTGAAGATTAGCATCGCGTCAAAAGTTTGAAATTACTTATTTTGCTGTATTTCCAAGACAACGATGATAAAATACTTCAGTTCTTCATCTAAAGCCTTGTAATAGGTCTCTCCACAATCGACTGGCCTGTCCGACGTGTTCCGCGAGATGGAGTTCCGCGTTATTGATTTTTGCATAAGGCCAAAATCAATAACGCGGAATTAGATTTCGCGGAACTTTTTCAAATTTGAAAAAATTCGTTTTTATGCCACAGTATCGATTTTTTTGTTTTCCTTTGATGTTCCTGTCCCCAAAAATATCTTAGTTCATGTAAATTAAGCTTTACAAAGAACGGAAGTATTAGGACTTTACTTAGGCCCATCTCGAAGAAACAACCGTTTTTCCTTTGAAGATTAACATCGCGTCAAAAGTTTGAAATTACTTATTTTGCGTTATTTCCAAGACAACGATGATAAAATACTTCAGTTCTTCATCTAAAGCCGTGTAATAGGTCTCTCAACAATCGACTGGCCTGTCCGACGTGTTCCGCGAGATGGAGTTCCGCGTTATTGATTTTGGCCTTATGCAAAAATCAATAACGCGGAACTCCATCTTGCGGAACACATCGGACAGGCCAGTCGATTGTTGAGAGACCTATTACAAGGCTTTAGATGAAGAACTGAAGTATTTTATCATCGTTGTCTTGGAAATAACGCAAAATAAGTAATTTCAAACTTTTGACGCGATGCTAACCTTCAAAGGAAAAACGTTGTTTCTTCGAGATGGGCCTAAGTAAAGTCCTAATACTTCCGTTCTTTGTAAAGCTTAATTTACATGAAATAAGATATTTTTGGGCACAGGAACATCAAAGGAAAACAAAAAAATCGATACTGTGGCATAAAAACGAATTTTTTCAAGTTTGAAAAAGTTCCGCGAAATCTAATTCCGCGTTATTGATTTTGGCCTTATGCAAAAATCAATAACGCGGAACACCTTATCGCGGAATTTAAATTCCGCGGTTCCGTGGAATTTTGGCGTTCCGTGTTATTGACCTGGCCTTCAGTTTTCATCTGAATTTTCTAATCAGGAAACCGCTAATACAGTAGCAAAGTTGGTAATTGTGTAACCAGGTGAATCATAAAACATACAGAAACTCTGATCCCGCAATAAGCTCTTTCTCACGTCCCCACATTTCTACCAAGGCCTACCCTTTAACCAGCAGATCTTCCATATGGCAACTGAACATTCCCATGTACCTCAGCTTGACTCAACTGAATGACACCCCATGTTTCAATGTCATGTTTCATCATGAAGGAGCCATTGAATGGGATAGCTTTCACAGTGTCAAACTGTCACAAATTTGTCATGCACTTGAACTTCATCCCCATTGCAAGCTGCCCATTTTTCCAAGAATAACTTTCACACATTCAGTCACTTAGCAAATTGTGTCGATTGATTGTTAACAGGAGTTAACAAAATGTTGATCCCCCAACATTTTGATCTCCCCATCTTGAAAATGCCCTGTGCTCTTGACACTTTTCAATCTGAAACAACCCTTAAGAACAAGCTTCCACATGCTGCTGCATGATTTTGGCTTGAAGGAGCTTGAATAGACCATTGTGCTAAAGATGGCAGGCAGGAATTTTTTTATTGAATTTCGGTTGATTTGATCGGCTAATTTCTTCAATAACGCAAAGGATCTTGGTTAAAAATTCCTTGATACCACCTTTAGTGCAATCATCTATTGAGTATCTTGACACATTTTTGGCCAGTTTGCACATATGACTAGAGCTTGATCAAGCTTGACACTAATCCTTTGTTACAATTATTTTCAAATATTCTACAATCAAATTTGATCAAATATATATGTAAACAGAATGGAATCAGGTCTTCAAACCTTCTCAAAGGATACAAGCTAAATATAGCATCAGTCTCAAAGCATGCTGTAAGCATATTCAGGATTTTGCTAACGGTGAGTGGGTGACTATGAAACAAAACACAGGGCAGAGGAAATCTTACAACAGACCTTGTCATTTACCCATGGGGTCATCCTACAGCCTTCTGCCTCATATGATTGTTGGTGAGTTCCAGCGAAGAATGCATACTGACAGACAGGTATTTCAAAATGAGTTTTGGTGACTATAAATCATTTCTGTTGGTAAGGAGTGGATTTTTTTGTTTTTAACGTCTAGTCTATTGGTCACATGGCATTCTCACTGGCTAAATTTCAAATTAGCTCACTTTTTGAACCTGACAGTTTGCTTTGAAAAGCAACAGGCAAAACATTTGGTCAATGGTTTCATTAATTCCCTTATATCTTTGGTTGACAGATTACAAGATTTGTCTTACATGAATATAAGCAAAATTTGCTGAGAGAGAAGGTGTTATCAAATCTGCAAGACCAAGAGGGGGAGTAGGGCTTTGAAGTTAATAAACACGTATATGAATGACAGGGGCGGATCCAGCCCAAAGTTGACAAAGAGGGAGAGACTACAGAGAGGGCACCCAAAGTATAATTGAAAGTAAGTGCACCCAAGGCATGTGAAAATTTTGCACTTCTTATTGAGATAATTCTTTGGTTATCCTATTATTAAATAACATCATGATTTGTGTGTTTGCACCAAATTCTGATCAAGGCAGTTAAAGAAGAGCGTCTTAGGGTCACGCTGAGGGGCACACTTCTCATCAAAAAGGCGGCGCCAAACTGAGTTTCCTTTGTGACAGGGGGGGAGCAATTGCCACTGATGAATAAACGTATATTGGTATTTTTGCCCATTATTTTACGGAATCAACACACAATCTTATGAGTAAGATACACAGATCTGAAGGCTTTAATCCAAACCATATCAAATTAACAACAAGCACACTCCTTTAGCTAAACAAGTGGAAACCTTTGTTAGCCTTAGGTATCTTAAAATAAGTGTGGGATGGCTTAATCAAAGTCAGATGACTGTCATACAAAAATGATAGTTTTTAGTTCTTTTCTCTATCCTCATATTTTGCACATTCATTTATTTTTACACGATTTTCTCAAGCTTGCTGCTCACAGCTAAGATGAAAGTTCTCGCATGTGACAGTAACAGGTCTATTGTTACTTTTTGTGACTCTTGCCAACTCTCGTAGCTTTTCAACTTTACTCGCAGCTCGCATTTAATCAGTTTTTTCCACTTGCCACCCTAAGCGTAGACCAAATCATGTCATGCATGTTTTCCTACCACTTGGGCCTGAGGCTGAGCACTTAGGGGGGCTTTCGTTTTGTTTTTCCATTTGTTTTGAGTACGGGCTTGTCAGGATTTCTAGCTACAAGCTAATTCAGGCCAACTTATTAGGGTAAAAAAAGTTGAACTTCTATCGACACTTTTGTCCCTCTTCAATCCTTTGACAGAGGTAGCTAGCTTTCTAAATTTAATTCTCCAAAGCAGGAACTTTCCTGGGCATCCCAGGCTCACTTACCTTTGCTTGCTTTGAGCAGGATCTGCACAACATCTAATCTCTTCATGGAAATAAAAACGTCGATGAGTGCAAACATAGTTGCTTGAGGTCCCATGTCTTTACAAAACTTATCTAACACATGAGCTGTTGGCTTTTTCTGCTTAGATATCTTCAATAAGAGTTCATCGTTGCATTTCTGCGGGAACAAGCGGCTTGCAAGATCCAAGCAGTCCCCTCCAATGCCAGCGGGTCGTTCCCTGTCTAATAACTCCCCGAGTCTATTCCGTTGTTTTTGGCTTAGTATTGACACTGGTACTTCGCCACAATATTCCTTCAATGACCTGAGAGTATCTTGATAACCTAATCCGATCTCAAATTCGCCATCTTGCTTGTCAAATTCATCGAAATCTGCTTGGGGTACTTCGATATCACCTTCGGCGTCGTTAGGCCCCATTGTCATCGATTCACTGTGCGCCGGTTCTGGGTGTTGTTCACTAATGTCTCCTTTTTCTTCTGTTGCATACATTTCTTGTATCAATACATAATGAGTAAGTTGAACGATTAATCTTCAGTTTTATGCATGTT
Organism: Aurelia sp. 3 sensu Dawson et al. (2005); assembly: GCA_964020215.1. Taxonomy (NCBI): domain Eukaryota; kingdom Metazoa; phylum Cnidaria; class Scyphozoa; order Semaeostomeae; family Ulmaridae; genus Aurelia; species Aurelia sp. 3 sensu Dawson et al. (2005). Next base: position 18,217,975 of record OZ026592.1, read on the forward strand.
ACATTGGAAAGTTCTCCGTTTATGACATCATGTATTTTCGTCAGGCAGCTCTCCTTTTTGGCGAAGGACGAAATTCGCAACACAAACAGAGTGAAACCACAATTCAATTCAATTGATCTAGTGCATTATCACAGCAATTCACATTAGCCCCCGGTATACATCAAAAGCGCATGCGTAACATAAATCATTCCACGACGCACGCGTAGTACTTCTTCATTACGAATGCATATTCAATGTATTTTAGGGGGTCATTTAATAATCTGAAGACTTATCATTGACATTGAATGTCAGTTTAGGTTTACGTCACTGATCAGTGGTTTACATTGAGTTTACGAAAGAGCAAATTCCTTTGTGTTAGATCTTATCGTTCTACTGTTATGTGTCAACCAATAGAAATCAACTTTGGTTCCTGTTAGAAACAATTACTTTGACTTCATTGAACTCAATATCAGAAATACCACTCAGAAGTGGTCAAGAACAAAGCAAAGGAATGAATGGATGAACTCAACAACCAAGGCCAACAATAAATTAGGGAGGAAAGGGGGAAAAAGAGCCTGACAACTCTTTTCTCTGTTCTTCCCTCCTTTCCTATTCCCAGAGACGTCGGAGCCGGGGATACTGGGCATAGGCGTATGGGGTGATGAAATTTGGAGGCTGCCCAGCCAATTTCTGCCCGATTACGACCGATTATACCCTGTACTCTTGTCTGGTATTAACATATAACATTAAAATGAATCGCGTACCTTGAGCAGAGTTGTTTTCAACACGACGTTTCGAGCTGAGCCCGTTATCAAAGACTATATCGTGCAACACGCTTTAAATAAGATTCTCTTGTCTGGTACCCAAGGTAGACCAATAATTGCAAATATTTCCAGCGTTGAATGGCTGAAGCCCCAAACGTTTCCTGTTTGTCACAGGAAGTGCCACTTTAGCTGAATGGAAAAGTGCCCTTGAAGTGTAGTGCCCCTTTGCCAAGTTTAAGACACTTCCTAGGGCCCTGCTTTAGGCATATTTTTATCATCAGATATTGAGTTCTCGGGGGATTTCACCAATTCCATGAATTCAGGTATTCCATAACTAACAGTCTTCTTCACTATCGGTGTCTTTCAGAACAAAGTTTTCTGATGCCTCTGTTGAAGTATTTGAATTGAGGCCAAGTATAGCTATGTGCAATAATTGTTGCAGTCATTTCTGCTTGTTTTTTATCAGAAACAGTCGAAACAGTTGTCACTTTTTAATTTTCTTATAGCTTAAAGCATTGCACACAGCTGCATCATAACCATGCTCTGAGCTGCACTCATTCAACTGTTTTTAAGAGTTTGAATGACACATGAGATGACACAAGGGAAGAAAGTTAAAGGATATGCTGAGACTTTTCTTGCCCAAAAAGAATCGTTTCTTCATTAATTCTTTTCAGCGATCTGACGGACAGAGCAGAAACTGCGTAAATTGACATCATTGAGCAATCTGAGGTAAGGAAGTGTTTGGACACATGGATCACGAATCTGAGGCCAAAGGAACGAAATATCAAGTGTTGCAGAGTGTTCGGATCTGTTGCAAGGTGGATTGGTAAAGTGCGAGTTGCGAGTTGCGAGTTGCGAGTTACGAGTTGCGAGTTACGAGTTGCGAGTTGCTCCTGTTTTGCGAGTTGCGAGTTGCGAGTTAGTAGTGAAAAGTGCGAGTTGGTACATTTAAAACGCGAGTTGCGAGTTCCTTAAAAAAATTCAAATTTTCATCTTTTGCAGCTAAAAAACTGCGATTTTTGGACAGCCTTTATAAAATCAGGGATTTACAGAAAAGTTTCTTAATGTTCATTATCGAACTTCAGATTTTAGCATAATTCCCAAAGGGATGAAATCACATAAGCAAATTATTTTCTTTGATATCATATGAGCTATGAGCTAGTTACATGCTTTATGTTAAAAACAATCTGCAACACATAACCAAGGCCAGAGCGCAATTCTTTGACTGAGGTAAATGCAACAAGTCAGGCTGAAGAAACTACTTCGGACAGGATGGTAACAATACCTCAAAATTTGGGAAGCGAAAGGGTCATACATAATTCACTGCAAGTTTTGAGCTCAACAATTAACATGGACTTGCCAAGTCGTCTTGAACGATAACGAATTCCCCTTTGATTTTCTTTCAAGACATATTTTAAGCAAGTTCCCAGTTTACAGTATTACAGTAATGTCTTTGAACGACAGGGGGAGTAAAGGCTTCAAATTGTAGAAGTTTCTTAACGTTTGAAGAATAGGCCTTAGTATTTTATAGATGGCTTCTGATAAGGAAAGTTACGATGGCATAAAAATGCTTTTCATTGACGAAAACCCAAAAAAAGTTGCAAATTGAAATGCGACTTTAGAACACCTTTTTTATTTGACGAAAAAGGTCTTTCTACAAAAGAAAACAGGCAACTCGCACTTTTGGTTTCAACTCGCACTTGTGAGTTTCCAACTCGCACCTTTCGTTCAACTCGCAACTCGCAACTCGCATAATAAGTGCAACTCGCAACTCGTAACTCGCACAATAAGTGCAACTCGTAACTCGTAACTCGCAAAATATAAGCAACTCGCAACTCGCATTTGCAACTCGCAACTCGCACTTTACCATATCACGTTGCAAGGAGCCCGTCCAGGACAATCTCGTCCTTTGTCAGAAAACTTTCTATGCATGTTTGCATTTGAGATCCTATCACCTAAATGTCAATCGACAAGACTTGAAGCTTTGTTGGATGCAATTAAGAAAAAGATGGTACATTTTCAATATAACCTCAAATGTCAGCATTTTAACGACAACACAGGCTATGTTAAAGGCTATCTTTAAAGCACGGAATACGGAACATGGAATTCGGAATGTGGAATATGGAATATGGAATCTCAGGGCAAGTACAGCGATAAAAACATCATGTTGTATTTTGACGGAATATGGAATTTTGAATATGGAATGTGGAATATGGAATCTCAGGGCAAGTACAGCGATAAAAAAACATCATGTTGTATTTTGACGGAATATGGAATACGGAATATGGAATACGGAATATGGAATACGGAATACAGAATATATACGAATACGGAATTTTAACAACGAATTTTATTTGTATTTCTGTATTCCATTCCGGTAGAGAGCTGGGATTGAGATTACTGTCCTAGTGAAAGAGCTGAAGCACACGACTGTTTCGAGCGCTAATCTAATTTCGGCGATCCCTTTGGTCAGTGGTGGATGTCTGGCTTAGCACGCAAGCGCACTGGTGCAAATTACGTAATTCCATAATGGCTGCACTCAGCACGCTGTCAGCTGATTTGATGTTTCGCAATGTTCGATCATTGAAGGTCAAGACCATCCAAGAGGTGCCAGCTGAGGAAACTGTGCAAAAGTTTCAAAAGATTTTCTTCGATTTCGATGTAATTCCAAAACAAAAATGCTGCATATGTAAGACAAGCAGTTCAAAGAGGTATACTGATACAAATAAGTTTGAGAAAAGTTGTTTAAGGAAATGTTTTGAGCTGTAGAAAGAGAGAGAGGGTGTTGTGTGCGAGGCCTGTTGTCGTCCAGTAACTAGACACAAGCAAGATGCAAGTCTTACTTATCATTTGCTTGTCGATTCGAAAGGAAAAATTGGCAAATCTGATGCGAAACTGGTCATTTTAAAGAGAACAAAGCACTTTCTTTCTGCAAAAATGATACCAGCACTGCCAAACGGCCAAAACACGATACTCTTGAAACTTTTGCACAGAAGGGGTCTCACGTACAGTTCATCAATTTACCAAAGGATCTTTTGAATCGAATATTGTTCTTTCTTGTTCCAAGAGATCTTTTGATAAGTGGGTCAAGCATCCTCATGGGTGCCTAAACGTCAGTCTTCTCATGCTAGTTTAACGGTTCAGCAAATCTCTGGCCAAAAGTAACCCTAGGCAACAATCCAGTATTAAGTGTTAGTTATTTCATTCCCTGGAGCAGATAAAACGCGATAAAACACAAAACTTTCAGTACTTCACTTCATCATCGATCATCGTATTCATTTCTTACTCACAGACAGCACGTTTTTCTTTCACAGCATCATGGGATACATTAAGCATCATGGGATCTCTGCCTCGCAGAGGTGACTGAGGTTGGATTTCCCGACACACCCCCCTCTTTGACTCTGTTAAGAGTCAAGCATCCCACGGGTTTTCCACCTTGCATCCAAGGCAGATGCACGCTTGGGTCGGCTTGTAGCAATAGGAGCCGCATCGCGCGCAGGCTCAGCGTGATTATCATCCAGCATTGCAATCCTTCCTTCATTTTCACTTTTGACCTCAATTGGAAACAGCTTTTGAACAGGTCTAGCCCAAACTGAAGTCTTACCTTTGCTTGCTACTCTCACCTTCGCTCCACGTACTTCTCCATCTTTGCCTGGAACAAGTTCCTGCACGACTCCCAATCTCCACTGATTGCGTTTCTTGCAGTCATCACCTATAAGAACAATATCGCCAATTTGAACAAATTTGCTGCCTGGTTTGCCTTTATTTAAATGCTGCTCTCGGAGGTTAACTAAATACTCATTCCTCCAACGACTCCAGTAATGGGCAAGCTTAGTAGTTAAATACCTGTACCTAGCACCCACATCTACATCTTTGTAATCTTCATCTTCAAGAGGATAATCTGGCAAGGATTTGATATTCCTTCCATGTAGCAAATGAGACGGTGTAATAACTTCAAGCTCAACATCATTATACACGTATGTTAAAGGGCGTGCATTCAATGTGCACTCTACTTCAACTAACATAGTGTGCATCTCATCGTAACTAAGTCTGGCATTGCCCAGTACTTTCTTCAAGCATCTCTTTGTGCTACCCACCAATCTTTCATAAAATCCTGCCCAATGTGAGGCTCTTTCTAAAATAAATCTCCATTCTACCTTCTTCTTTTCAAATTCTGCCCTAACTTCTGGGTGATTATACAACTTTAGCAAATGTCGGTCCATGGCCTTAAAAGTCTGTGCGTTATCAGACACAACAAGCACTGGTACTCCCCTTCTGGCAGTGAATCTCTTGAAACATCTGATAAAAGTTTGTATCCCCATATCCTCCACAAGTTCTAAGTGCACAGCTCTAGTGACGCAACATGTGAACAGCGATATAAAACACTTTACCATCTCATTGTTGTGGCTAGACTTAATCCACAATGGGCCTGCGAAATCAAGTCCCACATTGGAAAATGGTTCTGCTGCCTTGACCCTGAAATCTGGCAGATCTGCTATTATTGGGCCATCATAGGACTTACCTTGATGCTTCTTACAAACCACACACTTACTCAATACTTTCTTAACTGCCTGCCTCCCTCTTGTAATCCAAAATCTTGTTCGTAATTCTGCTAATGTTGCTCTAACCCCACTGTGGTGTACATAACCATGATAATCATTTATGAACATTTCAGTGAGCTGGTGTTCTCTGGGCAGTAAAATAGGTGTTACAGTTTCAGTGTCAAGGTCAGATTGTCCTAACCTCCCCTGGCATCTAAGAATTCCATTCTTTTCAATCAATCTGAGCTGATTTACAACTTGCTTATAGTTGTCTTGTTGTCTTAGGTCATTTTGGGCAAACTTTATCCACAGTGCTTCAGCTTCTAGCAACTCATTTCTTCCAAATGCTCCAATGGTTCTACTCTCCCCCCTCTGTTTAGCTCTCACATTCCTTGTAAATCTCACAACAAGTGCAGTCACTCTGAGCAGCTTCAAGAGGTTGCTGTGTTTGCTCAACTCAATTATGTTGCCAATACCCTGTGGTTTATTCACTGATACAACCAAGGAGCTCACTTTTCTTTCTGCCTCTACACTTTCATCATTCTCTAGCCTATAAAGCCTTGGCCATTCTGCTTGAGGTTTCCTTAAGAATTCAGGCCCTTCCCACCATAACACACTTTCTTTCAATTGGGTTGCAAGTACACCCCTAGATCCTAAGTCTGCTGGGTTCATCTCACCTGGGCAGTGTTTCCATTGTTCTTTGTTTGTCAAACTTAAAATTTCATTCACTCTGGTTCTAACAAATTGCTTCCATTCTCCCTTGTTCTGTATCCACTGAAGAGCTGTCATGCTATCTGACCAAAAAAAACAATTTGTTATGTCTGCATATGCCTCTATGGCCTCTCTAACAGATTTCATTTGTTGAGCTAAAATCCTAGCTGCCATCAATTCAAGCCTAGGGATTGTCATTGTTTTCAGTGGTGCAATTCTAGTTTTGCTTGTTAGCAAGGATACCTTTACATCCTCACCATCCTTGTACACAGCATATACCATTGCACAATATGCTGTTTTGCTAGCGTCGCAAAACCCATGCAAACTACATTCAACCTTTCTTTCACTCGCCTTGCTTTCTTTGAAAACATTTCTGTTAATTTTGACATAAGCTGCAGATTTGAGATCTGTCAACCACTTATCCCAGGTCTTCCTGTGGGCCCCCGTAACTTCTTCATCCCAATCAACATTCTGACTACAAAGTTGCTGAAAAAGTAATTTCATACTCACCTGAATGGGACTTATTATTCCTAATGGATCAAAGATACCTGCTAGGAGACTCAAAATATTGCGCTTTGTTGGCTTAAGACCTTCTGCTTTCTTTAGGATTGGTTCAAAATCAAAGAGGACTGTATCATTCAAGTAGTTCCAATCCATTCCTAATACCTTATGATGTGGTGCTTTGCCATCAAAACCTAATGTAGTTTTTGCATAACTCATGTCATGTTCCTGCTCTGTCTTCTCATTTCTAAACGTTTCCTCTTCCCTAGATTGAATCATAGATGTCAATTTCTCATCATTTGTCACCCATTTCCTTAATTTGAACCCACCCTGGGCTAATCTATCCCTTGCCTTCTCATATAAAGTGTACGCACTCTCTACACTGTCTGTCGAAACTACCATATCATCAACATATAAGCTGTCAATCATTTGCTGCACGAATTCTGGGTCACACTCTTGATAATTGTTCAAGTGATATCTCAATGTGCCATTTAATAGAAACGGGCTGGCCCGGACCCCAAAGCACACCCTAGAAAAGCGATAAACTTCATATGCAGTTTCCATGTCATAGGGATCTTCTGGCCACAAAAACCTGAGACAATCACGATCTCTCTTGTCAACCTCAATATTCAAAAATGCTTTCTCTATATCAGATGTCATAGCTATTCCATTTAACCTAAATCTCAACAAAATGTTGTATAACAATGGGTTGAGAGAAGGTCCAGTATGCAAACAATCATTGAGACTGACACCCCCTTTTCCTGATTTTGATGAGGCATCATACACCATTCTTACTTTTGTTGTTTCTGCACTCTGTCGAACAACTGGTCTGTGTGGTAAGTAATGGACCTTCTCACTTTCTGGCTCTAGACTTACCACTTTCTCAATGATTCCTAAGTCTAGTTGTTCCTTGATGATAGACTCACACTCATTCAAGACTTCCGGTTCTTTGCGTAACTTACCTAATAAGCTCTTCAACCTCGAAACACTATTGGAATAGTTTGTTGGCAATACCTCGTGGCCTACCTTCCAAGGAAGTCTGACTGAATACCGTACACCATTGAAGACAATTTCATCATTGAAGCTTACCTGTATGTCATCCTCTGGGCGGATTCCCAGAGTTTCCAAGTCCCACAACTTCTCAACCTCAGCTTCCTTACCTTTACCAGAAGATACACTTACCATGTTAACTTTCGCTGTTGTTACAGTGGATTGATCTAACTTACCTTTCAATGGGCCTGAAAGGACCCAACCTAGTGATGTTTGAATGGCTACGGGCTCATCAGACTTACCTCTAATTATGCAGCCTTGTTGAAATTGCCACAAATAATCAGCCCCAATCAACACTTCAATTTCTAGTTCCTCCTGGAACTTACTTACATCAGAGAGATACAAACCTTGTAAGTGTGGATAATCCTTCTTTGCCAATTCAAGATGTGCATTCCTAACACTCGAAATATGCGGAACAACGTATGCCTCCATCACAATGCAATTCCCACCTGAAATAGAGCATAATTTAATTTCTACAACTTCTCTGAGGCCACCCTGCTCAGAGCTGTTTCCAAATGTGTTCAGTTGTAGCCACTCCTTCCGCCTCACAACAGGGTTGCTGAGCTCTTTGACTCTAGATGTCACAAAGGATTTCTGACTACCAGCATCAAAGAGCACTCTCACCCTACACTCACTACCCCCTTGCACTAAAGCCTGCGCAGTCTGCAGCGCCACATGCTCACCCGCCAAACCAATATGCATGGGGCTAACCACTGAACCACCCACCCCCTTATTGGGCCCTTTTTCCTCCTCAGTGCCCTCACACAAGGCAGAATGGTGATTCTCACTATTACACAATTCACATTTTATACTGGCATAGCAATCCGAAAATCTGTGTCCCTTTTTAAGACATTTAAAGCATCTAGAATACCTTTTCAGTTTGTTCTTACGATCTTTTACAGCTTTCACCTTCTTGCAGTCCTTCGCCGCATGACTACCAAGGCAAAATGGACACTGGCCATCTCTCCCAGTAAATAATGTACTGGCAGTAGATCTTTGCATCACTGTTTTCTTCTTTGCATCTTTCTCTGTGTTTGATTTTCCTGAAACTTGCTCTCTAAGTTCAAGCTCCCCTTTTAGTGCCATCAGAAGATCTCTTACATTCCACTCTAAATAATCAGTTCCTCGGATGATAGTTAGTTGAAGATTTCTCGGCAATTTCTCGATAAGATCTGGCACAACAATTGTTGAGTATACAGCTTCATCTACTCCCAGGGCTTTCAGACCTCTGTAATGAATTTCAACAGTGTCATAGAATTTTCTCAGTGATGAAACATCATCTTCTTGTGTGATTGGTAACAGATTCCTCAAACCATTAGTATGTGCTCGTTGTATGACTGACTTTTTTCCATATCTGTCCCTCAAGAGCTCCACAGCTTCAGAATAATTAGTAGAGGTTGATTCTAAGCCAGCTATGGTTGCTTTTGCTTGACCATCCAACAATCCCTTCAAGTAATTCAACTTCAGAACAGGGGCAAGATTCTGGTCGTTATCAACAGCACTTTCAAAACAGTCCCAGAATTCCTGCCATTCACATATATTTCCATCGAATCGTTTCATTTCAAGCTTTGGCAGCCTTGCAGCCTTACTCGCAGCCTGCCTCTGCTCCCTTTCTGATGGGGATGGAGTAGAAGGCAGCATTCTTTGTTGTCTAAAAGGGCTTCTTGTCGTTGCTGCACCTGGCTGCTTGGCCAATGATTTATCAATTTTCCAAAGGGCTGTCGTGATATCTTGTTGCCACTTGTCAGCCCCTTCTGTTTCAACAGCCAGAGCGTCGTCTGTTACATCTTCATTTGCGCACAGCTCCTCTAAGATTTCTTCATCAATTCTTGCCAATTTTTCGAGCTTGTTCTTTAGGCCAAGCTTATAAGGCATTAGAACAGCTTCACTCACACGATCGTCATCTTCAGCTATGATTTCTTGCACCTCATTCAAGATCTTCTTCACGTTCGTGCGATGTGCATTTCTGCTTCGTCGAAGTTTAACATCCGCCATTTTATCTTGTTTCCAGCTTCAAACTCTCCATTCATAACGCTCAGTTGTAATCATAAACTATATCCGGCTCGGTTATGACCAAGTGTTAGTTATTTCATTCCCTGGAGCAGATAAAACGCGATAAAACACAAAACTTTCAGTACTTCACTTCATCATCGATCATCGTATTCATTTCTTACTCACAGACAGCACGTTTTTCTTTCACAGCATCATGGGATACATTAAGCATCATGGGATCTCTGCCTCGCAGAGGTGACTGAGGTTGGATTTCCCGACAATTAAGTATTCCATATTCCGTAGTCTATATTCCGTATTCTATATTCCTTATTCCATATTCCATATTCCGTATTCCGTGGTTTAAAGATAGCCCTATATTTAACTTTGTCTTGTGCAATGAAATCAGAGCACGGTTTATGCTTGCTTGTTTTTGAAATCTTTGTCAATCGATGGGATTTGAAGCTTTGTTTAAATGGTAACAGTACCATCTGTTGGTGCGCTTTATCTGATTAACATTCAACATAAAATAGGTAGGTTGTTTGTAAGTTTGGATATCTCAATAACTTCAGAAGTCGAATGTGATATATATATAGTACCAGAAAAAATGTAGCTTTGAAGATTTCTAGGGAGCAACTGCCCCCTTATCCCCCGCTATGTACGGCCTTAAAGGAGGGTATATGGCATCAAAGTCTTGCAAAGAGTTTCTTATCGTCAAATCTCGTACCATTTTCAAAATGTGTGGCATCGTGTGAACGCATATGTACATTGATATATATGTCACTAGTGTATTTCTCTACAACTGTGAACTCTGGACCTTAACAAAAGCCCAAGAAGAACAGATAGATATTTTTCAAAGAAAACAACTAAGGAGAATAATAAAGATAAGATGGCCCAGAATCATCTCAAATCAGAATCTTTATGATATAGCAAAAGTAGAAAGGTGGAGCAAAGAAATTAAGAGGAGAAGATTGTGGGTGTACATGGCTTAAGTCCGAGGAGAATGAGGAGGCGAGGAGGCTACTTTTCAACCACGAGGAACCGAGGATTTGCTTTTTTCGTGCGAGGGAGGAGCCTCAAAAATTTGAAAACCCAGCGAGGTGCGAGGAAAAGTTAAGAAAAAACGCTGAAAACCGAGGAGCTCAAGGTTTCCTTTGCATTAAACAGCGAGGAGGAATAATAGTCATAAAAATGAATTATGTATTTTCGCAGTTGAGCTTTCGTGAAAAAGTACACAGAGCAATAGCTGTCCTGTCATGATGACGTAAAATGATTTGGTGGTTTCAGATTCTGGCGTTGATGTATTACGATATGAACTTTTATACCAGATGACCACAGGGAAAGGGAAACAGACAGCGAGATTTTTGATTGGTCGACATCAGGGACAAAAATGGTGGGGATCTGGGGATGCGACACCCTTCAAGCTCAAATAAAGCGCATTTTGCAGGGCAATCGACCATTTCGCAGTACGCCCAGTCGAATTTGATATCAGTACAGTAAGTAACCACGTAACATTCGTAACAAGAGTTGTAGTCATGCGAAGCTGTCTTTAAATTTGCAAAAACTTGTTGCCGATTTGAATTGTGTTTTCAAAGCTTCAATTTTAGCTCTGGTAAATATGGAATCTCGGGGTACCTTCTGAGCCAAGGTAAACTATGTTTCTTCAAAAATATTTTCTTGAGCACTGATTTATATACCTGGTGAGCCATAAAAAAGTTCCCACTTTTGGAAATTCATAACACCAACGCTACTTCACAGATTTGAATCATTCAAATTCTAGTTAGAAGCCGAAAGATCAAAGTATTTTTGTGATTTTTCTCGCTGTCCTACCAGAACTACAAATATAGGTAAATTCAACTTTACAAAAATTTCATGGTTGATTGATTACTGAAAAATGGCCAAAAACATTGATCAATTCATGGGTGACCTCTCGCATAGAATAATGAAGGAAATGCAACTTCTCATGGGTGAGAGATATCCTCTAGGCATTAATTTCCTTGGCATTGAAAATCTTTCATATTTGTTTGAAAATCAATGTCTTATTACTCTTGAGGGAGGTGAAATATTTGTAGTGGTGGTAGGACAGCGAAAAAAATCACAAAAATACTTTTATCTTTCGACTTTTAACTACGATTTGTATGATTCAAATCTGTGTAGTAGTCTTGGTGTTATGAATTTTCAAAAGTGGGAACTTTTTTCTGGCTCACCCGATAGAATAACTGCTGGAAAATTATCAAAGTTTCTTTGTCGCTAATAACGAGCAGGGTATTGGGAGATCCATTCTAAGCCAAAGTAAAAGGCGTGGCTCAAAAATTTTTTTGGGGTTTTGTCCCCAGATCCCTCATTTGTCCCCGCTTTAAGGTAATCGCCAGGGTTAAAAGGTTTGTTCATCAACAAAGGTTGGGCACGAATAAGATCTTATCGAACAGGGTCAAACTGGCGAGTGCAAGAGCTTCGGAGACAAAGAGTGTGTGGGTTTTTCCATGTTCTATTTATTGATTGTGCAATGAGACGGTCGTGTCGTATATACCTCTCTGTGCTACCTTTAATTTACCCCTGCAATGCCACTGTTTGCGGGGCATCACTCAGTTTTGTAGGGCAAAGACCTTTATCACTCTTCCAAAATTATTGGCCAAGTTACGCCCCTTGTCAGCACTAAAAGACGCTTAAATTTGAAAATCCCCATAACGAAAGAAGAAGTCCTTTTTCTTTCTTGTTCAAGGATGAACAGGACTGCAATTACTCTGTTTACCAGTTCTTGAAAACAGGACTGCAAATAAACACAGCTCTTACAAGGTAGCCGTTAGTCTGAGGTTATGTTACTTACATCCGACGGACAGTTCTGTCCAAAAAAGCTCCAGTTTGACACTCCTGTTTGTGTTCACACAACATTTATACGTTGGCTGCAAAATTATGCTTGATCTAGTCAAAAGCACAAAAAGGTCTTTTGCGTCGTTGTTAGATTTGTTTCGTTGTGAAATCGAGGAGCGAGGATTCAACTTCGTAACTTTTGAAATGCGAGGAGGGAACAGTTTTAGCAAAACGTATTTGCGAGGAATCCTAAAGGAGGTAAATGCGAGGTTGCGAGGAGGGGTTAATTTTTTGACCCCATGTACACCCACAAGATTAAGCTGGCTAGGACATTTGCTCAGACTGCCAGAGGAAACGCCAGCCAAACGAGCCCTATATGCAGGACCGTCGAGAAGGGGGGGTAGAGGGGGTAAAAGGTCCAGGGCCCGGGCCCCGAAGGGGCCCGTAAATGTTATGCGCCATAGCATTTATCTGCTTTAAAAGGGTATTTGCAAGAACTGTCGTCTTTAATGACAGTTTTCATGCCAGAAACTAACCGTATTGACATTTCTAATTTATCGAAACTGGTTCTATCCCAGCGAATCAGTCGTTGGTGTGCTATGGTCGTTGAGTTTCTGTTCAGATTCAATCTTTTCGGCCTTTAAGTCGCTCGTTCCTTCTGGCAACTCCAGCGACTGCAACGACCTCGCGTGAGCAAGGCATTTCTAGCATAGAACGATGTCATTGATTCATACTTTTTCCATTGCCTTTACACGGAATGTTTATTTAATTTTTTTAGAATAAATGGTCTTAAAAGGGGCGTTTCCGGGAGACTTAAGGGCGTGGTCACACACGGTTTTCTTGGGGACTGCGCCCCCAAACCCCCTGGGGTCCGCCCCGATAGATTACTCCAGGGCCCGAGCTGGCTCTCGACGGCCCTGCCTATATGAAGCACTAAGACCTGTGAAGAAACCCAAAGGCAAACCAAAACTCACTTGGTTAAGCCTCATCGATAAAGATCTAGGAGGACAAGGACTGAATGTAAAAGACACAAACAAATTAAAGAAACTAGCAAATAATAGAAACACTTGGAGTGGAATTATCAGGCTCGCACAGCGTAATTTGATGATGATGATCGTGTGAACGCAGTCTTAGTCTATGATAATAACAACAAGAACAAGGAAAAGAAACAAAATGTCAGCTAAAGCGAAGATACTAAAGTTAACACACTTGAGACATTGGGTTGTTGGTTTTTTCGTGTTCAGTTCTTTTCTTTGATATGTTCGAAATATAATTCAAAAGATACCTAGTAGAGGGGTATCGCCCTGATTGAGGGTATTTTACATTGATCGAATATTCCTGCCAAACGAAAAAATTTTCAGAACGAAACTTACCACGAACACCTTCGTAAACTCTTCACTGTTGATCATATAGAATATATTTGTCATTGGTGATGTTTTCTTTAAGAGCGTGCTACTCAAGAACAGAGTGGTCGAGAGGGCCTAAATTTCCAACGTCGCCCTAATTGAGGGTATCCAAACTTTTACATGGTTTCAGGTAAATTCAAGATAACTCGATGCGAAAATTAGCAGCATATCAACGATTAAAGAGTTTTTGTTGTTATCAAATGTTTTTTGATTGCGTTTACTGAGTTTCGTTATCCTAAGAACTGACCTTTGTTGCCGCTTTCGTTGAAAGACTTTTCAAGCACGCTGACATCAGTTTTCCTCCTTCGGTGAACTGAACGATGCTTAAATCAATTCATGATTTAAAAAAAATATTTTTTACAGTCCACTGATAGAACAAACCTGCTTTTGCACCGTAATATGTGCTTTTACAGCAAAAAGTAGTCGCCTGCCATGCGTTGACAGTGCAGATTTCGTTCAAGAACCGGAAGATACCACAGTACCCTCAACCAGGGCGACTTTAGGCCAATCAGACGGCATGCAAAGAGAAGCTCGTCGTGGTGGAAGCGGATGTCATATCTCTGAAGTTACCGCAAGTACTTATTCTGGACAGGCGGACCTTGGTGAGAGGCCATGTGTTTGTTGTCAAAGTTTTAGCAACGTCCGGAAACCTAGCAAAAAGAAAATTGTGCAACAAACTGTGAAAGGAAAAATGGTGGATACTTACTGTTACATCTCAGGTGACCTTCTTTGTGCACTTCTCCCTCTGTTTTTGGACGGAATTTTAAGAAACACAAACAAGAAAAACTTCAGCAAATGGCATCACCAAACTATTTTTGCGAACATTTTGGTTTTAACTAGGCCCAAATGACTGTTATTCAGCAACAAACGCAAGAGAGTTAACATCGGTCAAAACGCGTTTACCCTCAACCAGGGCGATACCCCTCTAATTTGTTGTTGTTGGTTTATAAAAAGGTATTGATAAATATGTTCGTATGACACAAGTCATCAACTTTGTTGCACGGGGCATGCGCAAATGCAATCTGAAAACATGCTGAAAATAACGAAATAATCTAATAATCTGAAAATATCCGGAATGGAAACGAGGATGGCGTTGATTGGAAAGGAGGCACAACTTCCGTCTTTGTTCTTGTTGCTGTTGTTGCTGAAGAGAAAGCAAAACACAAAAGGGGAAGGGTTTGGACGCACTGCAGTGAAAAACCAAAGGAATTTTTAATCATGGTTGGATTTGCAGATAGTTTTTGGGTAAGAATGATTTTTAATGGTTTGAATGTATCCAATCATAATCTTTACCTATTAATATAAACAGAAGAAGCAAAACGGGCGGAGGTCCAGTATGGAATCGAGCCCCTTTCCGCCAAAGATCTTTGGCGGACAGAGTCACTCTAAACAATAGAAATGACAAGAGAACAAAAGAAAATGGCGTAAGCCTTTGGCGGATGGCGTACACCGATTCCACCAGGGGCGGAGGTGAAGGAAGGGTTTTTCATACCGGCAAGCATCTGCACAGGCCTGGGTTGGGCCCAATCCAATCACAAATCAGTTTCAATTTTCAGCAACAAACTTTACCCAGATACATGAAATGACATTGATAACGTAGCATTAATCCTTAGGGGCAAGAAGCACTGCATACTCTATTGGTAAGTTTGAAAACTGTGTCAGGGATTTTCAAAATGGGGCTTATTAATTTGAATTGACGGTGTGAATTGGCCAGGGTGCATTCCATGTAAAACCCACGCCGAAGGTACGCCAAGCCCTAAGCTTTTGTACGCCAGGTATTTTCAGGTGGAGAGATGCAAAACATCAAGAAATACATTTATCTTCAAAAGAAACTGCTAAAAGATCGAGGGCAACTTCACATTCACGCCAAGATAGGCTAATTTTCAAACGCCGTCATGCCAAGAACCGATTTTATTGAAGAAATGACGCCGCTACGCCGACAAAAAGTCAGATATACGCCGAAGATCTTCGGGCCTAAGTGCACGAAATGCACCCTGGTGAATTGGTAAGCAACAACCATCAGAGGAAGCTACCACAGTACCACTCAACAGATGACAAAAAAAACCAGGCTGTAAGAGCACAAGAACCATCACAAACTGTCCCAAGGCCAGACATCAGACCACAACAAACACCCATGCTGAAATGTATCTACAAACCTGGCCAAAACTCATTGAGACAAATGAGTTTTGTGTTGAAAGATGCTTCTTGCATTTAAATAACTACTTGTCATTGCTTAAGGCCCCCTACCCCATTGAAATGTTGATTTTATTGAAGAGCCCATTGTTGTGAATGTGTCTATGAAGGTGAACGTGTTTTGTAATCCTCTGACTTTGCTGCCAGAATGGGCAGATGGAGTGGGTTTAATACCTGGTAGGGCCCCACCACTTGAGTATCATGACAAGGGGTTGTGGAATTGATTAGGTCTGCTCTATTTCTGCGATCCCAGCCTTTGGTGCAAAAAATGCAACTTTACCCACCTTCTGTGACATTTGAAGGTGTTGTGGCACCATGTTGTAATCCACTGACTTTGCAACTGTCAGGCGGATGGGGTTCAAATCCCACCAGCATCTTTGAGTGTCGTGGACTTGATTACACTTGGCTATTTCTGCGATCCCAGCGCTTGGCGCTGAAAACCACAACTTCACCTTCACCCTGGGTACCAGAGCTCTAAAAATTAATGAATTAACAAAAAATTAGGACAAGGAAAGAAGGGAAAAGGGAAATGAGGGTCTGTTCAATCTCATCCCCAGAATTGGCTTGTTAATTCAATTTTGGTTGGGTGCTTACACAGCTCACTTTTTTACCCCATAACCAAACAAGGACATGTTGGATAGCCCAAAAATTAGAGGTTTAATTAAGGGTTGGATATGGCTGGTTTTTGATGTCTTGGGTTGATGCACATTTTAATAACATGCCCGAAATCTCTCTTGCAGGATAGAGAACCAAATGGTACAGTTGGGTATGAAAGTCTTGTCAAAAGGCTAAAAGATGGGAAAAAAGTGTGTGATGATTTTTCAGAATTTCTCAGGCTGAGGTAGGATATTAACTGTCTTTATTTTACCCTCAACATTATTGAATATGATTGCCGTTTAATTTTTTTTTATAGATCTAAAACAACGTTAAAAACTCAAAATTGATACATTTCTATGTACCAGCCACAGCGGAGGACACTTGGTCATCTGGTCTCCACTGCGGCTGGCACTTACAATTCAACTTTACTAGATACAAAAACAAACAAAAGATAAACAGGTAAAGGGAAGGGGGTTGCTGCTTTGTGTTGTGATATGATATACCGGCCGAGTCAAAAATGTCCGCCGATGTGCGGTACATAGAAAATTTCGAGTAATCAAGCTATTTCCACGCGCTATGCACTCACCCCACAGCAAAAATGCCCACCAAGATGCAAGGACCCACCCCACCACATACAGTTAGGCAGAAACCTCACACCCAAGCCAACACCCCCACCACAGGGTGAGCCACAGCACGCGGGAACGCTTGGAAGATGATATCTAATAGCTTCACAAACATCAGCCGCCATTTTTGACTTACCTGGTGCAATTCAATCAAAACGATTCGTTTTGTCAATAAAGGCTATTGTAGCTTCAAGAATGATTCGATTCGCCATAATGT
Source organism: Aurelia sp. 3 sensu Dawson et al. (2005) (assembly GCA_964020215.1). Taxonomy (NCBI): domain Eukaryota; kingdom Metazoa; phylum Cnidaria; class Scyphozoa; order Semaeostomeae; family Ulmaridae; genus Aurelia; species Aurelia sp. 3 sensu Dawson et al. (2005). Next base: position 18,235,357 of record OZ026592.1, read on the forward strand.
TCAGTTGAGAACTTCCAAATAATAACAGATTGCATAGGGCATTTGAGTCCAAATTTGTGATATTTAAGCCTGGAATATCAGTGAGTTGACCAAAGAGATGTATACGCATTGGGCTAAACAGGTGGCAGTGCAGGAGAAAGTGCTGGTTATCTTCAATGGCACATCCACATGCACAAATTGGGCTGAGACAGTCAAAATTATGCCGAAATCTGTGTTCATTTAGAGGACTAAATTCTATTCGAAGTTTTGTCAAGCGTCTAACGCCAATAATATCATAAACACCAAAAAATGGAGTTTTTTAACGGTCGTACAGTTGAAATTAACTTCCTTTTGAATGCTGTGAGAGGTTCTGAATTTCTCACGTCACTATTAAGGAGGTTCCATTCCGCTATTACATTTTGGAAATATGTATTTGAAAAACGAGCAGTCCTGGAACCTTTTTCCGCATAAGCGCCTGGATTTCGCAGATTGTAGGTAATTTTACGCTCCGGTGAGATGTGAGAAAAAAGGTATTCTGGATGTTGAGTAGTTTTTAAGGTGAAGAAATGACATAGTCGTCTGTACCATCTTCTGTCATAGAGATTTTCCCAGCCTAGTTCATTGAACAGCCTCTGCCTACTTGTACCTCTCCATGCTCCAGTCACATGCTCCTCTCCATTGCCGTTTAATTCAAAGCTTGCATGCAAAGTGAACAGGAAAAAAGCTTGAGTCAAGTAAGAATTTTAAACGATGTGTGCTAGCTTGCAGAGTGAATACTCAGAACCATGTTATACTTAAGGCCCATTTCCACTTCATTCGCAATTCGCAAATCGCATGCCATCCTTTGTTTGAAATTCGCATCCGAATGTTTGCAAATCGCATGCGAACGTTTGCAATGCAATTATGACCTGTTCGCAATGTTTGATTTCTTGCGAACATTGGCATGCGAATCATTGTCCCGGATTGAAGGCAGCCAATTTGAAAACAACATTACGAAACAAAGAGACAAAGGCGGCACGCGCTATCAAAAGGAGACAGATTTCATTGGTTGAATAAACAATCAAAATTCTTGCGAATAAGGTTGAAGTGTGTAATGAATTTGGAGGCATTTGGAATTCGGAACTCGTAAATCGCATTCGTTTTGCGAATTGCGATTGAAGTGGAAATGGGCCTTTAGTGTCACTCATAAGTCATCTTGCTTTCAGAAAGTTGTCCAACTTTTTTTTAGGAAGGGGTTATTGTACTTGCTCACCCAGAAGTAACGGATAGAGGATTCCAGGGGAGGTGGATGCACTTAGCCAAGTTTGGTAGGAGACCTGCCATCAAGGCATAAAAAAAGTATATACCCGTTCCTTACACCAATTTTTCGAAAAAACATACCCAACATTGTACCAGTTTTTCAAAAAAGTATACCTGACCTTCCTCTTTATACCAAAAGCTTGAAATCGGTACCATTCCCCACAAAACAATTTTGAAAGTAAAATCAATACCCTTCCCAGTAGCATGTCCCCGTACCCAAAATATTTGTAGTGCACCACCAGGGTAGAGGATGTGCTGTATGAAATTAAATTGCTTCTGATTTTGAGTATCGTAAGTTGATAATTACTTGTCAAATTTGATCAAAATAAGGTTTTGAAAACAAATCTAAAAAGAAAAGGACAGGATACCAGCGTGACTTGATGGATCCAAGGATACATGCAGTGATAAATACACAAATTTGTTTGAAAGTTGGAACACAGCAATGTGTGTGCAAAATTAAGAAACACATTTAAGATATCAACATTTTATCCTACCATGCAAGACTTCTAAACAGCCCTGAAGAAGTTCTGCCATGCAGGACAAAATATTGGCATCTAAAAAATATTTTTCTTAATTTTACACATATTTGCTGTTTTTCTTTGTCTCATTGTGTGTTCTTGCTTTTAAACTTTTCCAAAAAAAGACTACTAAAGTAACAGCTCCTCCACAATATCCACAGAAGCATTTGGAAAACAAAGAAAACATTTTTGGGATACACTGTAGAATCCTGGGAAGGATAGTTGATTGACTGGTTCATTGATCCATTAATTATTTCAATTTTCATTTTACCTCATATATCCGTTTCTTCCTTTTTCACTTATTTACATCTGTTTCACATTGGATATTGGATAATGCAATATATAATAAAGTGTGAATAAAAACCAATTCACACTAAAATTGAAATTTTCAATGTTGGTAAAAGTGACCCTGGCCTGGCACATCTTTTCAACTAACAGCCTTGTGTTGGAAATATTTGGAATTCCTTCATACGAGATTTGCAATGCCATTTCAGCTCTATTTGCTTGCTATTTAGAGTTAAGGCCCAGGGGGGGGCACTCGGCACATTCACATACGGGGAGGTAAGTCCGATATTTTTGGGTCAGAATGTTGCCAAAAGTGATATTTTTGGGTCCAAAGAAAACTGAAACTACGTTGATGATATTTTTTGATACCAAACATCGTTATATTGATATTTCTGGGTTCGATGGAGGCAATCCTGACTTCTATTTGCATTGTTTGGGGATATTTTATGTTCATGTACAGGTTTCTAAGTATAAAATGAGCTGATATTTTTGGGTTGCATTGAAGCTGAAGTGATATTTTTGGGTTGTCTGAGAATTTCTTGGACTGACCCCCCGTATGCGTATGTGCAGAGTGCCCCCCTGGGAGTTAAGGTCTCTTTCCAAAGAGAAAGAGATGTGTAATATCTTTAAGCAACATTTTCGAAATTTAGACTCTCAGAAAAGGATTGAAATCAAACCTGAAAAAAGGCAGCTCTTGGCCCATGCAACCGTCAAGGTTGAAAAGTATACGGTTAAAAGGCTCTACGTGTATCCAAATCTGTTTTCCCTTCATTTGTTAACCCAATCGGTTGGATTTTTCTCTACATATAAAGAAATGGCCAAGGGTTAGCAGATTTTGGAAAACTTGATTTTCTCAATAAGGGGGGGGGGGGCACCAAGTCGCTAAAAAAAGAAATAACATGAACTTTATCACAGTACAACTGTAACGAACTTGATAGATAATTTACTCAAGGGAGTTTAGCCAAAATACACTTTTTCTTGCTAAATGTTGTCGATTTCTTTCAAGGAATGTTTTGGTTAGATTCTAGAGAATCAAATTTGGTACGCTTCATTTACCAATCTAGCCATTTGAGAAATTATAATTGATACATTCCATGCGCTTTTTCAAAAAAGAATTGTTGTCTAAGATGCTAGACCGAACGGCTCAAAATTTTAATAGAATATCTTTCTCAAAGAGCATCAATGAACACAAAAAAGTGACTTCAGTTAAATTCCCTTGAGATAACCTTCCATGCTCGATACAGTTTTACTTTGATAAAGTCTGTGTTATCCATTGCCAAGCAACTCATTTCCAAAATCTTCTAACCCTTGGCCATTGCTTTGTGTACAGACAAAAACCTACGGAGTTAACAAGTAAATGGAGCACAGATTTGGATACAGCTAAAATAGAGCTTTTTAACTATGTACTTTTCAACCTTGATGGTTGCGTAGGCCAACAGCTGCCTTTTTGAGCCCCCTTCTGCAAGTTTAAATTTCGAAAAATGTTGCTCAAGCGGCTACGCTTCTCTTCCTCTTTCAAAGAGATCTTGATTTTTACTATTAAGCAAATAGAGCTGAAATGGCATCGAAGAACGTTTTTACTCTACATCGTATTTCATCGTACTTTAGATTCAACACCCAAAGTTTAGTCTAACTGCATATCTTCATTATATATCCTAGAGTTTGCAATTTTGATTTTATGATGATAATAGGTTTGTAGAGTTATAAGGAATTTGAGCATGAAAATTATTCAAGTGCAACTTTACACCCCATGTCATAAAGTTAAAGTCACTAAACCTAAGATTATTACGACATTTGCAGTTAGACTAAAGTTTGGCTGCTTGATATGATGAGTTTGAAGTCAAAGATTTTGCATGAAGCAGTCTAAAGAAATTTTGAAAATTCCAAACGACACCACTTGGTTGAAAGAGTGTATTTGGTATTGATGTTTTGACCGATCGCGACTCAAGGTGGGAGGCCGTGACGTTGGCAGTTGTTGTTGCTGTTATTCTCTTGCTTGGGGTCCTGTTGTTTAGCATTATCATCTATGATTGATTGACACTCAGTGTGAAACCAACTCCAGTATTTCTCAGTACAGATTGTTTGTGTGTAGTGTTTTGTTATTGTAGTTGATTGGATTACTTGACTGTGCGTTTTGATTTTATAGTCATCCGGTGTAGTTATGGGCTTCTACATTCCGTGTTATTGTCATTGTAATGTAGTAGAGTAGTTTGTAAGTATTGTCTTAAGTAATTCCATTTTTTGTAATTTTTTATGCTGAATATATAAAGGAAGGTTAATTCAGTCACTGATTACTTGATTGATTGATTGATTGATTGATTGACTGATTGATTGATTGATTGATTTAATCACAGAGCAAAAGCTGAAGATGATTATGGCAAAGGATTAGTGAGATTGGCGCAGCAAGCTGGTGGAAATGAGGAAATAGGGTACAAATATTTTTTTTCTCTCTCATGTTCTTTAAAGCTGTTTTCCATTCTGTAGAATTTACCAAGGTGATGTAATTTTACCACAGGGCAACAAGGATTGATCGCTAATGAATAAAAAGAATGGATAATAAAAAAAGAGGATAAATAATTTCATCTTTGTCCTCAGCGTGGTACTATCTTCTGCAGGGTAATTGTGCTAAACTGCGAGGGAGAGGAGAGTAACGCTGTGGTTGCTTTTCCTCCTCCTTTGCGGTCATTCCCAACAACGTTACTCTCCTTTGCGGTTTGGCACAATGTCCCTGCAGGAGATAGTGTCCCCCGCAGAGGACAAATGCGACATTATCTATTCTCTATTTTCAATATTTGTTTTTTTTCATAACCAATCAATTCTGGTTTCCCTGTGATTTTACACATTTCATTTTTCATTCATTGTTTGTTTGTTTGTTTGTAATCTTATTTTGTTTCGATATTTTAATCTAGCTATACATATATATATATATACAATATATACATATACAACTATTCTAAATCGAAATTAAACTGCTATATTACAAGTGAAAGGAAATAACTAAGGAAATAAATACTTACAAAGCTAAATACTAAAAACAATTTGGATTTGAATGGATAGAATTTACAGGGTATGATTATATTTACAAGCGTTGCATTTACAAGAGGGACCATCTCATTGTTTTATCATACGTTTGAAGCTGTTGAGATTGTCAGCTGATTTTATTTCATTTGGCAAACAGTTCCAGATCTGAGGTTCAATGGCTTTAAGACTCTTGGAACCGAAAGTCACTTGATTTGGTCGAAAATGATTTAAATTGTTCGGATTCCGTGAAGGATGCTTTGAGGTTCTTGAACTAAAAATACTTTGCATAAAAGATGGATTTAAATTTTTGATTGTCTTGAATATTTCGATAAAGAGGGTTCTCTGACGAGCAACTTGCATTGTGCACTTCTTTGACCTAATAAGAAGATCATCGTAGGAACTTTTATGATCATTGTACAAAAATCTTAGCGCGCGTTCTTGTATCCTTTCAATTTTCTGAAGTGATTTTGAAGACGAAAAGTACCAAACTAAAGGACAATAGTTGAAATTCGAATACACGAAACTTTGGACCAAAACTTCTTTTTCAGCAAAACTAATAAATGACTTAAGTCGCTTAAGAACATTCAGTTTTGCTGCAGCTTTTTTACAAAAGTCAGATATATGTGGATCAAAGTTCAATTTGTAATCTAGTGTAACACCTAGGAGCTTAACAGTCTTTTCAGATTTGATAGAATGTCCTTGAAAGTCAAGATTTATGCCACAAGTATTCGTCTGGTCTTTTGTAACAAAAAGTGCATGGAATTTGTTCGGGTTCGCAATCATTTCATTTTGTTCCAGCCATGACAAAGCGCTGTCTGCTTCATTTTCCAAAACCTTGACAAGATCTGGCAAGGACTTGGAAAAGAAAGCTAGCGTGTTGTCATCAGCATAATTATACATGGTTGCTTGTCTTATAAAAGAGAAAAGATCATTTATGTAGAAATTGAAAAGTATAGGACCTAAAACTGATCCCCGTGGTACTCCTGATACAATTTCTTGGAAAGAACTGTAGACGTTATTTATTCGGACACTCTGCTTCCGCTTTTTAAGGTAGGAATAGACAAGAACCAGGGCATTTTCATCAAAACCATATGCATGAAGTTTAGCTATAATCAAGTCATGCGGGATGCAATCAAAAGCTTTTGACAGATCCATCAAAACGGACCCTACAATAAAGTTGTTGTCAAGCTTAGATTTCCACTCTTCTATAAGTTTAATCAAATCATGCTGTGTACTGTAAGCTGTTCTATAAGCTGCAATGAAAACGGAGAGAGTCTTATCAAGGAAAGGGCTGAGCTGTTCCTTTAAAATTTTTTCAAAAATTTTGGAAAAAGTGTTGAGTATACTGACTGGACGATAATTTCTCTCCACAGTACGAACGGGTTCACCTTTGTCTAAAGGGCAAACTGCAGCTGTTTTTGCGTTCTGGGGAAATTTGAAATTTCGAATGCTGCAATTGATTGCGTTAGTAAGAGGCACAGCCAAATCATCGCTAGCCAAAGAAACAAGCTTCGGTGGAATTTGATCAACACCTGTTGATTTACTGCCGTCAAGCATTTTCAGTTGGAGCCATACATCTCTAGCAGCAATCTCATTGAAAGAAAAGGATTGAAAGGTATGCTCAGGGTCTTGAACTATAGCTAGAATACTTGGATGATCCTTGTATTTATCAAGAATTAACCTGACAATTTCTCGATCATCATCAATTGAATTCGCATTGGCAATGCTGGAAGGCTTCTTCCCGGAAGTATTTTCAACAATATTGATGTAATAATCATTAAAAATCTCACATAAATCATGATCATCAGTGACTATTTTGTCATCTTTGACCAGGGAAATATCGGTACCAGCTAGAACACCCTTATTTGAGAGAAAAGGTTTTACCAGATCCCAGAAAGCTTTATTGGACATGAGACCATTGCTTGTAACTCTCTTGAAGTGATTCTTTATGGCTTTTTTTACGGAGAGTAACACAGCAATTTCGTTGCTTCTTGAATGCTACTTCATTTTGCTTTGAAGGGTGTTTATTTAATCTGCGTTTAAGCCTAGCACATAGCTTTTCTCAGCTCTGGGTTCATGAAGGGTGCATCGTTTCCCTTTAGAAACTTAGTTTTAATAGGAGCATGCTTGTCCACTATGTTACGGAAAGTATTGGTTAGGTGGTCGTAGGATTTATCCGGGTTAGCCCCGACGCATTCAAATTGGGCATGCTTTACGTCGCTCAAAAAGTTCTCTGGAACAAGCTTCTTGTAGCTGCGATATTTTATTTGCTTCGGTTTTAGTCTAGGAACAGTTGATTTCATAGTGGTAGCTACAAGACCATGATAGTCACTTAGACCTGTTTCGAAAACAGAGGTCTTCTGGAAGGACCTTGGTCGATTCGTTAAAATAACATCAATTGATGAGCTATGATTCTTAGTGAAACAAGTTTTCGACGTCACTAGATTGGATACTCCAAACACATCACAGAAAGAAGCTAGTTTGTCAAAACCGGGATCCGTTTTATTTTGAGTATCAATATTGATATCACCCATTACAATAATGTTATCGTAGCGATCCAGTGCACGGTTTAAAGACTTGGACAGATCTGAGAAAAATGTTTCTATGCTAGCATTTGGGGGGCGGTAAATACTATAAATGATCCATTTCTTTTTTGCTACTACGAGTTCAGAACACAATAGTTCAAGAGACGGGACTTCAAAATTGGGCAATCTATTACAAATAATGCCATTCCTCGAGTATTGCATGAGACCTCCTCCAAATTCGGACCTATCCAAACGAATTGGACTTTTGTAATTATTAATAAGAAACGATTCAGTTTTAAAATCCGAGTTTAATTTTGTTTCTTCTATGAGTAATACATCAGGCAAACATCTTTCAGCAATCATTCTGACATCAGTGATTTTATTTCTAAGACTGTTAATGTTTAAAAATCCTAGGAGCAAGTTCCCGGCACATTAAGCCCTGAGGCTAAAAAGTTTATCGATATCATTCCTGTCAGACTCTCTACTCAAACCTGATGTATTTTCCGCTGATGAATCATTACTAGAAGTTAAATCGAAAGAAACAGACCCCGTTTGAGGTGGCGAAAGGACTGCTTGAGCTACTGCGAAAATGTTTGGTGTATGACGCTCATCAGAATGCCCTGGCACTGTCGATAAATCTGATTCCGAAACATCAGTTAGGGGTGGGTTATCTAACGAAAGAAATAGGTTATCTACCGAATGAAATGCTGTTAAGATATTTACAGCTCCATGTGTATTCATGTAAGTCTGGGCAAACGATTTATTTGCTGCTGTCTGTAAATTTAGTCATTCATCATTTAAAAACTGGATAAAGTTACCTGTTAAAATTGCTGTTCCTGCTGTATTTAAGTGAAGTCCCCACCTGTCTAGATGACGCTCATTTATATTATCGTTTTCAATAAGTGCAATATCCATGCCTCTGAGAGTTTTTCGTAGTAGTTGGTTGACTGCTTGGCGTTTTCCCTCTAATTCACTTGAATCCGTACGTACAATTAAGCTTGATACGGCAACGCATGGAACCCTTCGCTTGGCATTTAATGCTGTTTGAATAATCTTATTTGCAACGGTATTGGGATCTTCATTTCGAAGTTTATTTGTTCCACTGTGAATGATAATTCTTTCAGGTTCTGAGGCTATTGCTGGTTCCATATAATGCTTCATCTCCTCCACACGGGCCCCACTGAACGTTTTGTGATGAGTGTAGTACATCCTAGATTCTCGATTTATGTTCTGACGTCTTACGTTTCGTATCATCGAATCTCCAAGCACATAAACTGTTTGTTTACGCTGTTGTTGTGATGAGTAGTTTCCTTGTCTCCGCTGAAAATTCTGGCTTTCTTGCGATCCACTCTGCCGATCTTTGTTTTCAGATTCTTCGATAGGCACTGTGTCTCCAATTTTTGCTTGTTTGACATCCCTGGAGCTTACCTTATCTGCATATTTTGACTCCCTAGGCACTCTTTTCTCCCTGGGGTATTCTATTTTGTTTGATCCTGCGTAAGACTCTTCTTCCCCTGTGTCTTCATCATCAAATGTAGTAATGCCAGCAAGGACTTCAAAACGGTTGCTTGTCTTTGGAGAATATGTAGTTGTTGATTCAATGATGCACTTTAGATTTTCTATTGTTCCATCCGTGCTTTATCTTATCCCCATGAGTATCTCGACGAAATTTGACTGTTTTCCACTTGTCTTGCGTGATGACCTTTGGACTTGTGATTTTTGAGTTTTCAGCCCAAGAACTTTTGACCTTTGACCCTTGGCTCTTTTTTCCACCCCTGTCCGTTTCCCCTTCAAAAGGCTGAGCTTCTCCAACCAAAAAACTATTTAGAGACTTTTTTTCTTCGTTTTCTTGATAAAGATTTTAACATTATTTTCTATAGTAGAAGCTTTTCCACGAATGAACCCTTTTAACTCAAGTTTTAATGCCATGTTTTCGTCAACGAGTTTTGCATTATTATTTTCTAAAACAGAAATTTTTTTCGTCATTTCTTCCGAATTTGTTCTACCAGAGGTTCCTAACATAAAATTTTTACAAATCTCTTCCATTTTCCTCTCGAGGACAGACAAACGATGATCCATTGTCACATCTGTGCTCCCCCAAATGCCTTGAAATGCTGGGTCGTTTTCTCCCATACTAAATTCTTGCTCATGATCATTACAGGTTGTTGCATCTTCACTTGTGGCATCTTGATCCTCATCCTCGTCCCCGCTCATGTTCTTGTCCATATTTTCTGGCAAGGTATTTTTGCCTTCCTCGTGAGTATCAGCCATTTTCTTGAGTTGTTCTCGACATTCATTTAACCTGTCCTCATCATCTGATATTTTCCTTACTTTCCCCTCATTATTGCAACATTCGTATGCTTCATCTTTTACACATAGCGATTCTTTACCTCCACGAAACACAGTTCCAAGTTTTCCACACGAAAGAAGGTACTTCAGCTGTGTTGTTGTCACGCTCTTGGCTAGGCCATGCTTCCTTTCTAAGTTTTTCGCAACTGTAATAGAATCGGGAAATCTGACCTTATTAATTTCAGCAACTATGAGTTGTTCCATTTCTTCTGAGCTCAGAACCTTGGAAGCAAACGACGGTGATGAATCTTCAATGTTTTCTGCGACTTTCACTGCAGCAGTCGCATCTCCACACGCCATGACCGCCTGACATGACCACATGAAGGAAGGTCTGTTCATTCATTCATTCATTCGTTCATTCATTCATTTCGTTTTTATTTATTTAGGCACGGTAGCCCCATCAGTCCATGAGAACTGCTTTTCAGGGGGCCGTGGCATAAACGTTTTGAGACTATAACGATTTGATTAATCTTAGGGCGAGTACGACGACAAAAAACATGTTCTTTTGCATATTTCAATGATGCTATATTGACAAATCCATTTTAGTAATAAAATAAAGATGACAAGTCCATTTTAATTATTGACAGAAGACAAGTCCATGATGACAAAATCGAGTGGCTAAGCCATAATAATTATTTAGAACGTTTCGAACCTTCCTAGGTCCATCCTCAGCAAGTAACTGGGTGGAAACAACGATTAAATACTAGACGAGCTTAATCGTTGTTTCCACCCAGTTACTTGCTGAGGATGGACCTAGGAAGGTTCGAAACGTTCTAAATAATTATTATGGCTTAGCCACTCGATTTTGTCATCATGGACTTGTCTTCTGTCAATAATTAAAATGGACTTGTCATCTTTATTTTATTACTAAAATGGATTTGTCAATATAGCATCATTGAAATATGCAAAAGAACATGTTTTTTGTCGTCGTACTCGCCCTAAGATTTATCATCAAGCTGCGGTTCCCAAATGATGTTCCAATTTCAACGATTTGATTCTTCCCTTAAAGGTGGCAAGAGTTGGTGCCTGTTTGTTTTTTGTGGATTAACCTCGTAATCATTCTCAAGAAGAGGGTTTTTTGCTCTGGGAATTTTTTCACTAAGTGTCTCTCCTATGGTACAGAAGAAATTATTCATAGATTCTGCTACGCCAGCACTGTCAGAGATGTGTTTCCCTTCGATATTTATGGACGAAATGTTAGTGGTTTTGGATTTCTTGTTTAAAACTTCATTGATGGTCTTCCATGTGTTTTTAAGGTCTCCTTCGCAGGAAGCAATTTTGTGAGTGAAATACTCGCGCTTAAGTGTCCCATTTAGTTTATTAACTCGATTACGTACATGTCTATAGGACTGCATCAGTATTTCGGACTTTGTACGAATAGCTTGTTTTTTTTTTAAGTTATCCCTTGCCCTGCACATAAGTTTGAAATCGTTAGTCAACCAAGGACAGGATTTGTCAGAAACACGCCTGTTACGTCTCGGGGCATGTTTTTCAAGAATAAGTTAGAAAATTTTAGTCCAGTTGTTAACTACAACATTTATATCTTCTGTATTCCGTACGATGTCTCTCCAGTCAACCCCTAAAAGGTCGTTCACAAACTCGTTTTGATCAAAATTTTTCATTTGCCTGGTAGAAATGTTCTTGTGTTGTTTTTTGCAAGCACCACGAAATTTCCTTACACAAAAGACCAAATAATGATCACTACTAGATTTTGTCGTTGTAAAGTTCTCGTATAGTGGTTGCTGTATGGTCGCATATTCAGCTTCATTTGCTTGAGTATCATTTCCTAACAAGCTCATATAATGTGTTTCTTGTTCAACATTTGGATCTGGAGGGAGGTCGCGTGGCTTCTTTTGGCTTTGGTGTTGAATAATGGGTCGTTGGCTCGTCCCTTTGACGTTTCCTTCCTCGACGTTTTCGTAAAGTTCTCCTATTGAAGCATACTCCGCCTCTTGTGGGGTATTTTTGCAGTCCATTTCTACATATTGTGACTCAGATCCATGTTCAGGTCCATTTTCATAGATACAAGTTGTTTTGAGAGGTACAGATTCTCTTTTGTCTAAATTTCTTTCTCGATATTTGGCTCTTGCAAATTGCACTTCAATGGGCAAGCAAGGCAGACTGCCTCTCTTTGGTCTTTTTGTTTTGCATTCTATAACCTCCATTTCATGATTATCATTTAGCGATGAAATTTCCTCCCTACCAGATTTCCTTGCTTGTCTTCGTCGTAAAAACAAAATGTAGACCAGACGGAAAATGAGGTAGGGGTAACCTGGAGCCGAACTTTATTAGGTAATATTTTTCTGGTTTAGAATTTTGCGCTGAATAAGAAAATCTTTGGTAAACAGACCGTATCCGCTGCGTTTACCATATATGGGCATTTTTTGAGACGGGGGTATAGTAATTAACTATTTTGCACAAAATTTCTTTGTAAAGTGGTCTGGATGTTAAATGTCCGTCTCACACCATTTTAAATACTGATTTGATCCTTTCCTGTTAGTTCTGCAAAGTAGTAGCAAGTTGGAGCAATTCACAAGTGTGAAAACGGGTGTCACATCATGTTTTCCAGTGGCCCAAAAGAAATCATGCCTGCATTTCGCGAGCAGCCTTCACCACTGTCATTAAATTCTTCTCGCTTTCGTCAATGCTCTCATCATTGTCATCTTCATCCAATAAAATGTGCCCCAACTCTTCAAGGAAAGCAGCATCCATAAAGATCATTTTGCCATCCGCTGACCATCCGTTGTGCTCGGTATCAGAAAAGTCAGCGCTTGTTTTTAAGCAGGGCATGCGCACTTCTGCAATCTGATTTGATATTTGTTAGTGCAACTGCAATAACTGTCAGCATGGAGGCTGCGAAATCATGAATCCTTCCTTTCTTTTCATAAATGTTGCTGAAGATTTCACAACGAGCTCTGTTGACCTCATTCTTTTTGTCCAAGGAAGATATTTTTCCAATTCTGAAAGGAGATCTTCAGCCATACTCCACTGAGCTTGTATCTGGAGAAAACGTGGACCAACAGGTTATACTTTTCACCACTTGCCAACAGTGAGCCTTTGACTTTCGAAGAATGGAGAGGCATAGACATAGCCATCTCTTAGTGAGGGCTCGGTGACCCTGCGAGCTTTCCTCGCTACAAATGCCATGGTATCTTGCATTAACTTTGTTTTTTTTAACTTATGATTGATGAAAAAATAGCCATCTCCAATGAAGGAATAGAAATCAACCAGGGCTTGATTGTGTTCATCGTTAAAATTAATGGAACTGCCGAATCATCCTGGAATTTCTACAACCATCTTCTCGGGATTTTCATACAATACATCGAGAAGCAACAAGTTGATATCGACTTCTTCTGGTGGCGAACGAACAAGCACAGAGCCATTAGCATTCTCAGAAAGTGCGTGCGCAGCATGCAGTAACAATGTCATGTCTGCCTTATTATTGCTTAATTGTTCAACAACGGCAACATCCGAGGTAGTGAATTTGTAGCGTAACTGGCCATCAAAGAACATTATTTGTGGACACTCTAATTTCTGCAGATCTCTTTATTTGCACCATGCTCTTCTTTTATGATTTCTATCAACCGTGTACCACCCTGTTTGAAAGGTTTTTGACAACGGTTAACAAAATTTCAAAGTTATTGGAAGAAATGGTACCTTGTCGTGTGTGAAAGAGTATTTTCAAGCACTTGTCAAGACTATGCGGCTATTAAACTATTTACGAGGTCAATACTGGAAAACATTTGGACTTCAGTTTAACATACGGACCGAACGCACTAAGGTCTGTACAAGAGACCAAGGTCCAAATATTTTCCAGCATGATTGCAAGTTTTCCCTCAAAGTTTACAGCAAAGAAGTCTGCGGGGAATAAGCTAAACTTTGGCTTTCAATTATTGCGGCCTAGCCTGCACAAGAACCTCCTCCCTTTTGTTGATTTTAAAGGCGACGCCGGTCCATACGGCTTCGAAAATGCAGCTTTTGCGGACTTATCAAGAACCAATCCGTTGCCTGTCCGAGGAGCGGTATTTTCGAACCCCATTCAAACGTGAATTTCTCGACAAGGAGATGAAGTTTGAAGAGGATGTGAGGACTGACATTCCTGGCAAAGCAAGCCAGTTCTGGCTTTTTTGTTACCCTGATATTATGTGGAGCCTGTACCTGATCTTGATCCGTTTTACTTTTCAAAAAAAAACAACCTTGTTCCGCGCTTGCATTGCTTAAACAAGTCTTGCCTTTGACTTTTGCACCAAATGAACAAAAATACGCCAGACATTGGTCATTGTATGTAAGTTCTGTAGAAACCTCAAGTAAAGTCATCCAGGCTGTCTTTTAGGCCTCATCGCTTTTATTACGGACAGTGCTTAGGCTTTTTGATACCTACCACGACATGGCATTGTGACTTGAAACATCCAGCAAGTGAAAAACCTCCAATTGCTGGAAGAGTCTTTGTGATCTCATGCGAGTAAAAAGTATCCCAAGTTTTTTCCAATTTTCTAAAAATTAAGAAAATAAGACACGGTTGGTAGAAATCATAAAAGAAGATCATGATCCAAATAAAGAAACATTAATGCAGGAATTAGAGTGTCCACAAATAATATTCTTTGATGGGTCAGTTACGCTACAAATCACTGCCTCGGATGTTGCCGTTCTTGAAAAATTAAGCAATAATCAGGAAGACGCAGACATGACATTGTTACTGCATGCTGCGCACGCACTTTCTGAGAATGCTATGGGCTCTGTGCTCGTTCGTTCGCCACCAGAAGAAGTCGATATCAACTTGTTGCTTCTCGATGTATTGTATGAAAATCCCGAGAAGATGGTTGTAGAAATTTCAGGAAGATTCGGCAGCTCCATTAATTTTAACGAGGAACACGATCAAGCCCTGGTTGATTTCTATTCCTTCACTGGCGATGACCATATCTCTTCCTACTTTTGAAAGTGCAAGGATCACTGTTGGCAAATGGTTGAAAAGCATAACCTGTAGGTCCACGTTTTTTCCAGATACGAGCTCAGTGGAGTATGGCTGAAAGTCTCCTTTCAGAATTAGAAGAATATGTGTGCAATGTGTTTTTGGACAAAAAGAACGAGCTCAACGCAGTTCCCTGTGAAATCTTCAGCAACGTTTATGAAAAAAGAAAGGAAGGATTCATGCTTTCGCTGCCTCCATGTTGACAGTTACTGCAGTTGCTCTAACAAATATCAAATTAGATTGCAGAAGTGCGTAGGCCCTGCTTACAAACGAGCACTGACTCTGCTGATACTGAGCACAATTGATGGTCAGCGGATGGCAAAATGATCTTGATGGATGCTGCTTTCCTTGAAGAGTTGGGGCAGTTTTTATTGGATAAAGATGACAATGAGGAGAGCAGTGACGAAAGCGAGAAGAATTTAATGACAGTGGTGAAGGCTGCTCGCGAAACGCAGGCATGATTTCTTTTGAGCCACTGGAAAACATGATGTAACCCCCGTTTTCACACTTGTAAATTGCTCCAACTTGCTACTACTTTGCAGAACTAACAGGAAAGGATCAAATCAGTATTTAAAATGGTGTGAGACGGACATTTAACATCCAGACCACTTTACAAAGAAATTTTGTGCAAAATAGTTGATTACCATACCCCCGTCTCAAAAAATGCCCATATATGGTAATGCAGCGGATACGGTCTGTTTACCAAAGATTTTCATATTCAGCGCAAAATTCTACACCAGAAAAATATTACCTAATAAAGTTCGGCTCCAGGTTACCCTACCTCATTTTCCGTCTGGTCTAATGGCGATTGCAACTTTGATGATGATGATGATGATGATGATGATGATGATGATGATGATGATGATGATGATGATGATGATGATGATGATGATTTACCGGCTGGTTACGTACAACATTCTATTAAATCAAAGCGATATTTTCTCTCACAAACAAAAGTCTTCAGTCTGCTTGGAAAATGCTGCTGAGTGGCAATCAGTCTTTGTTTCTGCAGTGCCAAATCATGGCCGGTAAATCATGGACAAGTTTGACTGCATCAGATCACTGCACTCCACGCCTTTTTGCCGTCATATTGCATCGTTTTTCGCATGCACTTTGTTGAGTGCTCGTCTCGAATCAGGAGGAGGATCTGCAGCACTGAACAAAGCATATGCACAACATCAATGCAATAGGACGTCAAAAAAGCATGACGTGTAGTGATGTGATCCAGTCGAACTTGTCACGAATAGACAACAGACAAAGGGGAAAAAAGATGCACAATATTGAAATAGACTCTATGATATCTTGGTGGAGGCCAACACTGCAGTCTCCTACAGCCCATGGCTAAACGAAGTAAAAAACCTTTGCTTGCAAGGCCACTTCAACCTCGATATCAAAACAATGATAGCTACTTGCAAATATGATATTCAGTGATGGACATGTTCAAATCCATTTTAATATTAACTTGACTAAAATTGACTTCTCTGTTCATAAATTATGAATTATTTTCTCGACATTGGCCTTCCATGAACCCTTCCAAACGGCATTGAGGTATATGTGATATCGGTGCGAGGCTAATTCTGGGTTTTTGCTGCTCCGTTAGTTCGTAAAGCCTTTTTTTCGTAAATGGCTAGTTTTATGGTCCCGCATTTCTGGAAAAAACACGTTTTTGAAGCATTTAAAGGTGATCTGAAGTGAAAATTTTTATTGATGCACTAGCACTGTTGAACGATGAAGAATGTCATTAAAATCTTTTTGATACTTTGTTTCATCTTCGAGTTATCCACTAATTTGTAAGATTGACTGATGACGTCATTTTGTTTGCAAAAAGTACGAGAAAGTATACAAGGTTGACCACGTTTCCAAAGAGAAATAAAGTCAACAACCTCTCCTTCAAATGAAATGCCTTTGTAAAGGTAACATCAGTCGATGAAACAATGTTTATTGCATTTATTCTGCTCTGCTGAAATGTCTCCTACAACTGTAACCTTCCAAAGATCAGATACAGCTTTCTTCCATATAGAATCCTAATAATTTGCAAACAAAATGACGTCATCAACTGACACTTGAAATCAGTGGATAACTTAGAAACGAAATGAGATATCAAAAAAAATTCAACGGGATTTCTTATCAATCGACAGGGCCCTTCGTTAGCATCAATAAAAATTTTCGCTTCAGATCACCTTTAAGGCTTGATGGTTTTGCGACAAAATTGAGGCCATATTGAGTTTTTTATAGAGTACCATCGCCCTAAACCGCCGTCCTAGTGCAATCTCCAGGTTTTAGGCCTGTTTATAAACCTGTGGAAATAATCAGATCTTGGAAATGGATTGTTGGTGCATTATTCTTGCCTTGCATTCGCATTAGTTTGTTTCCTGTAACTTCTTCTTACGCTGAGAAGAGCTTTTCCGACGCACTTGAAATTTCTTGTTAAGTGTGCGTTCAGTTCTCGATATATTTTATCCAGCAGTATTTTGTTTTGATTCATTTACATCGTAAAATGCTGGCAAAGGTCAAATAACTTGTCACCAGCGTTCTGCAAGCATAAAGTAGTCGAAAAGTCCTTCGAGTTGTCGATTTCCATTTCTGTTTCGAGGGTTTTTATTCCAAAACGAGTCTATTAGCTAAAAATTGCCATCCCGGGGGGGCACATGACTTGCGGATGGACGGGGGTCTGCCACCCTGTTTTCAGAAAGCTGCCTTCTTGTAATTACCGACAGTTGCCGTCATACCCACTTTTATGATGAATTTTGGCGGAAAACTACCCATTTTTGACAATTTTTGCCAATTTCTGGGGAACCCACCCATGTTTATGGAAAATCTGCCGAAAAAGGGAGATCGCCATGAGCCGCCATAGTGTGTTAAAGCGGTCTTGCGTTGTGAATAGCGACCTCCCCATTTTCTGTTTGACAACTTTATGAATAGTAACATGTAGTAAATGAAATTTTGGTCCTAGGAACAGATTTTCGACATTTGTGACATCTCGTGTAGTTGGGAGAGGAGCATGATCAAAATTCAATGAATTTTAATTAAATAGGGGATGGTGAAATTTTTTCTGACAGTATGGCGAAATTTTCTTTCTGGATGGATGAATGCGTTAAAATGAGGGATGGTGGTTCAGGGCGATATAGTTTATTCAGGCCGATTTTTACCGTTGCTTTTCTTGAGTTGTAGCTGTACTTAAAAAAGTGGGAAGATGAAGTTGACCAAGTGATGCAGTAAACACTATGAACTGAAGAATCTTCTGATGGCAAATAGCTGTTTTAAGGCCCTACCTTATTGCTCATAATAGGTGCGTTATCTGAAAGGTTGCGGTTCAGGGCGATGGTACTCTAGAGAAATGAGTCGTAGTTGTGGCGGTATCAGATCAGTCAAAGAGGAAAAACACCTCATGTATTGAGTCTGGATACCTCCCTCCCCGATGTTTAAATGGATCTCAACATAATATTTTCTTTTTTCAGAACCCTGAAAGATGCATGGGATATGATGAAGAAAGGTAAACTATTCATTTCTTAGGCTTCCGTGGAAGAAATGGGAATTTTTCGAAATAATTGTGAGGACATAAAATTAGAAAAGCGCATTTTCATTAATTGCTGATGCTTATCCAATTGTCAGAATACAGTAATGAATAAATGTTTCGTGAATTGCCAAATTTTGAAAATAGTGAGGTATGTTTTGGTAGCAAAATTTGAGCACGCGTTCATACAATGCCGGGACAATTTCAAGACAGTAGGAAATTTTACGATGAAAATGATGTTGCCAGACTTTGATGCAAAAGACATGTAGCTACAAAACCCTAAGAATTGATCAGTCTTGTTCCAAAAGCGTTGAGAAATTTTCTGTTTTCATCATTTTCACGTGTTTGCATGATACCGGTTTTGGAATGTGCCGGTTAGAGTTTCGCCTTCAAATTCTACTCTTTTCAATATCTGCCGGCAAAAAATGTGTCGTTTTTGCGTGAACGAGGAGCCTATCCGTCACATTTCTCTTTGTTTTCAAAATGTGCCGGCATCGTGTGAACGTAGCCTTACTTAATTGTTTTTAAAATGACGATTTTGTTCTCTCAGAGACCGAAAGTGTTGGAATGGCCCATTGTGAAGTTGCCAAAAAGATTGACGAACTAGATAGAAGAGTGAAGGCATTTAGAGATGATCAAAAAACAGAACGAGCAAAGGTCAGTCATACAAAATTTTGGTATCATCTCATTAAAGGGCCATTGTTACCCATGGCTCTTTGCGGGCATGCTACAGTTTCAGACTGTATGTAGATCAAATTTGGCCCAAACAGAAACCACATATCCACAGTGCAGTAGTTAGAAATGATTGAGCAGCACAACCAAAGTCAACAATACTTTATCATTTCAAGTGACAAATTCCTTTTTAGACTGTCTCTTGCAGTCTCGTAGCTGGTTCTTGCCCGCAAGCATCCACATAGTCAGTTTTGTTGTGGAAGCGCTCTGAAGTTGTATTTTCATCAGCGTTGATGTGAAAACTTTCATGCTGCCACTGCGAGGAATTGCTTTTGCAATGGAGAAACAGGAAGGAGGCGGTTCCTTTTTTCCCTTCTGTTCTTTCTATTACTGCATTGCAGAGAGGTAACCAGAAAAGCCGTCCTTCCCACAGATGATAAATAAACAGATAGCAGACTTAATGTAAGTTATTTCAGAGAACAGGCTATATAAAGTTATAGCGTTGTGTTTTGTTGTGTTGTGTTGTGTTGTGTTTTGTTATGATATCTTATACGTACTACATTTCATTACCTGATTAAGGTTTGAAAAACGAGACTATACAGAATCCCGCTACCCCTATTGGTTATCACATTTATCACATTTCCTACCTATTATCACATTTCCTACGGGTTTCCCGTTGCCTTGAATACTACGATACAAAGACGCGTTTTTGTCGCCACAGCAGCTGCTTTAGGCCAGTGAGATTTACAATAAACTCAAACGACATGACAGTAACAAAACGTGTTTATTTAAATGATGTGAGTCAAGATTAGAAGCTGTCAGGTATTAAAACGTATACTTGCAAGCTCAATCTGTATTTTTAAGACCCCCGATGTTACATTTTCCTGTACAACACAAAACCTGTTAATATGTACATAATATAACATTATATTATATTTTGTTGTCTTACATTACGCTATGTTTTCTATATTTTCTTATATCATATTATATCATATCATATCTTATTAGATTTTATTGTATTATGTCATATTACATTATCTTATATCATACTAGATTACATTATATAATATTATATTTTATTATGATATATCATATTACATTATATTACATCATATTGTATCATATTATATTACATATATTATATCATATCATATCATATCATATTATATTATATTGTATTATATTATATTACATTACATTATATTACATTATACTACATAATACCATATCATATCATTTCATATTACATTACATCATATTGTATCATATTATATTATATTATATCATATCATATTATATTATATTACATTACATTTCATATTATATTATATTATATTAAATTATATCATATCATATTATATCATCATATCATATTATATGTTCCAGATAGACGACAAGATTAAAAAACTCCAAAAAGAGAAGAGAAGTGCATATGAAAATGTGTTGAAGGTATATAATGCTTATATTTCTCTTTCGTTCTAAGCTTGATTTTCACATTCATTATATTATAACTATTTTTGTTAAGATTGCTCCTGGAGTAAATATTCTTCCAAGCCTGCTGAATTCTTACTTGGTGGTCTAAAATTGGAAACCACGAAAACCATACTAAGATCATTTCTTTTCAAGTAACGTTTTTCCTACAAGAGGGATTTGATAAACAGATATTTTTAACCTTCAAAGAACTGAATGCATCTTCTTTGTTGGATACCATGATATAATATCTTCTCGTTGCGTGTAGTGCAATTTTACAAAGGTAAAAAAGTGAATAGCATTAACTATCAGCACTTTGATGCATATTTAAGCAAGCACTCAATCATGTGTGCTCCTGTGTGCACCGAATCATGTGCTTTTTTTGATTTTCATCAAAATGCTGATATTTTACGTAATTTACTCGCTTACCATGATATAACTCGACAAAAAATTGAATTTGGAAATTACGTCAGTAAAATTTGTAAGAAAGTGAGTCAGAAGCTACATGCACTCGCACGGGTGTCAAGATATATGGAGAAGCCACAATTAGAACTATCAATGACTTCCTTCGTAAGGTCACCTTTCAGTTGTTGCCCACGCGTGTGGATGTTTCATGACAGGAAATCTAAGACTACCCTCACATAGGAAAACTCAGGCCGATTTGAGTTTCAGATCGGTTTGAAATTTGCCTATATCTGCTAATTTGCTTCCTCCTCATGAACATTTTCAGAACATTATCAGACCGGTTTGAGAATATAAAACAATAAGTGCATTGTTTCGGCAATCACAACAATTATGATTGTTTTGTGGAAGATATTGGCATTGCTTTATAATACATAGATCCAACTAACTGACTTTGAATGAAGTCTTCATAGTTTCAAGAGCCAAAGGAACGCAAGGAATGAAAATTCTACTTGCTTTGAAAAGTCATTTCGCCCCAAAATGAAAAATGTGAAAAATTTGAAAAATCATTCAAATTTGTGAAGTATTCCTGGTGCCACGTATTTTTTAAAGTGGGAACTGTTTTCTGGCTCACCCGGTATTTCACTATGTTATTGTTATTCTTGTTGGGACATCCGATGGAAACTGCGACATTGTGACACTCTTATGAATTGTCTTGCAGTGCAAAAGGCAATATGAGCAGAGATGCAAGGAACTGGATGCAGCTACAGAAATACTTGAATCTATTTCAATTTACACTCCAAAGGAAGAGGAGAAGGTAACGAGTCTAAAGACGTGGAAAAGTGTCTGAAGTCGCAAAGCAGCTTCGCAGGAAGCTTGCTTGTATTGAAGGAAGATAAAGGGAGGAATGGGGAAGAACGAATGCTGGAATGAAGAAAAGATTAAAGAGGAAAAAATTGAAAATATGAAGAGGAAAGGAATGTGAAGAGGAAGGAAAGAATGAAAGACAGAGGAAAGCAATTTTGGGATTATGCTTTTTCCATTTACGGTTGTATAGTCCAAGGAAGTTATTAAGATTAATTCCAATCCCCAGTGGATTACAATATTGCAGTTCACCTCACAAATTGTTACTAAAGCGATAGAAGGAAGAATTTTAGAATGTCGTTACTTCGCAGGAAAGCAAATATTTTTCCATCACCACTGCTAATCTAATCAATTGTTATTCTATCAAACGCGCACCGCAGGAGGTGAACAGTAGTTAATTCATTTGCGCTCTTGTTCTTCTTAATTGCGTTACGGGTAGTGAAGAAACGTTTTGACAGGACAATTTTACGCAAACTGCTCTGTTTATTCCATTACTTGTGCTTGCTGTAGGTTTATTTTTCTTGTAAATTTGTATTTTGAAGTTACAAGTGCAATTTAGATCGATCAGTGCAGAATTTCTATCTCTACTACATATCTAAATACACTTGAATCTACTTGGGAGAAACTATCAATGACGAAATAGGCTTAGCAGTTGTGTGTAATGTTGTCCGACCAAAGCGTTACCATATTGTCCGTGATTAATAGGAACAAGGGTATAATCCTTAAATATACCAGAATTACAATGCGTCTACTCGGCTTCTGAATCAACTAAACAGAATCCACCAGACAAAACTTTAGATTTATCCTTCTTCCTCGTTAAAAATTTGTAAGGAGACAGAGGCAAAGAGAAGATTTTAAATCAGCACACTAAGGCCTTTCGAACTAATGTTCTCCTCAGAGTGTCACATTTTATGAGCCATTTCTTGAGTTCATAAACCACTTTTCGTGTGCACAAAGCGACAGTTCGCCGTACTTGTTTTAGGGAATTTTTCGTAGCTTGAATTACTGGTTGAGAGAATTTTCCTTGTCTGAAATTGCTATTCGTGCTGAATTATGGTTTCAATCAAAATAGCAACTTATGATGTTTTTGCAAATGCTGTCCATGTTGGGCAATACCAGATGATACCATCAAATGTCGCAGGAAAAAGTATGCAGATTTTTTTGGGTCCAGTGATGAGAATTTAGCTTTAATCAATAGCTAATCAATGTCAAAGTGTTTCCCGATTGTTAGCTTGATCATAGATACGTTATTGTTGATATTGGTGCTTTGAGTTTTGAATATTAACGGGAATAGACATAACTATATTGAAAAACTGCTATATATTGACTGAAGAAATGCCCAGAAATCCATTGATTCCTTCGCCTCACAATGAAACCGCATGCGTCAAACTTGTCGAATACAATAAATTACATTTTCAACTTTGGTGGGGCTAGCTTTTATATTATATACTATCCTTATTCTTATTCTTATATGATGTATACTATACTATCTCATATACTATTTCGATTCCCTTTAAATATCAAAGCCTGTGTGCCTGTGAGCCTGTGTGCCTGTGTGCAGACTCTACAGTAGTGCGGAGGAGCGAAAAAGAGTAGAAAGCTCCCAGTTGCTTTCTTATCCTTTTCTTTCTGCTTCTCGCTCCTCCGCATGTATAGTCTGCACGCAGGCAACTTTAATGTTGAAAGTTCAAATTTGCCTCCACATCTAAAACGTCCAAAACAAAATTTTTGCCCTTTGGCTAATGGAAATTCTTGAAATACGTCGGAAGTAAAGGCTGAAATTAGAGAAAAATATTCAAAAACTGCACAATGGACGACTTGTAGCAGATAGAACATAATATGATCTTTAGTTTCAAATTTTATCAAGCCTATCGATGGCTCATTCGATGTGCTCCAAGAAGTTCCGTATATGAAAAGACCAAAGCTCTAGATTGGACATGAAGTAAATTTGAACTTTAAAAATCAGTATTTTTTCATATTCATATAAAAAATTTACAACATACATTACATCCTACAAAACTTTCCTAATTACTTTGCAACACTACAGGGACGACACCATGGGGAGCGAAAGACAATGACTATCCCATGGCCAATATATAAAGATAAGCAAGTTAATGTACCTGTACATAACAAACTACGAGCGATTGAAAGCCAATGGATACCGTACTAGATTCTGTCTTACATTAGGTGTCAAGTCAGGGTTGCGATAATTCTTAAAATGTCACGAGCGCCATTCGTATGGTGTTAATTGTGAGAAAAAAATGACCTGACACTTACCGTAAAGCAGAATTTACGAAGAGAACGAACATTACATTAAAGGACTTAGTGAAATCAATATTTCTGCTGCCAGAGGACCATTATCAATGAACGAGGTATCAATGGATCTATATTTTACTTAGCTATTGAAGAAAAAGCAATGATTTTCATCGCAGAGACCCAGCCAAACGTTTATACTTTTCCTTAGACAAACGGTACATGCAATGCAATTTTGTTCTTTTTTTAGTTAAATTCACGCTCTGATGATGACATAAGTCAGATATGCTTCAGTGTGCTAAATCTTCTCGTTTTTTGCATCCGAATCTCTTTACCATTTCTATTTGTGAATAGATGCTCTGCAAGCGATCACGATATAGATATATCTTTTTGTGTTTGCAGCATCGTGCAAAGAAATTAAAGGCAAAGACAAGTCAAGAAAATGCAGGTACCGTACTTCAGGTGTCAAATAAATCTCTGAAGATTTCGAACGATTGTTTGCTTTTTAGAAATTGACTTATTCTGTTCCATTTCATGCAGATAAATAACCATTCAAAGTCCTTCATCCCAGATGCTAGTTTCAAGGGTCCTCTATGGGGAATGCAACTTTTCTTATTTTCATAGCAGGTGCCCCAGAAAAACTGACCCAACGCGATCTGTCAGAGAAAAAAGAGTAAGTCGCTGATTGAAGTGCTTCAAACGTTGTTTTGTCGCTTAGAGACCAGCCTACTTTATGAGTATTTTTCACATTTTTTTAGGCACTGTAATTTTCCCTAGTCAAGGATTTTAAGGAAAAGGACATGCGTGAAATCCTAAATGGTCGTCAAAAACAGATGAATGATAAAGAAGAAATAAAAAATATTTTAAAGCTTTTTAAATGCTTTGAAAGAGGATTCCTGCTTGGTCTTCCGAATTTAAGTAGTTCCAGACTTCAGCACCACGATATGAGAAAGCTTCGCTGACCATTACACGTTTTCATTTGTTGGACTTTGAGATCAGTTGCGGTGTTTCTCAAAGTATTCCTACTGAATGACGAGTTTTTTTGTAAAAATCTCTGACAGGTAGTCTAGAGTCAGTTAGCTGTTCTACAAATGAGCCTGGATTGAGCGTTATTTTATATATTTTCATAGCGGAGATTCGATCGAGTGGCGGCATTGCAGCTTCAATCACTATTGCACACATAAGAAAATTTAACAAAATTTCGCAAAATATCGTTCGATTTAGAATATCCAAGGGATCTAATGAAGATCGCTTCAAAGCAGAAAGACTGAAATATATTGTGATTTTTCTCGCTTTTCTGTAAGCCAAGAAGACACACGTAAATTGAATTTAACAAACTTTCACTAGATTCAGGTGCCTTTGAAAGGGCCTAAAACACTGGATCAAATCATTATGAATCTCAGACCATAAAGCGTATGCAAGGGTCTTTCATCTCTAACACAAAACATTATGCAAAGGCATTTTTCATCTATTGCAAATGTTATAAGGAATGAATTTTTAAATACCGTGTATCGCAAAAAAGTACTCCTTTTTGACTGGAAATGGAAACAAAACGATAAGATATTAATCTCCGAGTGGACAGCTACATTTATCAATCTTCAACTTACATTCACATACCTTCCATTCAAAAATCGTCCACCAAACACCAGAGATAAAAGCTCGCAAAGTCGAAATTTACAGTGCACTCGAAACCATAGGTTTTAAGAATATGCCTTAAGAATAAGAATATGAATAGCCATGATTTGTATCATACATATTTCACAATTTTTCCCAAGCACCTGTAAACCGTAAATTTCAGTTTTTCGCTTTTGAAATGAATAAAAGACTCGTGTACATCACCGTGATTAAAACAAATATGATAAAAATGTGGCAAGAATGAAGAAGTTGTGCCAGATCTCAAAACTGAGCGTGCATGTGCTCCTTTTCCTCTTCTTTGACACTTGGGATGGAATGCAACGCACGGATTGATTCCTCAAAGGGACAATTATTTGCAGAGCAATTCAAGCATTTCAAGGTATAATCCTTTTCAAAATAAAAAGCTAAAGGTCAAAGTTTGAATTCTTTTGCAATATGCCCGTGATATCAAATCATGGTTAGGCCCTTTTACAAAACCTCTGGTTTCAAGTACACTCCAAATTTTGACTTTGCGAACTCATATCTCCGGTGTTTGGTGGGTGATTTTGAAATGCAAGGCATGTGCATTTAAGTTGAAGATCAACAAATATGCCTATGAACTCAAAAAGTCCCGATATCTTTTTGTTTTGTTCCCTTGTTTAGTCACAATGGGGTACTTATTTTGAGACACTCGCAAGATACTGTTTCTTGATGCTATTAAAGATGCCAATACCCGAATTTGCTGTTGTTTGTTCTTTGTGAAACGTTTCCTCACGATTTGACCAAACAATTTAGGCCCTTTTTGGGCATTTCGCAGCCAAGAAATTATCGTAAAATAGCATTTACTTATATTTGCAGTATTCACGGGAAAAATTCGCAAAAATACTTTCGTCTGTCTGCTGCCAAAGATGGTTTGATTTGTTTTATGTATATTCACGGGCCACTGTAAATCAGTCGTATACGTCTGACATTGCCACGCTGCCTAATGAATTTAAAATGAATTTAAAATGAAATAATATAAAATAGATGCAAAGTAAAAATATAAATAACCTTGTGTGAAATATTTTCTTTATACCCAGACCAGCAGTACCAAAGCGCAGTAAAGACTTTGGAACAAATACATGATGTTTGGGAAACAGAGATGGAAGTCGGATGTGACGTAAGATCTTTTGTTTTATATTCTCCTGCGATATTATTTCGTGACTTTATCAGTGCGCGATCAGAAATTCAGGAGCATACAAATCAATTCCTTAAAATGCATTGCGCGATTTGTTGATACATCGTTCGTTTGAGTTGGTGGCTTAAAAAGAAATTCTACGAATTTTGTTATTAGTATTCCTTGACAATTTTTGATGTCATTTTTATCTCAGAATTACAGCAGCTTTCTTTTCATTGACTGCATTCGCAAAGAGCTTTGAGAAGATGAAATTCATTGTAACTCTGAGAATTTATGGAGCTGAAGCAGTACTATTCTCAAGAAAACGATAGTTTGTGTCATGGAAGTCTACAATGTATGGCGGTAAGCAGACATCATTAGTCTTTGTGGTCTACGATTCTGCAGCAGGATGACGCATCAACCGGAAAACTGTTCAAAACCATGAAAATAATTGAGATATCAAAGATTTCCAATGGACCCTTTTACTAGCCTTCGCGTAGATCAATTATTCCAAAAGAAGAAACGGTCTACGAAACAAGGAGCAAAAGCTTGCCACGAGGTCTCTCGATTTCTAGAAACTAAATTTATGCTGCCTCTGTTTGGACACCTTTCACAAATTAGGGTGTGTTTGATTGGTGATTCTAAACCTACCAAATTCTGAAAACGGTAGACTTCGCAGGGATGGAAACACAGCTCCCAATCAAACACAAAATTCTTCAGAACAGTAGAGGCTTCAGAATTATCCTGACGAAGACGAGGTTTCCAGTTGATAAATACGAAAACGAGTCTGATGCTTGGCAACAAAGAGTAAAGTTGCCCATTACCGTAGCAACGCGAGCAAAGTTGCCTCGTTTTCAGAGTTCTGCAAATGAGATCGAGAATCTCTCCAAAGTTTGCCAAACCCTCTGCCTTTTGGAGCAGAAGATTTAGCAGGCCTGCCAAACCTGCCAAACCTGCCGTTTTCGGAATTGGGGAGTCAATCAAACACGAATTCTGAGTTTTTCAAGTCTACCCTTTTCAGAATTGGTACCAATCAAACACACCCTAATTTGAAAAGAGGATTAGAATAATTAATTAGGAGGTCGTAGCAAGCCTTTGCTCTTTGTTTCGTAGACCCTTTCTTCTTTTGGAATAATTGGTCTACGCGTAGGCTACCCTTTTACTTGCCAGAAAAGAGGTTTGGATCGAGCGTTCAAAGCTGTTAAATTTGTCAAGGAAAACATAGGCATGGCCCCGTTCTCAGTATAAAAACTGCGAACGAGGGTGCTACCTGCTGCTAGCTATGATAAGAAGGCGCTTCGGATTTCAGAACACTTTTCAGAGAGGTTATTATATGCAAACTTGCACAAGTCATTGAACAATGGTTCAGCATCAACCACTGTTTTGAAGTTGCCGCCGAAAGTTTGATGCTTGTTGATTAGATGGCCTTTGTTTGAGATCAGCCAATTGGTGGCTCAGGTGTGATCGTCACGTGATACTCAAATGTCTTTTGTTCTGTTCGGTATAAAACAACCTGATCATGTCATTTATCTGTTCTTCGCATGAACCAAACTGAACAGTGCGCGACAAAACGCGTATTTAGTATGACAATTTTGTATGTAAACTAAAGAGTGTGCGACGAAAGGCGTATTTACTGTGATAATGTCGTATGATAAAGTTGTTGGTAAGCGATTACTTGATTTTCTTGCAGGTTTTACAGTTTTCTCTCAAGCTACAGGTTTATTTTATATTTTGATTGCTGTTCTTTTACAGGAGTTGACAGTGTTTCCCTACAGGTTACAAGTTTATTGTATGTCTATGGGTTTATTATGATGAGTCCGCTATTTAAGGCGATTTTAAACGTTTAATTCATCATGAGAAGAACTCATACATAACAGATTTGCTACCTAGGAAATCATTGCCACAGCTTAAGGCCAGCTTGTTGGAAAAAAAATTAAGCGGACGACCAGCTTTGATTAAATTTAATCAGAGGTATCGGATACTGCTATGTTGCTTTTTTTTCTTTTTTATATACAGAATCTAAAAATTAACAATTTAACAAAACGTATTTACATCAACGATATCATTGGGAGCATGATAGGCATGGCTACCCTAAATGATCTTTAACAAAAAACAATACAGATACTAAAGGATATACCAAAGTTCTGGTCACTTCATAGGGAGAAGCAGCTTATCATAGAGATCCTCAGAGATTAGATAACACTTTTACCGGATCAGAATTCAAAGTGGACAGGTTTTTGTATAGTCGTTAGTAACATAGATATATTGACAATACAGTTGTGATGTTATAACGAAATTAAAGATTAATAGAGAAGGATGAGATAAAAGATTAATGTCCTTAGGTTTGCATTGGTGGTGCTACAAAAAGCGCTCTGATGAATGAATGAATTTTAGCGTTGATTCCAAAATTTGTCTGTTTTGTTTGTTATGTTACTTGTTATCGTTACATATTAACACCATCACCACCTGTTAAGATCTTACCGTCATTTAACTTGCGGGCAAATCTAGCAAGAGCTATTTCTTGTTAATGAACATGTTTAAAACTTTACCTGATTGAAAGCACAGGAGGCCCAACGTATTGTAGTGAGGGGGCGTTGTAGTGAGGGGGCCGTCGACTTACCGTAACATATGACTTACCAAGATCTTTTCTTCATTCAGATAGAATATCTTGTTGAAAGAGCTTGCAAATCAGATTTTCTTATCCCCAAACAATTACGCACTGTTGTTTCTTACAGCGATATCAAAAACTAGAGGAAGAGCGAATAAGATTTTGCCGAAATGAAATGTGGTTATACTCGAATATTGGTTCGCAGATGAATGTGGATGAAGATAAGGTTAGTCCAATAGACCATTACGCTAAAGATGGCGACGAGGAACTTCTTACCAAGATGCATTACATTCTATGATCGAATTCCTATAGACTCGTTAACGATTCCTAATTCGAAAGCAAAGCATCTTGGTAAAAAGTTCCTCGCCGCCATCTGTAGCGTATCCACATGGGTGTCAATCGAAAGTAGCGTACCCAATTGTGACAAGTCTGTCCTTGCCATCC
Organism: Aurelia sp. 3 sensu Dawson et al. (2005); assembly: GCA_964020215.1. NCBI lineage: Eukaryota > Metazoa > Cnidaria > Scyphozoa > Semaeostomeae > Ulmaridae > Aurelia > Aurelia sp. 3 sensu Dawson et al. (2005). Next base: position 18,265,299 of record OZ026592.1, read on the forward strand.
AATATTGTTTACAAATCCATCCAATATTGTTTACAAATCCATCCAATATTGTTTACAAATCCATCCAATATTGTTTACAAATCTTGGTTTGTTGATGTTGCAGATGTATGAAAACATTCGAATGCAGCTTGAAAAATGTGATGAATCAAAAGACATCATTTTCTTCGTTCATAGCAAGCAGACTGGATCTGAGAGACCAGGTGAGGAGCTCTAGAACAGGTCATTGTTCTGCAAGGGGATCATTTGTCCCTTGTGCCCCCTAATCAACAACATGCCCCCCTAACAAAATATTATATATGTTTGCATTTGGCTTGGAGCTTGTACCATTTTATTAGTAAGTTCTCCTAATTGCATGAAAAGCTGAACATTTTGGACTAATTAATTTCTGACAAATATTTTCGGATATTTATTTGCGGAATTTCCGATGTTTTTACAGAAATTTCGGACCACTGGAAGCTATATATTTTCAACTTGGTTTTTCTTATTCATACTAAAAATTTCTTGCATTTTAGATCCTGCTTCATTTTGGGGATTCTTTTTCCACAAATGATTATTGTCTACAATTTTTACTAATAAATACTCTCGCCACATTTTGTTTCAATGCAAAGCGTTTCGTGAGCAAGCCATTGCATTTTCAAACAGTTGAAACTGTTTGCTATGATCTTTCTATGATATAGAAAAAATTGTAGACACTAAATTTATCGGACTACAAAAAATGATCTTACCTGAAGCTGTGTGAAATTTGGACGCATGAAGTGTCCAAAAATAGTAACGTTCGAAATTTTGCTTTTGGTAATATGTATTTGAGGCATAAATAGAGTATGAAGCAAGCTTGATTCAAGTAACAAGTTTAGCTTGCTTGCAGAATCCACCATTTATTCTTTTTGTATTGTTTTGTTTATTTGTGACAATAAAGTTTGATTTAGTTTTGTTGCGTATAGCAAATGTTGTGTTCGTTATAACTTATTAACTAGCAATAAGATTAGTTCATGAGTGCAGTGTTTTGGGAAATGGGAACAAACTGACCAACACATGGAACAGAATAAAAGTAATAGGCATTTCTCATTCTGTTGACATTACAAGATGCCTTGCTGCTCCCTTCCTGTCTCGCAACCCCTAATTCTGGCAGTCAGTTCAGTTCTGTTGGCATTGCATCACAAAATGACTCTCCCCGCCGACGGTTTGAAGACCAAAACGAAGTCATACAAACACCCATTCAACAACAACAACAACACTGAAGACCAGTGAATAACTAGAGCCAAAAGCATTTTTCGATGGGTAGATATCCATGTATTTGTTTGGTGCCCCCTTTCCCTCCTCCTTCCCTCCTCCTCCTTCCCTCTCCTTCCTTTTGTTTCTATTATTTCAAATCAAATCATATTTTTCTGAATATTTCAGTTCATTTGAAGTATGAGAATTATTATCATCCGCAAAAAACAACAGTGACTGCTAGTGAGTTGGCAAAGCCAAAGCATTTCTCGATGGGTAGACATCCTGCTGCTGGCAAACCAATTGGTGTTCCATCACCCATTCCGTCTGGAACTATCACGTCTCAGATATTGATTGAAGACAATGGTTTGTATCACAATTCGATCCTTGCAAACGTTGACTCAATTTTTGTCTCAATATAAAGTATTACTACTCTTTGCTAAATTGAAGTAAAAATTTGAATACAAAGCTACAACTCATTCTTTCAAAATTTACTTCATTTTGGCGCTGCTACGGAACAAAAAAGTACCGTTTTTTGAAGCCATCATTTCGTTTGATGCCTTCTCCTCTACCGAGTGTCTCAAGAAAGTACCCCCTTTTGTCTAAAGGAGGGAACGAAACGATAAAATATCGCGACTCGCTGAGCTCACAGGCATATTTGTTTACCTTCAACTTAAATGCACATACCTTTCATTTTCAAATCGTCTTTCGAACACCGGAGATATGAGTTCACAAAGTCAAAAATTTTGGAAAGCTCTTGAAACCAGAGGTTTTGTAAAAGGGCCTAGCCATGGTTTGGTATCACTGACATATTGCGAAAGAATTTCAACTTTGACCTTTAGCTTTTCCTTTGAAAAGAATGATACCTTGAAATGCTTCAGTTGTTCTGCAAATAATTATTCTTTTGAGGAATTAATCTGCACGTTGCATTCCGTCCCAAGTGTCAAAGAAGAGGAAAAGGAGCTCATGCACGCTTATTTTGGAGATGTGGTACGACTTTATCATTCCTACCACATCTTTATCGTGTTTATTTAATCAGGCGAAATCCACGAGTCTTTATATTCTTTTCAAAAGCGAAAAACTGTAAGTTAAAGTTTAAAACAGGTGCTTTGGAAAATATCCATGATACAAATCATGGCTAGGCCCTTTTTCAAACATCTGGTTTCGGGCGCATTGCAAATTTTGCCTTTGCGAGCTTCTGTCTCCGGTGTTTGATGGGCGATTTTTAAATGGAGGGTATGTGAAATTAAGTTAAAGATTGATAGTTTCGCTGTCCATTTGGTGAGTAATAACATCTTATTGTTTCGTTCCTATTTCCAGTCAAAAGGGGTACCTTTTTGAGACACCCGGTACAATAACTCAATAACTAGGCCCATTTCAAATTATCGAGAGTAAAGGCATCGGCTCCCAAGCAAGGAAGAGAAGATGAATAATGAATTGAAAACTAGCGTAGGAATGAAGTACATTTATTCATTTAGGAACATTTAGGCCAGGTATTGTTGACATGATCAAGACCCAAATCGTTTCCACAATACCCATGATTTCATGCGTCAGAAAATTCCAATTTCTGTGGTCCGAAATATTTAGTGTGCGAAATAATCAGTGATCATTTTCAAACTTCATATTCAATGCAATTGTTTGTTTCAGTAATAGAATAGACCTTTACAGAAAATCATAACATTCTGTTGAAGTACTTACTTGCTGATATCACCTCGCTTTGGAGTGACAAAACGGCGTGCGTCTCTAGCGGCAGCCCACGAAATTTGTTATGTATAGATTTGGAAATAGAATGCCTTGTTTCCAGGAATGTCATGTACTTCATTTTTGGAAAGCACGTTCCCCTCGAATTGAACTATTGAACTTTGTGTTAAGGTCTATTTACCCATTAATGGCAAGTAAAATCATGGAACAGAGTGGAACGTGAATTCTGGTTCCCATACAAACTCCTTACCAGTGTTTTCCTAATTTCTGGGTCTAAAAGATGAGTGATTTTACCAAACAAAATTTTCCCACTTATGTTAGCCTTTGACTGGTAGGTTTATACTGGTAGGTATTCCAGTATTCAATAATGGTCCTGGAGTCTTATTCCAAAACCCATCAAACGTGTTTACTCGTTTTTTGAGTGACCAGGGAAATAATTTTAAGATAATCAGCTTCAAGTGACCTTCTATGGGTCAGCACGTAAGCAGCACAGGGATATTTCTTCATATGTTAATTCTTTTGCAGATCCCGATTATGCAAGCATCGAGCAAATTAAAGCGGAGACTGCAGCCAACCGAAAGTCACCCACAATGCTTCGCGCCTCATATGACTATAATCCACAGGGGCCTGAGGAGCTTATACTCAAGAAAGGAGATTTAATACAGGTATTCTAAGTTCTTTAGCTCGTTAATTGAACGTTAAAAATTAGGGCGGTAAAATTTTACAAACCATTGCATGAAAGTATAGTAATCGATATAAAGTGTTTGTTTGTTTGTACGTGCGGCTATAATAAACAGTAAATACATAAATTTCGTTATATAAAGAATATAGCCTAGAGCTTGAATTACTATAAGTTTCGGGCTTGACCCTTCGTCAATACTACTGATGAAGGGTCAAGCCCGAAATGTATCAATTCAAGCTCTAGGCTCTATTCTTTCTTTAACGAAATTTATGTATTTACTGGTTATTATAGCCGCACGTACAAACAAACACTATATATCTTTTATCACTCCTTGTAAGATTGCGACACCGAAAAAGAGTATCGAAGAGGCTCCAGCTCAGCTGGCTGACCCTCGAGAGTGGTTGCAACAATGTTACATTGTGACTGGCTTCCCGTTACCTGTATTCAGTCCAAGATGAAACCAGTTTCTTCACCTACCAGATTACCCTGCATGCTGCTGCACTCCCAAACAATTTCATCAGGAACAGTGTCAGTTTTGGAAGACTTTGATAGTCTCACTCAACAAGGACCTTCTTACGCTAATCTCATTGAATTGAATTGATGTTTGCTGTCGTCACTCCACTTAGGGCTGTATTTCCCTACAGCTACAGAACCAGAGAAAGATCTTAATCGGCGAAAAATTTTTGTCGCCTTTATGTCCTGCTCAGAATATAACCAGGCTGGAAGCCATTTTCCCCGTTTTTAGCTTGAAGTATTCATTTGTATACTGATACAATAGCTAGCTTTATGGAACAGCAGTTCTGGAAAAATCCTTTTTGTGGCGCTTCAATAGGCTCGTTGGTTTAGAGGAAAAACTTGCAGGTAATTTAGGCCCAATTCTTTGAGGTCACATTAAATCAGTATGAGGCTAGCTCGTTCTGCAAGTGAACGTAGGGAAATGAGTCACCGTTGTACAGGGTGAGTCAAAAAAAGTTCAAAATAGAAATGTTTATCAGTCAGTGTAAGTATAACTTACTTGTGAAAATTCATTTGGTAAAATCACTCATCTTGTAGGCCCAGAAATTAGAAATATTCTGGTAAACGGTTCGATGATTTACTAATCACTGAAATTTGAATTGTTTTTCTGCATTCCTCAGGGGTCAGTTTTAGGTCCTCTGTTGTTTAACATATACATTAATGATCTTCTACTTTTTGTACAAAACTCAGATATCTGCAATTATGCAGATGATACTACTATCTATTCTTGTGATAAGAACCTAGATAACATAACTCATAAGCTTGAAAGTGACTGTAACGTAGCCTTACAATGGTTTGCAGACAACTTTATGAAATTAAACGCAGATAAATGCCATCTTCTGGTTCTTGGGCAGAGATGTGACGATCCAGTTACTGTTAAGATTGGAAATACTGATGTCGTTAATAGTACCGAGGAGAAGTTGCTCGGAGTTCATATAGATAGCAAACTCTCCTTTGACCGTCACGTCTCGAAGCTTTGCCAAAAAGCCAGCAACAAACTTTATGCACTTGTCCGCATATCCCCGTATATGAGTCAGAACAAACTAAGATATTTGATGAAGGCATTTATTACCAGTCAATGTCAATACTGCCCTTTAATCTGGATGTTTCACAGTAGGCAGCTTAACCAAAAAGTCAGCAAAATACAAGAAAGGGCTTTGAGAATTACTTACAAGGACACCGAATCTACTTTTAGTGAGCTATTACAGAAGGATTGTGCAGTTACTATTCATACGAAGAACTTGCAAATACTTATGACTGAGATGTACAAAACTAAAAATGAGCTAAACCCCTCATTTATGCTGGAAGTCTTCCGTGAAAATACAACTCGCTACAATTTGCGAAATAATAACGAATTTATTCAACCTAGAGTGAGATCTGTCAGTAACGGGACAGAAAGCGTCCGAGTTAAAGGTCCGCAGCTGTGGCTAACGTTGCCATCAACAGTGCGGAATTCAGAAACCCTTTGTCAATTTAAAAGAGAGATAAAAAATTGGTACAGAGAAAACTGTTTCTGTAAATTATGCCGAATCTTTATTCCAAACCTGGGCTATTTAAAATGATTGTTTTAGATATCCGGTTTTAATTGTATATTTCAATTGTATATTTTGATGACTTGTAAATATTTTATCTATTACTTTCTTATGCCATATTGTAAATACATCTTGTAACGTTGGAATTAATTAGCTACTATTTTATTTTAGCTATCGTATCCTATTATCCAACGATAAATAAATTGCTAATAATAATAATAATGCAAATAACAAGTGTATTGGACCTCAAACTAAAAAGACTGACTTTACCAGACGAAATTTACACATCGAAGTTTAGATAGATATTGCTGTTAAGAATATCGTCCACGTACCACACAGCTCGTCCACAACACTTCAAAAATGTAAACTTTTTGACTGACCTGGTACTATCAGTATACGAATGAATGTTACTTCAAGCCAATATCGCGAAAACTGGCGAAAACGTACTTCCATCTGAGCCATATTTTGAGCAGCACATGCAGACGCCAAAACATATCGCAGATCAAGATTTTTGTCTGAAGATGACATATACGTCTTCTATTAGGATCCTTTATCATCTATCCCAACCCGAAAATAACTCCAAGTCCTTTCTACTTTCTTTCCTTACATGTTTTTTGTTGTACCAGCACCTCTAAGGGGACCATTATGGAAATAAGGTCAGCTTGACCCTTTAATGCTTTCCCTGCCACTGAAATTAGGCGTGTTTTCCTTCACGTTTTTAACCTGAAAGTTTACATTTTATAGTGTGGTATCTATTTTTAGTATACTGAGTGAGCGAGAAAAGAGTTCCCTCTTTTGAAAATCCATAGCATTAAGAATACTTCACAGACTTGAATTATTCAAATTCTTGTTAAAAGTCCAAAGTTCTAAGTATGTTTGTAATTTTTTTCGTTGTCTCAAACGTACTATAAACATAGGAAAATTCAACTTCACAAAAATTTCATGGTTGCGAAACGACTGCAAAATGGCCTAAAACATTGATCATTGATCAGAATGGGCTCCGCACCGATCAGTAATAAAAATTCAATTGTTCATGGGTGAGAGATGTCCACAGCACATGTATTGCAATAGGACTGAAAATCTTTAGTGTTTGTTTTAACCTTGATGTCGTATAACCCTTGAGAGATTTGAAACGCCCATTGCGTGTTGTTAATGAGAGTCCTTACTATTTGATCAACGTTTTAGGCCCTTACTCAGCCATTTTGCAACCATGAAATTTTTATAAAGTTAAATTTACCGATACTTCTAGTGCTGGTAAGACAGCGAGAAAAATCACAAAAATACTTCGATTTTTCGCCTTTTAACTGAAATTTTGAATCATTCAAATATGTGAAGTACTTTTGGTGCTATGAATTTTTAAAAGTGGGAACTTTTGTCTTGCTCATCCTGTGTTTTTATTATAATAACTCGTAAATACATTTATTGTGGCAAACGACACATACATACAATACATATGTCTTGAAATCAGTTCACTCAAAGAGAAAAACTACAACATCTATTTCGCCTAACTGTCTTTCTTGAACTGTCTTTCTTTCTTCAGGTAATCAATTACGAAAATGAAGAATGGGGTAAAGGATGGAATCAACGGACAGGGGAAGATGGGGTATTCCCACTTAGTTTTGTTCAAAAAGTGTAGCGTAATTTGTTAAGTATGGAAGAATTGTATCAATCAAAGCAGTAAATGGATCAAATAACTGAAAAACATTGCACCGTGATTGGTTGATGCATTTTGTATTTGCTTCAATTGCTTCAAAAGGAGCTCAGGTATTTGGTTATAAATGTTCATTTGCTATATTACGATATCAAAACTGCCTTACCTAACATGGGCAGATTTTGCAAGACCATAGCAACAGTTGCTTTAATTGACACCTCAATTCAAAGTGATTAGTGAATGCAGCCAAAAGAAATTCTTTCAACCAGTATTCCAAACAAACATAACCGAAAAGTTGCCCGGGACCAGTTGGGCAAACTTTCGCTTTGTGCGGCGAAGGGTGGTTTCTAAGGGTAGTAATGTGCTTAGGACGAAAGAAGAAGGGTAAGTCTAAAGTTCTGGCTGGTGGATTTTCTTTACGTGATTCATAGGCCAAGCAGAAGGCATTACAATTCCACCATATTCATTGCTCAAATGTATGCAGTTACTCATCAGCTCCTGAATCAGAGAAACGAAATCCACCACACGGAACTTTGGATTTACCCTTCTTCTTTCGTTATAAGCACATAATTTGTCCTAAAATCTATCCTTCGTCCACACCAAGCGAGAGTTTGCCGTGCTGGTTTCAGGGCAACTTTTGCGGCCGTGTTTGTTTGACTTACTTGTAGAGAGAGTTCCCTTTGTCTGCAATCGCTAATGACTTTGAATTGAGGTGTGAACCAAAGCAACTGATGCAATCATATTACAAAATCTGCCTTTGTTGCCTTATCTAAGATCATGGAAAATCTCCTGAAGCTTTTTTGGAGCACTTCATTTGAAAGAATAATACAATAACATTTCTCATGATCAATTTTAAAGTTTTGCAAGGATTCAATTCCTATACTATGAATATCGGAGGGGCATTTCACTTCAGAAATCCCGTTCAACTGATTTGAAAAGCCGTGCAAGGAATTCTTTGAATATCCGGAAATCCCTTGAAATCTCCATGCAATCCCAAAATCTTCCTAAAGATACTAAAGATTTGTCATGAGTCGGCCAAAAATGGCTGCTGAATTTTGGGCCACTGTGCAGGAGTTTTCTTGTTTGCCGTTGAGCTTCATTGGCAAGCACATTGATGAGGACAAGTTCTGCGTTGTATGCCATGGGTGAATAGACTCAGCAGTTTTGCTTTATTGCATCAGCTTTTTGCTTCTGCGGAGCAAATATTTTTATAGTCGTACGGAGGAGAATCTTCTCCGCAGATTGATATAAACATTCCTTCGCAGAAGCAAAAAGCTTAAGCGTAACTGCAATGTCTTGTTTCAGACAACGTGGAGATGATGTAATGCATTTCATGTAGGACCTGTTACAGGATGTCCCAGAAAGTTGTGCCCCGTTTGTGTGGCCGCTGTGGCGTAGCTATAGATTCAATCGTCTCGGGTTTTGGATAATTTCTTAGGTCAGGCTTTAACTTAGAGTTTGGGACCCTAGTCAATGTGACAAGTGGTTGCTGATTTATTGCAAAGAAAAGTGGTTGCTTCATAAACAGCACTTCTATTGTTCTCCAGCAATGTCAAATGAAGTACGTTTTCAAAGAACTGGTTCTAGCGTCTGATCAAAATTTTTGCCAAATCTCTTAAAGGGTTAGCAGTGTTAATCAGAGAGCACTTTTTACCTTTTAAAAAAATGTAGTGATGATCGCAATACAATGGCAGAACCCTTTCTTTGAAAATTCACTTTATTTTGACATTGCTAGAGAAGAATAAAAGTGCAGTTTTTGAAGCAACCACTAATTTTGCCCTTTCTCTGTCGTAAATCAGCAACCACGTGTCAGATCGACTCAAACAAGGTCTCAAACTCTAACTTGAAGCTTGACCTATGCAATTGTGTAAAATTAAAGATAATTGAATATACAGCTCCTCCACAGTAGCCACACAAATGGTGCACAGTTATTTTGGGACACGCTGTAGGCAACACCTGATAACAGTCCAGTTTTTGAAACATTTACAGTGATTTAATAGCACTTTTGAATTTTGGAAATCCTCAAGAAATCCTTTGAAATTCGGATATTCCTGATAAATCTGTCCAGAATCCCAAATAAAACTTTTGGGATTTCGGAAGTCCGGAAATATCGTATGCTATCTCTGGTAATGAAATGCCCCTTACGACTAACAATGTTATTCTTTGATTTAATTTGTAATCTGTGTATTTCTACTATTGGATTCTTCTAAAATCTTTTACTGTTAGAGATTAAAACGTAGTCCATCGATGACGTCATCAAATTTATAGCCGCCAATTTTAAGGTGAATGAATTTTGCTGCGCACCATATTGTAGGCATTCATAGATTATGGTTGATTTCAAATTTATTTCATGTTTCCTAGAAGAGTTTGGAGATAACAATGGTTTCAAGTATTTAACAAAATTTTAGTTTAATTCTGAGAATAGATGAAAATCACTCTAGTTCTGAAAACATTGAAGATTTTAGCAAAATGCAATGGTTGAAGCCAATAGATCATATAATTTTTTGAGATTTTAAAATTATGCTTTTGCAAGCCAGTAGCTGTTCAGGTAGCAGTTTTATTCCTAAATATCTGAACATCTCCCTTTGGAACTTTATTTGCCTGATTCAGCTGAGAATTGAGTCGCTTCCCAATCGGCTTCCGAACCAGACAAATGAAAAGCCTATTTCTAGCCCTGTAATAACAAATCGATCGTTGCGTTTGAAGCGATTTCTTGAGTTCCCTCGCGAAAAATGAAATGATTACTAATTTACAATAAACCCATGGATTTTATATGATAAATGCAAGGGTGTTAAGACACGCATGTTTTGATTGATAACTTATTTACCTTGTTTTGATCCTAGTGTGTTGTTTTGTCGTCTTATTTTCTGTTCTGTTTCCTCTTCAACTGAGCGTGGTTAGGCTCAACCGCTCTCAAATTGTTCGAATAGAGCTCCCTTGTATTTCTGTATTAGTGCGCCTTCGCACAAGAAAGGTTTTTAAAACCGCAAAGTGTCTTAAACTCCCAACACCCTTGATAAATCAGTAGAATGGATGGCACTCCACAGTTTATAGCATGCTACAACGTGAAATTGCACTCATTTTCCGGTCGAAGAACTGATTGGATGAAACCAGAGAATCCCCTATTGTCAACAAAAAGTAAAACATGAAAATCTTATTATTGTCTAAAAAAGGAGAGGACTCCGAGGGAATCCATTTCTCAACAAACAATAAGAATATTAAGACCATATTTTACTCTTGAAAAGGTAGTAGTTTGCATGCAGCAAAGGCAAAGGCAGTCAGTCACGCATCTGATTGGCTGATAATGACAATACAAAGAACAGGAAATTTGAATGGCTGCTAACCCTCTGAATACACAGATTCACAAAGAAGTTCGTTGTGTTGAGCTCCGACTGTTGCGCCCAATCAGATACGTGACAGACTGCCTTTAAGGTTACTGCCCACCCTCAAGACAGTCATTTCAGTTTTTTCCTCCCAAGGACCGCATTGTGCCCAGATGAAAGCGAACCCATACATCATTCGATGCGTAATTTGATGACGAATACGCCCATGTCAAAATCCAGTTGATAGAAGTATCAGTAAATATTTTATCAACGAAAACATGATTTTAAAATACCCTTCCTTGATTTGCTATTTAGGACCCCCAGCAACACCGTAGAATCACGAAAATAACTTAAGCCGAAAGATCACGGCTTTGTTTGTTAAAGTGTGTCCCACATTTTTTATATCGTTTCTAGTTTACACGCAATGGCATCCCAAAAAACGGCATCATGATTTTTGTCCCTCTCTGTAGTTCAGCTCGGTCTAGAATCCAGACTAGTGGATCGATGAAAAATTGCAGACACACTTTGGCAGATACATGCATTGTCCCCCACTGTGCCAAATTTCTCGCCAATAGATTGGCCCTAGGGGTCCGAAATGAAAAGTTAGTACCTACTACTAGACGATTCTCCAGTTCCGAGAAATCTGGCTTTTTGTAAAGGCTCCTAAAAACGTGACTTGCAATGCTGATCAGACCACAAAATAGACGGGGTCAATGCGATTAGCAGCATGGAGCAGGTAACTAGGTACTTATGTAAATAAGTCGAAACAACAAGCTTATGTATGACCTTATGTAGACAGGAAATGCCACAAACCACATGTGGATTAACACGCAATCACATTCATCTTGAAGGTCAAGTGATTAACGGTAGTCCTTTCCGATTTAGGAACAAAATTGTCCTGCTTTTTTCAGTTTCTAATCTTTAATCAGCAATTATCATTACTTCCAGTTCTTAGAAATTTGCTGGAAAGGGTTCAAAATGTAGCTCAGTTTCTAAATAATCGATTTACGTAAAAAACTGAAAATGACATTTTTGGTCATTTTAACCACCCTCAAGACAGTCATTTCAGTTTTTTCCTCCCAAGAACCGCCTTGTGCCCAGATGAAAGCGAACCCATACATCATTCGATGCGTAATTTGATGACGAATACGCCCATGTCAAAATCCAGTTGATAGAAGTATCAGTAAATATTTTATCAACGAAAACATGATTTTAAAATACCCTTCCTTGATTTGCTATTTAGGACCCCCAGCAACACCGTAGAATCACGAAAATAACTTAAGCCGAAAGATCACGGCTTTGTTTGTTAAAGTGTGTCCCACATTTTTTATATCGTTTCTAGTTTACACGCAATGGCATCCCAAAAAACGGCATCATGATTTTTGTCCCTCTCTGTAGTTCAGCTCGGTCTAGAATCCAGACTAGTGGATCGATGAAAAATTGCAGACACACTTTGGCAGATACATGCATTGTCTCCCACTGTGCCAAATTTCTCGCCAATAGATTGGCCCTAGGGGTCCTAAATGAAAAATTAGTACCTACTACTAGACGATTCTCCAGTTCCGAGAAATCTGGCTTTTTGTAAAGGCTCCTAAAAACGTGACTTGCAATGCTGATCAGACCACAAAATAGACGGGGTCAATGCGATTAGCAGCATGGAACAGGTAACTAGGTACTTATGTAAATAAGTCGAAACAACAAGCTTATGACCTTATGTAGACAGGAAATGCCACAAACCACATGTGGATTAACACGCAATCATATTCATCTTGAAGGTCAAGTGATTAACGGTAGTCCTTTCCGATTTAGGAACAAAATTGTCCTGCTTTTTTCAGTTTCTAATCTTTAATCAGCAATTATCATTACTTCCAGTTCTTAGAAATTTGCTGGAAAGGGTTCAAAATGTAGCTCAGATTCTAAATAATCGATTTACGTAAAAAACTGAAAATGACATTTTTGGTCATTTTAACCAGGGCAGTAACCTTAACGCAAAACTCATCTGTACCAACGAGTTTTGTTCGCGATTGTAGAATGCCCTGATAAAATTTAAATCATTTAGCGGTTGTAAGATTAATGTATTTAATTTGATTTAACCAATTTTATATTTATGAAATTCTTAACAAATGTGACGTGGATATTTTTGCTCTTCAGGTCGTTTAAAAAAGCCATAGATCAATTTTTTATTCAAATATAAAAATGTTTTGTTATTTTGATCAGGGGTGGATCCAACGCGAAGTTGAAGGGGGGGGGGGCAATTTGGAGAGTGGGTGCCAAAAATATCATAATAAGGAAGAAACGCGCGCGAAAATTTTTGGGCCTACTCTTCAAGAAAATTCTCTTGCTCTTCTACCGAATAACTCCTTAGTTATGTTTTCCCACAATCAGAAAGAAACACTGAGAGAAGAGTGTATTTTAAGTTTGGTCACTGCTCTTACCAGAAAGGGGTTGCAAAAGCTGAGTTTTCACCGTGAATTGGGGAGTTGCCCCCAGTTGGCTCCCTAACTTGGCCATTGATTTTGATTAACATCAGTTTGCTTGCAACCTGAACGCCATCTTTTTTCATGTCATTCACCCACTTTGCTAAGGTGAGGGCCATTTGAGCCAATCGTCACATGTGGTCTATCTATAGCCTTACCTTTTGTTAAAAAATGTGCAATTTAAATCTAACGCAGGCTTAATGAAAAGGGGGAGGCCTTCAGCCCCAAAATCAGTATTTTCAAGAGAAAATAAGGCTGTAGCCTTACCGTTTTGCCAAAAATATGAAATCTCAAAAGTGGTTAATGTTTATTTACCCTTTAAAAGCCGAGAGGCAACAGGCTTCCTTGTTAGCCATCAATCGGTATTTCCAACTTGGTCTACATTTGAAAACAGCAAAGGGCCAACAATCAATATTTCGGAAAAGGGCAAATTTTTGCAAGAAAGCAAACAGACCTTACTCATAGACCAAAAATTGGTAATACCGAAATCGGCCTATTTTTACAAAAAAGGCTAGGGGTTAACGTACTGCTTGGCCGAGAATCAGTATTTCCGAAAAGGCCTATTTTCGCGAGAAAATGAAAGGGGTTATCCTTTTTCTGCCAAGAAATCAGTAATTTCAGAATGGGGGAGGGGGCTATTTTTAGGAAACGCAACGGGCATATGGCCTTACTTTATCACTAAAATCGATATTTTGGGAAAAAGCATAGCCTTAGATTTTGTCCAAAAATTGAAACATTTCAAAATGGGCCAATTTCTCATATAAAAGCTAAGCTAGCTAGCTATTCTCTGGTTACCAGGCTACCTAAAATCCGAAGCACGTACACACTATTTGCCCAAAACAGAGAACTTCTAAAACAGACAATAGACCTTTTAGCTATTCTACAAAAGAGCCTGGATCGAGCGATATTTTTGTATAATTTTATACGCGAGGTTCGATAGAGTGGCGTTAGAGCTTCGATCGCAATTGTGCATATACGAAAATTCTACAAATTGTAATGAAATATCGTTCGATCCACATTCTTTTTAGAATAGCTAAAAGGTCTATTATCGCCAAAAGCTGAAGGCATTGGCTTTTTTCCCATGAGTCGCTTTTTTCAAAAGTGAAAATTTTCCTCAACCTCGAACCCAGGGTAACAATGGGCGGCCAGTTGTTACCCTGGTGCCTACCTGCCTCTTTCTTCATTTTCATTGGCTGATGCTAAATGACTGCCTTTTTGCATAAATTAACTTCGGCCATAAAGCAGACTTATTACATTTGCCTTTACCTCATTCTACTATGACGTCAGGACTTGTTACCCGTAGCAACGTATAAGGAGTTGGAGATAACGCAATTGTAATAAGTCTACATGCAAAGTTTGTTTTCCTGCTGCAGTGAATGGCCTAGCGATACAAAAATAAAGAAAATGCTCCCCTTTGTAGACAAGAAATTTAAACTGACAGTTTGCAAATTGGAAGAGTTTAAATTATCTCTTTTATCATGAACATCCGATGCCAAAATGTATTCTCTGAATCTGCGCTTTGTACAGTAGGTACACACATATCTTTGTTTCAGATACACAGAGCAAGGATTTTAGAAACTCAGCTCTCAGCTCTTGATGAGCATCTTACAGTATCTGCTAAGATACATATGCAGTTGTATCATGTAAACCCCTTTACTCTCCTGCTTTCATCTAATATAAGAGTGCAACGTTAACGTATGTCAACCTGACCCACAGTTAGGTGACTCTCAAGAAATTTCGATCGTGAATGACAGAAACTCATGGGAAACTCGCAGGTAATGCTCCCCTCAGACCTCCTTTCAAAGAAGATATTTGTGTTTCTGGGTTCAACAAAGTTTGGCTCACTGGGTGAACCAAAGAAGTCGCCTCTTAAAATAATTTCGCAATGCAAAGTGCTACATGTATTGGAATGAATTCAATTTTCAATCTTTCTTGAATTTTACTGAGCACTAAAAATACAGATAAGAACAAGATCTTCCAAAGCCAAGACCTTCAGAGAAATTACTGGACCTAGCAATCATTTTACCTAACGGAATGGCAAGATTGAAAGCTTTTCCAAAATCCTTGTAGGTCCAGAAATTGAGGTTGTTTTCGTTGGCCACCGTGAAGTCAGGTTACATGCGACTCACCATCTTTTCTCATTGAACGAATGGAATTTCCGTGCATTCAAACCCCCACATGGAAACTAACCTCTGCTCTGACACTGGCAATGACATCAAGGGGTCATCGACAAAAGATTTTCGTCCCCGTTAACGGATTTTGACTTCTGAACCCCCTCCCCCCCCCCTCGTTAACGGACAAAAATTTTCTGGCCTCTTTTAAGCAGCCTCGGCCCGGAATACACCTGGCCTAGGCCCACCATGAATGGCATGGCCTAGCTAGCATGTCTGTCGCATACCAACACATTTTGATACGAGGTAAGTTTCACACCTGAAATCCACACATTTATTGCAAACTTCAGTTAAATTTGTTCGTGATCTAACAAATTCTCGTGAAATATTTAAGCAACATTTCTTATCAAGATTTTCGTCCCTAATATGACAATTTTAACGGATTCAGGTGAGACCCCCTCCCCCCCTAACGGACAAAATCCGTTAACGGGGACGAAAATCTTTTGTCGATGACCCCCAACATCCATCGAATTGCGAACAAAATCCTTGGACTATGTCAAGTTCAAATCAAATTTTCTTGAGTAGTCTTCACATTCCTGCTTCCTTGCAATATATAGGCTAACTTGTGAAACTTTCCAGTGGTTGATTTTGAAGAGCAAATAAGAATCCGAGCGAAAACTCACATTCTGCAGCCTCAAAATGCGTCGCAAGGCGAGTAGATAAATGCTTGAGTATTTCTCACCGACGTTCAAATCTTTATAATCATTTATTTAAATTTGTTCAGGTCAATGAATGAAATTGATTTCATGTGAGACGTGTCACGGAAAGAGACCATTCTAGTGCCAGACACCGAGCGATGTCTCAAATGTTTGAAATTTGATTCAAATTCGACAAATCCGAGAATAACTGAGAATTTCCTGCCAGTTTTCAAGATCATTTTAGCTGTGTGTATGCCTTTAAAGTTTTTCAACAGAAACAAAGAGAACATGAATAAATGTACGACCAGGTGGCCAAACTTGTTTGTTATGGCTTCTTCAACAAGTGTCGCGACAAAAATGATACAAAGACAAAGTATCCACAGATTTTAAAGTCAAAAACAGAAACTTCTGTAGAATTTGCCAAACAGAAACCTAATAGCCAGAACTGACATGCCAAGCTGGATGCTGTAATACTTACTAATTTTGCATCAGAACGCTTAACAACAACATTGACAAGATGTAAGAAAATCGTATCCAAGGATAATTAAAAACATTGCAAGAGAAGTCATCGACAACGAAGTCAACTGTCTTGACTTGTGTAAAATTACGGCACAAAGCAAACACACCGGATGGTAGCGATGTCTTTGTTTTCCCTCTTCAGTTCAGTAAATACTTTCTACTTGTAGTTCACTCCTATCAAATTTTAGAATTTTAGACAGTGCAAGAAACTAATATTTTCTTGCATCACGCCATCAATTTGCAAAGCGCGGGAAACAGCCAAATAACCTCCGCAGCTTTCTTGTCTGAATATGACGCCATTACTGTGAATAAGGCTTGCATAATTTTTGACATAAATTTGACTGCATTAACCACGAATTGTCAGGTAGGAACCAGGGGTATCATTTGTGCTGAAGAGGCGAGGCTGAAGGCTGAAGACAATGATAGCCCTGGAATCGAGGTTGAATTTTCCTTACACGACGTAGCCTCGATTACATGTCGTAGTTTCTCTTTTCCTGCTTAACTGATAACGATTTCGCTGAAACTACAATGGAGCGACAACAACAACAACAATTCAACTCAATGGGAAGAGCGTAACTTGGAGTGAGGCTACATAAAACGAATGCTATTGTTTTGAACCTGGCCATTTTCATTCGAAAAACCTGAGTATAGGCTTACATTTTAGATAAACTGGGTATTTTAACAAGCGATCAACCTTTCCCCTAATGCGCCATATATCGGCATGATGTAAACTGCAATTTTCTTAAAAGAAAACCACAGATGGCGGAGAATGGTTCAGCAATACATGCAGATGTATTAAAATTTGATCATACCTGCCAGTTAACTGTGTTAAATTTCTCTTGAATCCTCTATCAGTTACACACACTCCTATCCCTACATCTCTGTTTTCGTTAGGCCATATATTGTGTTGTGTTGTTGCAATTGTATTGAATCACAGTTTTATGACGCTTTGGTTTCATGAGGTTTAATATGAGCGGCGCCGTAGGAAGATGAATAGGCAAAGAAATAGATAGGATTATTAACATCATTTTGTTTAGTATGATATGGAAGCAGCTTTTTTTACAGTATCGATTAATCGATGATACTCATCATTTCGACGAAAAATTAAATCGATGAAAATATTAACGATGATTATTAACGATTTCAAATTACTTTTAACTACAATGCCTTCTAGCCTAAGGGAGCGGTCGTTTTTAATCTTGGGAAGTGGGGCGGAGGATGTTTGGCTGGGGGATGAAAATGTTTTTCATTATTTTGAGGAGGTACGAAAATTTTCAGAGCAATTTCTATGGAGTAAAGAACTACCTTTCTTGAAAAGATTTTGGATTAAAATGCCGGCATTTGAAAATAATCGAGATATTAAAAAAAGTCCAAAGCACATTTACATCAGAGTACCATAATTTTCTTTCACGCAACATAAATCAAATAAAAATGAAATAGAATTTGAAAACAAAACTTTCAAAATATTTCAAAGATCTGAGCTCTCCTGATACAAATTCAGTGTGTTGGGGTAGGGAGAGGGGGTCTATTGATTTTTTCC
Organism: Aurelia sp. 3 sensu Dawson et al. (2005); assembly: GCA_964020215.1. Taxonomy (NCBI): domain Eukaryota; kingdom Metazoa; phylum Cnidaria; class Scyphozoa; order Semaeostomeae; family Ulmaridae; genus Aurelia; species Aurelia sp. 3 sensu Dawson et al. (2005). The sequence goes on from OZ026592.1 coordinate 18,283,258, forward strand.
GCTCCTAAAATTGAGTCAAGGTGCCCTTCGTTGTAAACTTTGAGCTACTTCAATGAATATAGATTTCTTTCTTTCATCTGAAGCAAAGTAACTGCAGTGTCCAACCGCTTGTAAATCACATATCCCCCTACTCCATCATACCGTAACTATGAAAGCAATGGGACCCGGGGGCCCTTACTTGATGTAGGGGGTACATTATGGCGCGACATATCGATTGCAAATAAATTGAGGAACTTTTCCAGGCTTTCTTACTGCAGCTACTCTTGTTGTCAATAACATATTTCACGCAAAAAACAAAGCAGAACCGTTTTCCTTAGGATCAGTTCCTTCAAATGGAAATGCTTCCGGAACGCTCCCCCCCCCCCCCCCGAAAAAGCAGGACAATAAGGTAAGTGCTAAAATTGTATATTAAAACCAGCTGTGTACAACGGCCTACTATCCTAATCAGCGCTACAATTGCTTCCTTGCTTCTGTTTTCTTGCGTAAAACAATTATCTTTTGTAGAAAATTAACTCCGAAATATCGTGAATTTGCTAGAAAATCTCTAAAACAGATCAATAAAATTGCAAATTCAATCCATCCAAGGGAAGTTACTGCAGTTCACTAAGATTTACATTATATGTTGATTAGACTTCGTTGCAAACTCCACCATCCTCAACATTGAATTTGGGTTCATTTGAGAAACTTTGGATATGCCCTTCTGAAAAAGCTGTTAGCTAGCCTATTTGCTTGAAACTTTCTTGACAAAAATTACGAATCTAATTTAAGAACCAACAGCCTAATTCCAATGCATAATAAACAAAATAGCTTGGCTTGAAAAGGTACACTCATAATGGGGTGGGGAGGGGGAGAGAAAACTAATAGGGGTAGCTGGTGGGGTAGTTAATGGGTTACTATCTACTATTTGTAAGGTGTTGTGGCGCAGTGGTGTAATCCTCTGACATTGCAGCCAGAAAAGTCAGGCGGAGTGGGTTCGAGTCCCGGTAGGGCCCCACCACGTGAGCGTCATGACAAGGGGTCGCGGACTCGATTAGGTCTACTCTATTTCTGCGAACCCAGCGCTTGGCGCTGAAAAACGCAACTTCACCTTCACCTTCACCTTACTATTTAAGAATAATGGGGCAGGGGAGGGGGCAGGAGGAATATCGGATTACTTGATTAAAAAAAACGTCACAATACAGATATAAAATACTATCTACAAGAAACATTCTCAAAATTATCCTTCATATAAATTCCATCATTTTGTCATTTACAAAGTCAGTTGTGAACGATCGCTGTTTAGAGTTGGGGTAACAGGCACAGGGGTATAAGATTCTAATGAATAGTCCAAAACTGTGTTTCTTTGAGCTAGATTAGGTATCGACAACAGTTCATAAAATCGTCATTTCTTTTGTTGCTGGAAAATAGTCGATGAAGCATAGGAGAATATACAAATTAAGACATATTTGACCTAGGAATAAGGTTGGGGGGATGAGCAACGACCCCCCTCCCCAAAACCTATTACCTTACTGTTTTTACTGTTTTAGCTTCACTGGTCATTTTGAAAGTAATCTGAAACTCAAGAGACAAGGGCATAACTACAGGGCGTAGTTAAAAGCATCTAATCATGCCTGTTTCGTGGTGGATAACCCTCAGTCAGGTTTCTCTCGGTTCTTTCACAGAAACCACGACGGATGAGCCAGAAAAAACTTCCCACTGTCGACAATTCATAGCACCAAATGTGCTTCACTGATTTGGAAAATTCAAATTTCAGATAGAAGCCAAAAGGTCGAAGTATTTTTTGTAAATTTTCTCATAGTTTTACGTCACTCAAAATAAAGTTCAATGTGCCTTGTTGCTAATTTCTTGGTTGTGAAATGCCTGAAAAAGATCCTAAAAAGGGCCTTGAAAAAGGGCCTAAAAAAGGGCCTGAAAAAGGGCCTAAAAAGGGCCTGAAAATGGGCCAAAAACACTTGAAGAAATCATAAGGAATCTCTTCACACCGAACAATACGCAACGGCAATATATTTTCAAATGTTGTAGATTGAAATTCCATGGCAATTGGTGTCAAGACGACACTTTCCTCATCGTTTAAGAAATTCCTTCATCATTTGATCAAGTGTTTAAGACAAGTCGCAACCATGAAATTTTCTTAAGATCGAATATAGCCATATTTCAAATGGTCATGAAAATTGAGGGATGTCACAAAGATACTTTAGTCTTTGTAATTACGTTAGTATAGGTCTGAAGAAACATGGCATACCGAGGCAAAATATCAGCTCGAACATATATAATCAACATTGAATTTAAAAATAGTCATCTCTTTTTCGCGTCGTTTTGCGGTGTACCTGCCTTCACATTTTGGCTACCACTCTTCGCTGCAAGCATCTTGGTCCAACAAGATCCATCAATCAACATCCACAGATCTGTGACAAGATCCGACACACCACAGCCTGCCATTGTGGCTTTTTCTCGACACAATATACTTTAGCCTCTCGCCTATCTAACAAAATTCAATTCATTCCAAATCACTAAGTTTTCTTAGCGCTATCAATTTTGAAAATGGGAAATTTTCCTGGCTCAACCAGTGGTCATGACAAATATGTTCTGGAATATTGCCACATACACTATTTACACAGCACAGAATATCCAAATTCTTATTATCAAAAGGTTTGAATCCTTGCAAAACTTAAATAAATAAATGGATCAAAAGAAACTTAAGATTGTTTGAAATAATCAAAGAAACAGCATTTTGAAATTGTGACGTCATCAAATTGCTAAACCATAAAATCTACAGACCTTTGCTCGCTACCACGTTATAGATCCTTAAAAACAGAGTATTTTAATTATATGTCATTTTTTACTTTCCCCAATCACTTTTCAATATATGGTGATCTTAATCTTTGTCAAAGCTTGCCATACCTTCTCTCGTACATCCTTTCATAAACATTTAAAAAATTCTATAATTCCAACAAAATGATAATGATATCTTCGTCTGGTTTGTATTGAATTCGATAGAATCCTTATTTGATCCCGAGTGTTGTATCCTTAACTATATATTTATTATGTTTAAATTATGTCTACTTGCCAATATTTTCTTTTCATTCCACTGCGCTTATGTTTTGTTGTGTTATGTTGTTATTTTGTTGGCCAACAATAGAACACAACATAACATAAGCGAAATGGAGTGGAAAGAAAATAATAGCAAGTAGATAAAATTTAAACATAATAAATAATAATGATATCAAAAATGCCTTTCAGCAATTGTGGCAAACAGCCTAAAAATTGCTTCAATCTAATCAGTAAGAGGAAATAGGCCATAGCATATTACATATCTAAATTCAAAGTTTTGCAAAGATTAAAGCCATATCTTATTCTCATTCACTTGTCAGTTACGCGAGTAATTCAACGTCCCAAGTAATTGCGATTGCAAAACAAAACATAGCTTACAATTTGCAGGATACAAACATAACATAAGTCCTTCATCAACCCATGTGAAATTTATCATATTCCATTTATTCTTCTCTGCAATCCGTTCAATTAATATTCTTCTGCAATTTCCTTTTCACATTAAATTTCCATGCTTTCACGATGTAAGTCTCCACTCTGAAAATCTTTGGATTACGATTAGTGAATATTAAACGACGATCGCTTAATCTGAATTTCGATTACGCTAGCTCTATTTACAGCTTTGTCTGCTCTGATATTCCTTTCAAATGACTTGACAACTGTCCAAAATTTCATCCTTCCTGGGTACATACGAGTCGCATGATTTGTCTCAATATCCTTCTAAAATTCAATAAACTTTGCGTCCATTTCATTGAAATCTGCCCGGATTAATCCAGTTCTTGATTACATTCTAATCCAATCCCAACCATGATCCTGATTTCTCAAGGTTATTTACAGAATTACAATCTAATTTAATTTCATGCGATTGACTGAAAAGTGAGGGAAGGTTCGCTAAGATGAGTCCCTGATTTCCTGAGACGGCGTTATGGCTGGAAATGAACATTAACCACTTTGAGGCAATATAGCATGATCGTTGGTTTTGTAACTTGCCAGACAAAAACAGATGGGATAATCTTTCATCAGTCAGGCACTATCAACTGGATAGTATCCATCGGACAGTGCCAATAGGACAATATGAGCCGGACAGTACCAACATGATTTCAGTTTCATTCCTCTGCAACAAATACTCACATCTGACTGGTTGGTGATGGTGGAGGTGGATACTGTTGCATACTCCGCTCAGTGTCGGCCGGTGAAGGCGGTCGTGTGTCGTCATCCGACATAGCTGTGCCCTCTGACAGATACATGGTGTAAGGAGTCGGAGGTGGGGCATATGGATCATAGTCAGTATCAACATATAATTCATTAAAATCTGACGCCAAACTATTTTGTCTCCTTGGCATCTGTCGCCTTGGTAATAATTCAGTTCCCTCTGTCAGGTCTGTTGAAACAGGTGACGCCACTCTTGGCATCCGACGATGATGCCGTCGTGACCGACTCCGATGCGACCTATGAGAATGTCTATGTGATCGTATTCGATCTGATTCCAACCCTGAAAAGTACAAGAAATCTGAGTCTTTGCCCGCATCCGTATAATTTGGGGTTGGAGGTGGCGGGTCGTTCTCCACATAGTTATAATTAGGGTTTTGCATTGTCCCTAACGAACTCAATGAACAATGACTACATGACACATATGTTGCCATAGAAGGGGCTGGGGCCCTTGTCGGCTCTGGGGCTCTTGACGGCTCCGCCTTGTTTTCACCAATGGTGGATAAAACCCTTTCAGTCATAAGCGAGGGTGGTGGGTTGGCGGGTACTGGAGTGTAATTAGATGTTAATGTGATATTAGATGTTCCAGTAAGGTTCCTGTTGTATAGTTCACTTCTTTGCGATATATGAAGATCTGATACATAAGTGGACACTGAACTTTTACTCCCTTCTACGTCATCCATACTGTACTCTGATCCACTTTTCAGTATCCTCGGCACGATAACGAGACCAGCGTCAGTATTCTGCTGTACGCCTCGTTTTGATTTTTGTAATTTCCACCATATTAATAATCCAAACACAAGTATAAATACACTGAGGATAACTCCAGCGGCAATACCTGCTAAGACTTTTGTGTGGCTTTGTTTGGGTACTCGTCTTGCTGTAATATTCGTTGCATTACCTGCAAAACAAACATAATAATAATAATCATCATCATCATCATTATCATTATCATCATCATCATCATCATCATCATCATCATCATCATCATCATCATCATCATCATCATCTTCATCATCATCATCATCATCATAATCGTCATCATGATCATCATCATAATCATCATCATCACCATCATCATCATCATCATCATCATCATCATCATCATCATCATCATCATCATCATCATCATCATCATCATCATCATCATCATCATCATCATCATCATCATCATCATCATCATCATCATCATCATCATCATCATCATCATCATCATCATCATCATCATCATCATCATCATCATCATCATCATCATCATCATCATCATCATCATCATCATCATCATCATCATCATCATCATCATCATCATCATCATCATCATCATCATCATCATCATCATCATCATCATCATCATCATCATCATCATCATCATCATCATCATCATCATCATCATCATCATCATCATCATCATCATCATCATCATCATCATCATCATCATCATCATCATCATCATCATCATCATCATCATCATCATCATCATCATCATCATCATCATCATCATCATCATCATCATCATCATCATCATCATCATCATCATCATCATCATCATCATCATCATCATCATCATCACCATCATCATCATCATTTCTAAACTAGCAACATTGCATCTTTCAGGAATAATAGGTAATGTTGACATATCTAAAATAACATTTTGTCAATCAAAGTTACGTCACATTGCGTCCGTTGTCACTATCCTAATCTATCTAGCATTTTTTTGGTTTCATTAGTTTCCGTTCTACCAATATTTAATATTTTTTGCCTAATAACAAGCTGTGCTGGAAACGCCGTGCTTAATTCAATTAAAACCAAAAGGCCTATGTATTACTTCATTTTCTTGTTTACTTTGCAATGTATATTGCAACTTTTTCTCCGAATTTTAAAAAGAATTCAATATTTTCAATCTCTTTGTTTTGATTCCTTTGGGAATTTTCTACCAGCTGAGCCAGAAAAAAGTTTCCATTCTCAAATACTAAAGATTTTGAATTCCATTTCAATAACTGTGCAGTGGATATCTCTCAATGAAGAATTACATTTCCTGTATTGTTCTGTGCGGGAAGTCCTTTATGATTTGATCAAGTATTTTAGGCCTATTTCAGTCATTTTGCAACCATGAAATATTTGAGAAGTTGACATTACCAATAATTCTAAAGATGGTAAGACAGCGAGTAAAGAGTTACAAAATACTTTGACCATTCGACTTTTAACTAGAATTTGAATCATTCAAATCTGTGAAGTACTCTTGGTGCTACGAACTTTCAAAAGTGGTAACTTTTTTCTAGCTTATCCGGTAACTCACTGTTTTTTGAACAGTGAAACGGTGAACTACGTATGAAAGAAAAGGAACTTTCTTTATTTGTAGAATTGATCATGATAATTAGAATAATCAAGGATTTAAAACTCAAATTTCCACATGCAAGTACTTATAATCATAACATGGCCTTGTCAAACCGTTTACATCCTTTATAATCTCCAAGCTACGTTTTAAGAAACACAGCAAGCACAATAAGATGCAGCTATAACAGTCCCACATTAATACCACTACTATGCAAGTCAGAGTCGTACAAACACAGTTTCTTTTCAAGAATGGTGAAGGACTGGGATACTTGCTCTAACAATGACATTTCAAAACTGTAAATATTTCAACTTTTTTTTATAGATGAGCTTGTAATTCTGTAATAAAAATTTTTTCGACTTCGTAACTTTTACTTCCATTTCTTTTGTGTTTTAGACCCCTTTGGGGTGATGCTGTAAGGCTTTGCAAAGTATTTTTATAAATGAAGATCATCATCATTTGGTGACTACTTCAAGTCAGAAGATTCTTCGTTACTCCTCTCCAATAGTCACGATCTTCAGCTCCTCTTATGCATTGCTTAAAGTTTAACTTTGTCTATTCCATGATGTTCTTCATCCATGATTTACGTGGACGTCCCCTTGGTCTTTTCGCACATACTTTTCCTTCTAACAATGTTTTTTGCATCATGTCTTTCCTTACTAAATGTCCAAAATATTGTGTCTTTCTCATTTTTATGTTCTTTTCTAGTGACAGACCTTTTTCATGTATACGTTTTAACACCTCCTCGTTCGTAGTGTGACTTGTGTATGAGATCTTAACCATTTTTCGATACATCCACATTTCAAAGCTGTTTAATTTCTTACATGTATCAGCGTTACGCGTCCAGGTTTCACTTGCATATAAAAGTGTTGATAAAACATAACATCTGGCTAAGCGTTTTCTTGTCTCAATCTCAATGTTTCTTGCTGTTAAAACATCACTCATATTAAGGAAAGTCTGTCTTGCTATTTCAATGCGTTGTCTTATTGCAGTATCTGATCTACCATCAGATGTGATCGCTTGCCCCAGGTACTTAAAATGTAGATAAAGATCTTATAATAATTTGGCCTAATCCAACTATTTACGTCTTTAACATACGGAATTGTTGTAATATAATGGATTGTCGAATTGCCATCAATAATTTTCATGCAACTGTTTCATTTTTAAAACTGTCTCTTTTTTACAATGATTGTCATTTGTTCTTATTATCAAGAATTTGAGGCAAACAGAAAGAACTCACCTGGGCAGACGCCTATTTGTTCATCACTTCCATCACCACAGTCATCAATACCATCACATTTTTTGTGTGCATCAATACATTTCTTATCAGGACACATAAAATGCGTTGATCTCTGACAAACTGTAAAAAATACGAGTATTTCAAAGTTTGCATCACGTCGTGAATCGGGTGCAAAAGAAACGTTCTTGCGTTTAAAATAGGCCGCTATTGTATGCATCAATGCACTTCTTATCAGGGTACGTGAAATTGATTTTTGACAAACTGTAAATATTCAAACATTCCTTATAAAATAATTTGCAAGGGAGCTTGATAGAGAGAGGAGCTAAATAGAGAAGGGGCTAAACAGAGAGGGAGTCTTAATAGAGAGAAGAACTACAAAGAGAGAGGGCTACAATAGAGGAGCTAAACAGTGATAGGGATACACAGGGCTCTTACAGTAATCAAATGAGAATGAGATTGAACTTACTACAACCAACTTCATCTTTACCATCCGGGCAATCTTTGATCCCATCACATTCTTTTTCTTTGTCAATGCATTTGTTTTCACAATCAAAATGAATCAACAGATCACATGGATGAGGCTTGCCTGTATAACGAAAACCAAAGATAAAAATTGCAACTTTCAACAACCTTCAAATAGGAAGTTAAACAAGGGTTACAATGCCAGAATGTAGCATTCAAAGTGGGCGTAGGTTAACTGTAAATAGCTAGAAAATCCTTTCAGCCTACTAAGATAAGTACTGAGAAAGCTTCCTTAGCTCAATAAGTTTGTAATAGCATCAGTTGTTTCCATTTATAACGCAATTCAGATGATTAGCCATGCCATTAAAGAGAATGGAATTCTCTCTTCCAGAAATTCAAGACAACTAAAGCAACAAAGGCAAACTGTTGCCTTGTGCGCATGAAAGATGTCCTTTTCAAGAGAAATAAAGATATCACGATGAAAAAACTGTAGGAGCACTATTTAGATATACTGCAGGAAGACTTTTTAGCCCCCTCTCTTTTCTGATAAGATCTGCCTGGCGGATTTTGTTTATTTGATTCAGAGGCAGAGCAGAAGGCACTGCAATTCCCACATCTCAGGGCTTCCAAGTGATTCAAGAAATGATGCAGAGCTTAAGTGAAATAATTGCCACACAGCTCCTGAAATAAATAAACAAATTCCACCAGGCAGACTTCATCAGAATACAGAGGGGGGATCAATACCGTTCCTGCAGTTTACAAAGCACATATGGCATTGCAGAGACTCTGGAAGTGTACAACATGGGGCTCAAATCTTTCAAACCTGTAACTGATGGGTGTAAATTATGTTACAGTTTTCTTTGAATTGCATTGTTTGTTTGTGACTTTATCTACTTTGTCGTAAATCTGCCATTGAAATTTATCCACATCTTGCCTATTTTCATGCTGGTGCAACTTTATTAATTTTTCATTTGAAAGAATTCATGAAAAATTCTCAACAATAAGATCAGTTTAGATCTTAAAAGATACAGGAAAAATAATTCAATTTTCACAAAAACCATAATTTAAGACAGTCTACAATATCGTGGCAAACAGAGATTCGCTTTTCCTTGCATGTAGAGGCAAATTGTTGAATTCTTTCGCAGCCAAGAAACGAAGTGCCTTTCGTACAAATTCCATTTTCATTAGTGGTAACTCCATTTGTAATTCCTCACTTCATGTGTTCTTTCTTTGTGTATTCTTAATGAAGTATTCATTCATCACATTCCACACATTTTTGTTGTAAATTATAAGACTAGTGACATTTTAAAAGATAACCCTAACCCTATGCTGAATCATGCTACAAAGAAAAAGACTTACCACATGTCTCATGGCTTTCATCAGACCCATCAACACAATCATCATGTTTATTACATTTCTGTGACAACATTAGACAAGCACCGTCTGATACGCATTGAAATTCATCTTCCTTGCATGGACTTGCATCTGAAAAAAAACAAACAGACCAAAATTATGAAAAGAAATCTCACAGTTCTACAAGATGGGTCAAAAAGATAGAACTTCAACTGCTTTGAAAGTTTGTAATTCTGAGAACACGTAAGGTGTTTCAATGAATCAAAGTTTGATTGATAGCCAAAAGCCAAAAGCATATTTGTGATTGATCTTCCATTTCTCTAAGAAGCAAGATTAGATTAATGAAAGCTCCCTGACTTCAAAATGCGTGAAAAATGATAAGCAATCTCCTGACTTAGAGCAACGTGAAAATACTTTTTACTTCCCTCAAGGTTTCAAAACTGTCTTTTGCAAGAGTATCAAATCATATAAGCTCTTGCCTTCATAAAAATCTGATTCTTAGCTCTTGAGAGGAGCGTTATGAGAGAAGATAGTTTATAATATCTATCAAGGGCTCTTTTCATGCTTTTGAAGTTCCAGACTTTTTCTAAACAAAATTTACCCACATTTCCGATGTTAACAAATATATACAGAATGTCCAACATTCAAAACTTTTCATCTCAAAGTTCTATTTGCAAGACAATAAAGCAAAGGTTTTCATTATTAAATGCAATGCAGATTGCATAAAAATTCAAAACCTTACTTGTACAAGTGAGCTTGGAAACAGGATCCAGCACATATCCAACCGGACATGCACATTTCTTTTCGTAAGTCAAGATCTCAGTGGAATGGCTTCCTTTACGGGACACAAAACAAATATGGCTGCACTGACCATTGTTGTCTGCACAAGGATGACTCACTATAATGTAAAAAATTCATTAAGAAAATGTCAACTTGAATTGTAGCAACGAAGAGCCATTATCAACCGAGGTCTGTCTGGAATCAAATTGGCCTAAACTGAAGCTAGAGTTCCACAGAGCAATAGTTGAATAACATGATTCTACAGACTTTCTGCCTCGTCTAAACAAAGAATCTAAATTAAGAGATATTTTGATACATTATCACGTAAAAGTCTTATGCACGTAAAAGTTGGTTGCTGAGAGAAGTTATGAGTTTATGACAAAAGAAAGATAAATCGAAAGATCTGCCAGGCGGATACTGTCTACATGATTCAGAAGCTGAGTTTGTTGGGGGGGGGGACGAGATAATATGCTTTGTCCGAGGAAACTTGTGTCCCCCCGTGCAGTAAATTATATCTCATGCGCAGTAGCGTTTTGGTGTTGCAGCTCTGACGGGCGCATGAGCTTTAGTCCACTGCACGTGGGGACCCATTAGTTTCCATTCAATTTACGCCCGCAATACGCGAGAATTACAATGTTTTCTGCTCGTCTTCTGAATCAAATAACCAAATCCGCAACGCACATCTTTACAGCGCATATCTTTACATTTTTCATTCTTTTTTCGTTACAAGAATCATGATTTTATTAAACAAACACAACTCATGTGCATGAGGCGATAGTTAACCTTGTGGGTTTCAGGACAACTTTTCTAGATATGTGCAAGACAGGAGCTGTCTAGATTTCTAGTTTTTTTTAAATCTATGGTAGAGAGAATTTTCTTTGTCTGTAATCGCTCTTGGCTTTGAATTAGCGACAATAAACAAAATCTGTCCTCTGATGTAGACTCTAAATCACACTCACCAATTCTCCTCGTTCTGTTGACAGCTTTGATATCACTTAAACTTCGAAATTTACCATGAACCTCAGTTGCTGTGCTGCCCTCCTTTACATTTGATCGATGCATCATTTCTGTATCACTATCAACCCAATAGACGAAATCTCCATGAACAGTTAATGCACGGGGTTTTAGTAAACTGTCCAAAACAACGGACTTACGATGTTGGCCTGCAATGAAAACAGAGAGATTATAGATCTCAAAAAACCAACCTCTAAATAATCTTTGAATAATCAGTCATATAAATTTCCTTCACTTGTTAATTGCTACTATGAATATACCAAATCCTATTTCATCGGCAAAGTCAAGCAAGGTTGGGAAACACCATTACCTGGATGAGTGACGTCACTAAGGTAGTGATGATACAGATATTAAAGACTCTCGAGCGGTGATTGTATACTTTGACGAGTCAATGCTACACACCTCAGGGAATAGAGAAGAAATAGAAAACAATGTCTGAGCTGAGGGGGTGACTGAATTGAAAACAGCACCTGAATAAATTAGCTTAGAGAAAAGGGAACTATATAAATAAATATAAACCAATGATTTTACTTTAAATTTCCACCAAGTTTCACTAGATACAATGAAACAAGTTTCGAAGTGAGTTAAAAAGAAACGCCGGACCTTTGAAAGGCTACTGCTCCCCACTTATATAAGCAATGACATTTTGCAAAATCTAATTGCACAACAACACGTTAAATTATATGTTTCATAGAACGTGGAGTTCTCGTAGAAAAACCTCTTACAAACCTTTTCTAATTTCTGGTTCTAAATGATGAGTGACTTCACCACACAAAGTTCTGACATCTAAATTAGACTTTGAACGATTTGGTTTTATAAATCTGCTGTATATTTTTTATCAGAAAGCCTGCTAAATGTGCTAGTTTTTTAAACTCACTTGCTAGGCTTTACAATAACCGTTTTGAAGAATCGGAAGCAACGCTAGACAAGGTAATAATCACGCACCTGAGAAATGTACAGATTCGATTTTCCTTTTGACAGAATCGATCCAATATAGTCTGCTGTTAACATGATCAATCGCAAGGTCTTCCGGGCTGCCATCTTTAAACTGTACCAATGTGAAATGTCTTGTTCCATCCATTGTTGATTTCTCGATTGTTGGCTTGTTTACCATGTTTGTCCAAAACAGATATCTAAACACAAGGAGACGAAAATTCATCAGCACACCATTTGAATGGAGCCATCAATTCAATTTCCAGTTTTCGAATTTATGAACAAAAGAGACTTGAACTTTGAATTTGATAGCAATTTTGCGTAAATGTGACAAGTAATTGCTGATTTATGGAGAACGCACGTCAAACTCCCTAGCTACTTCAAAAATAGGGACCCTATGGGGATGTGCGAAGAATTCCGGTGCATGTAAACTATTGGGGCGAGAATGAATTTCTATGTGGTCCATAGAGTGGTGGTGTCAAAGAGGACACTGCTTGTTTGTTGCTGTTGTATTTTATATTCTTTTGATAATCGAGGGAGAAGTCTAGAATGTGAAAGCCGAGGTGAAAGCCATGAATCTGAGAACTGGAATTAGGTGTTTTGGAGTATACAGATTGAATTCTTCGACACAAAGAGGACTCGTTACTTCCAGTTATCATGTTCAGGTTCACTATTAGGATGTGAGACAAATCAGTTGCTTTTTTCTGTCTCAGCTAGTTACTCATCGTTTACATGGGCCTCCCGCAGATAAATTTCCTCTCTTTTCAAGAGTAAAGGCTGGAAGGAGTGGTGGAATTTTCAAACAGTTGCTTTGTAAAACCGCTTAATGAATCCAGAAGGAAAACAATTGCACTTGTATATTATTTCAAGTGAGAAGAATCATTCAAATTCCTGGTGAATGGTAGTGAGTACAGGTTGGCAAACGATTGTCTTTTCCATCTTACTGTTCTGAGCTGCACTCACTTAACTTTGTTAACAGCTAATTTTCATCATAAATGTCGCTGTCAAGTTGCCAGATAAAAGTTCAAAATTATCTAGCCTAATTGAGGCTCTGATGACTACTTCAATGGTCAAACTATTTCAGGTATGCCTACCTACCTATTGTTACACTTTTGGCCTACCTAGCTACCTACATACCTACCTCGCTTCCTTCCTATACAAACTCTCCCCCATCACATAATGTGCTCATTCTTCGCACAAAAAAACAGATAATTTGATCTCAGCACTTAGCCATTCAACTTGAACTTTAACATCAAATAGATTCTAACTTTACACTGGTACCAGGGAACGCATTTGGAAATAGTAAAAGGCCAAATAGCTCAAGAATTTTTACCAGGTACCGATAGAAATCAGTGTGAAAGCTTTGGATAACTCTCCAAACGCTATTTTGCTTCCCCATCAATGCTGAGGAAGATGCCATTGTCAAACAAGCCATTGTATTTGTTTTTGAGTATGTCAAGGAATGTTTCTGCCAATTCCTAACTTCAAATGGAAATAATGCCCCAGAAAATTATGGGAAAAAGCTTAACAATTAAGTTTGCTCCTTCTAAACTAAACTAAGACTAACCAACAACTATGTAAAATATCTATGGCAGCCATAGCTGGTAAGGACATGAGGCTATCGATTTCTAACTACGAAAGCCATTTTCGATAATTTTCCAACTAATAATGTTACTTAATAAAAACAAAAAACAGCTCGAACAGGCGTCTCAGATAAAAGCCCCCCCCCCTCCCCCCACCTTACTGCAAATGATCGACGAAGCATCCAATTATTACCATGGAAACCGCAGTATGCATTGCTGCTATTCATAATGCAAATGGGGGTACTTCTTTACAAGACACCCGGTACAAATACCACAAATAAACAAAAATGTTGCTGCTGTTTTGTGATAAAATTCAATCTGAAAACCTTTTCGTATTTTTGCTAAAAGAAATTGTTGCTTCAAGGATTATTCGATTGATAACGATATTATTCTTTTAGTCTCCGAACAGAAGCAAGTCACACGTTTATTACCTAGGTTGATATCTAGACCAGGAATTTCAGAGAGCTGATGAAAGACATCTTGCCGTATCGAGTCAAATTGCGGGCAGTGCATGAGAAAGAGCTCGCTGTCTTCCTTGTTAAAGCCTCAGTAAGATGATGGAAGTAAAAGTTTACAAATTCATTCGCATATGTAATCCTGTATGATCTCTGAAGCTGTGGATACATTTCTCCAGCAAAACAAGTTTCTTCTAAACAACTAATGATGGTCTGGTGTATGTGGGACATTCAAAAGCCTTTGCTTTTGCTCAACGCCACATTCTTTGTTCCTAAGCTTCGACCTTAAATGAGCTACATCACCAAATTGTCAAATAATCCATCAACACCATTGTTTTAGGCACGTGTCGATTATTTGCTGCAGTTTGTTCGGTGGCTTAGCCCGAAATCTACCTATATAAGAGCAATCGCAAGAGATATGAAGGCTTGGTTCGTTCCTCTATGAAGTAAAGTACTTATCTAGAAAGTAATTTGGAAGAGATAAAGTCTGTGTGACATGGCCTTTCAAAAAAAGATGAAAATCAATCTGGAAAATCAATTCTGAGAAAAATCTAGAGCCAGAGCACTGTAATGTGAGGCTAAACCTCTGTCAGGTGAGTCAAATAAAAAGTCTAGGGTTTGAAAGCTAACTGCTCCCTGAATACATAAGCAATGATACTTTGCACTATCCTTTCTTTGCACTTTTCACAGGTCCTTGGTTGATAGCAGCAATTCTTTTTGCTGAACAAGTTTACCTGTATAAATATGGTTTTTATTATTATTGTTATTATTATTATCTCCTTGATCGGCCAACAAAGTTCGATAATTTTTGGGATCCTTCCTGACCAAAATCAGTCACTCCGTTAAGAATTTACAAGGGATTGTCACAAGAAAGTTCATTTTGAGGAGCCAAAATCACCGTGCCAAAATCACCGGCAAACTGCCCTGATATGTTTACCTCACAGCGATGACTTGGGCATGCTTTAGCACATGAAATCCTCTTTGGGGATGGAAAAAGTCTTTCCCCCTGGTATGAATTGCATATTCAAAGGGATTCCATTCTCTAAAGAGGGCAAAATACATGGATGCATGAAGAGTATCATTATTTGATAGGAATGAAAACAAAGGGAAGTAATGGTCGTTGTATTTACTAATGTTTTCACTCGTTGTTTTTGCAATTTTTCGAAAGCGGCTTTCTTCAGAGCAGCTCCCGTATCCACAGGAAGGGATGGCCGATAAAGCCAGGCAAGTTACTGAGCCTTACAGAACATACTGGCAATACAACCAGACAGCTTAAAATATCATTGCTTTAATTTTCAGAGATCAGCAATTTTCAAACATGAGGCATTTCTTACTCACTCTGTACCTTCTATTGTTTTTTAACTAGCAAGAGGCATCGCTATAAAAACTGATTATTGACATACCCCTCTTCGGCAGAAACAACAAGATTTCTTGGTTTATATCCCTTCTTCTTGGCGAATATGATCGAAGGTACATTGTCTCCTTTGAAATGAATAAACTTAATCGTATCATCAGCACTGTCACTCCAATATAAACTGCCTGCATAAGAATCCACAGCAAGATCAAACGGATCGCTATCTTTCCTTAATCCACCGACGATCTGACGATCGTTTGATCCATCTTCCATTGCAGATTTGATCGCTGCATTGGTATCCGATTCAATCCAATAGATTAATCCTGTTTTGAAGTCATAATCTATCTTTCGTACATCATCATAACTTGGGATTGGGAGAACTAAATCCGGATTATCAATGGTCTTGAATGTAACTCGACGAACATTGTTTTTCTGACTGAACAGTAAGAACGTTGTTGGTGCTAAGATGTAATCAAAAAGAAACGGGCATTAATTCAAAGGCTAAATATGCATAGAGTAAACTTGCCTTAGAACAAACTCAAGACTAATACTAACATATCAAAATACATTTGAATATGTACATCGTTTCATTAAATAATACATTTAATATTTTCTCGCTACCCCGGGAGCAGTGAGCTTCAAATGGAGATTTTCTTTCTATCACTCGGTATACGATAAAAATCCGCACATGAAAACCTTCATTCGTTAAGAACATGCAGTCTGAAATTGTGTTTGAAAACTTATTCACTGAACTAATTTAAGAATTCATAAATTCTTAAATTCATGAATTCTTAAATGAATAAGAGTTCATTTAAGAATGAACTAATCCAGCCTAATATTAGGTTCTTCATAACGTGTTTCATTCACTATTGCGAAATAAATGCTACCTTTTTTGCAAATAAACTTCTCTCAAAGACTCTAATGTTCACATGAAAACGTCACATTTTTTGCGGGCAGATTTTATAAACGGTAGATTTTGAAAATCGAACTCAAACCGGTCATTTTGGAAATCGCATCGTGCGAACACTCAAAAATGATGAAAACATAGCATTTTTTTGACGCTTTTGGAACGAGATTGGTCGATTCTCAGAGTGTAGGCACACTTCCTTGACACAAAGTCTTGAAAAGAGTTTTCCACCAACAAATGCCCTACCGTTTTCAAAAAGTTCCGGCATCGTGTGAACGCTAGAACAAAGTTTGCTACCGTCACATTTTCCACCGTTGTCAAAATGTGCCAGCATCGTGTGAACGTAGTCTTAGGTTACATTTAGGTCCATTACGATTATCAATAATGTTTCCATTAATTAATGGTTGGCACTAATTAATCTACAGCTATTTACTACGCTAACCTTAAAGATAGTGATTAGTATATTAGGCCTGTTAAGAACATAGACCCTGATAACTGGATGCACCGCATTACATAAGAAACTAAGGGCCTGTTTATAAGACGCAGGCCAGCCGCCTGAACGGGCTGGGTCGGCCAAGCGAGATCACTTTGACTCGTGTTTATATGAGTGAAAACTATCCCGGCCAGGCTGGCCTCGCAACAATGCATGTTACGATGCATTATAGGATTTTGAAAGAAAATCGTTTGACAATTACTTTGAAATGTAGAAAATGGACACACACCTACGCAAATCAGTCATCTTCACAGTCAAGCGGGCAAGACCGCCTGATGTTGTTTGTACGATCCCGCCTCATCGGGATCCCGCCTACTCAATTCACAGATCTCAGCTGACCGGGCAGGCTTGCTGTTCATATAAACGCAATTTGATTCAACAAAGTATGTCTTTGTTTATTGAGGTCTTACCAAGGCGAGCCAGCCCGCCTCATATAAGCAGGCTGAATTCAAAATCTTTTAGCTTCTCATGTGCGGGTTTTACAGTTAAAATATGATGAAAAAAGTTGTATTACCTGCGCACGATCTGCTGTCATTCCTCAATGAATAATGCGTTGGACATCCACATGTATAATTATCTTCATCAAATGCAAAACAAAGATGACTGCAATAACCACGACGAACTGCACATGCATTTGAGCCTGCATTTAAATGATAAAAAGTCAACTGCTGAAAGATAAAGTACTTTCGCCACTAAAAGATAAAGTACGATTCCACTAAAACGGCGCAAAACATTTTCCACAATTTGCTATGGTACAGTGTCCTAATAAAAATACAAAATCCACTGACTTTGCTGCAAAATCTTATTCCAAATTCCCCAAGTCATCTTTTTGGAAACATTATAGAGTATTTTTCAGAGCACGGACGGATTCCCGAATTTTGAAATGCCTCTAAAAATATTTTTTGGCAAGGGGAAGATCTTTAGGACAACTATTGTGAATATCAGGGAAAACTGCTTGATGCGTCTTTCGTTTGATTTCATGGGTGGTAAAAAACTTAAGGCATTTTGTTATAAGTAGCTTGATTATTTCCAGAATTATTGTGTTTTCTTTTTATGGAAAGAATTCAAAATAAATAGAGGAAAACGGCACAATCTTCATGAAAAAAAAAATAGTTTATGAAGGTCTACACAATGCCGTTAAAAAGAAATTAATAACTTCTGTGGTTTACGATTTAGCAATTTAATGACGTCACAACCAAAACACTTTCTGAAACCAAGAAGAGGCTGTAATCTTGAAAATAATCGAAATATAAATGATTACCAACGAACACTTATAACGAAGCATGGGTCAGACAACAGCTCCGGGAAGGGGGGGGGACAAAAAATGCCTCCCCAATTATCTCTAAAACTATAATTAGTACACCATTGTAACTTCTTAACATGGCAATTACATCTTTTGGGAGTACAATCTGAAATCTGGTCTTTCTGCGTTAGAAATATGACGTCATGAATTTGAATGACCTCGTTCATAGAACCACCAGCCTGCCGACGCCAGCAAACGTGAATAATATAAAAAATGTGCCAGAAAAAAGTTTCCCCATTTGAGATATTATTTTAGTAAACGTGCATCTTATTTGATAAAGGTTATACAAAAAGCTTTTGTCCAATGCATAACTCAGATCTGAGTATTTGTTTCATTTCTGTTTCTGCGCCCACTGATTATCTATGATCATTTTCCTGAGAAAGGGAATACCTGAAATGCTCAAGGAAACCTAAAAACAGTTTATTAATAAAATCGTTAGACTTGCACCTCAAAATCCATAGAAATTCTTTTTTTAACTGAACTCTAACATTTGGGAGCTTAAACTCCATACAGGGACCTTAGGAGAATCATGTTTGTTTGTTTGCTTGGTCCGTAGAAGTTACGATTCCGTCCGATGTTCGAAGAAAAAGCATGCTACAGCATACAAGGACTTAAGCATACTGCCGAGTTTGAATTACAATCTAAGAAAATTGACAAGCCGTTGTATGCCTTCACAACTTTGATCTAAAACATGGAAGGAATGTAACATAGTTCCATCGCTAGATTTCCCAGCTTTTCAAGGCTTTCTCCAGCATAAGACTTTTGAAAGATCCATATTTTGGCGGTCTTTTGATGAGCCGAAAAATCGGACAAAATTAAATGGATCAAAGTTAGCCTTCAAGTAAGTAATTACTGTTTACATTGTTTAAAAAGAGTTAATGGTTATTTTTCTTGATATGTTCAAACGGGGAAACTTTTTTTCGGGACACCCGATATACAACAAATGGAAGTACTTTGCATTGTTACTTATTGTGACCATTTTCTCAAAAAAGTTGGACACAAAATTCTTATATTATGACAATGAAAAGCTTTAACCCTATTACTGTGTAGGGTCAATCGGTAGCTCACATTCCTGTAGGGGGGGGGGGACTTTTTTCCTAACAGCAAATTTTTTCCCCACAATTATTTTATTATCATTTTATTTAAAGTTGGCAACTAACATAGCTAGCGATATAAAAAATGCTAATTCAAGCCAACAAGATTAATTTACAATATATACAGAAAAATAAGTAAAAGTAACAGTCAATAAAATTACAAAAATCAAAAAATCTATCTATACAAGCTATAAAATCTACAAGATGTATCCATAAAATCTTCAAGGCGTATAAAATTATAAAAAGCCGAGCTGTTGAATGTATTGTTTGCAGAGCCTACAGTCACACAATGAAAAGCTGTAAGTTTAATTGCCAATCAATAATAGAAAAAATCACTGATTTCTCAGCCCTTTATCCTTTTTACTCTAATCAAAATTTTGGGTTGGGGCATGTTTTGCCCTCCCCCTTGGTAGAATAGGGTTAATCAAATGAAAGCTCCATCAACCAATTGTTTTAAATTCAAAAGTTAATACTTGAATGTAGTTGAGGTGTAAAAACCCGCCTCCTCCTGCTACTATGTGTGATTGCATAGTGTGACGACGTGAAAAGCCATGGCTAAAAGGATCTCACCTCATCAGCTGATTTAATATGGTGCAATAATTCACGCAGGATTATCACGAATTAAGTGTCGAAATCTACTTCATTGCTTCCTATTTGAATTCCACACTCAAAAAGGCATCGAGGTTAATATCTATTACTACACCACCAAGTGAACCAGGTTTAAAGAGGTTTATCATTGATGAACGATATCATCTTACTACTTGTTAAATTCCACACTGAAATGGAACATTGACTCATGGACCAGTCATTCACATTAATCAATAAATTCTTTTGGTCGCTGGTTTAGTACGATTCATCTTCCACCAGAAATGCAATGCCATTTTCGACCACAATGCATTGCCATTTTCGACCACAATGCAGTGCCAACGATAACTTGAAACTCGAACAAGAGCTTCAAGGAACTTGGCTTGACAGAACAAATTCATACGAACAAGAATACCACTACCCTAGTTACGTGTTACGTGTTACAAGTTACGTGTTTTTAGTGCCAAGGGCTGGGATCGCAGAAATAGAGTAAACCTATCGAGTCCGTGATCCCTTGTCATGACGATCAAGTGGTGGGGCCTACCGGGTATCGAGTCCTGTCCACCTGACTGTTCTGGCTGCAAAATCTGAGGATTACAACACTGCGTCAAAATACTTTCAAACTTAATGTAAAAAAGGCTGGGTGACAACAAAAATACTAAGTTATAGTTGATCACCCTGAGGCCTTTCTGACTTGTGTCCTCATCAAAGTATGGCCTCAGTCTATATCGTGTTATCGTTGTATCAACGTATTATTTTGCTGCTTTTACCAAACATTAATGTGAAGTTTTCAAATGAGTCCTTTTCATTTGAAGGCACAAAACTGTGTTTAGCTGCCTGGGCCATCGAAACGAGGCAGACACTGTCATTTCAAAATAATGGAGTTTGATTATGAGTCGTAGTTAGAGCAGCCGGCAGCCTATCAATAGCGATAACTGCATCCATATAATCAGTCTGATAAAGACGATCGAAAGGATGTTTCTTATATAAAGTAACTATATAATATACCCCAACATACCTGTTTGGCGACTTTTATGACAGTGAATATAAAGGAAACTATCTCCTTCAACAAGCATGCATCTCTGAAGTAGTTTCTAGCCTTGGGTGGGGGGAAGTATCTTAACATGTTGCTGGTACAAGGACGTGCCATTTTTAGGGGTATTGTCTGAAAAAATGCGGAACAAAATATTTCAATTGCATAAGTATGAGTGCTATTTTGGAGAGACATTGGCAACGTAATGAGGCTGCCAACTGTGTTGATATGCCACTCACACTGCTAGCCTCCTTATCACTACACAAGTAAAATGAAAATTTTTTTTGCAAATTATTGACTGTTGGAGACTTCACAACTTTGAAAGAACTCATGATTGGTGTTTGGCAGTTGGTAAGGTTGCTTTGGACAATAATTTTATCAAGCCCGGACTTGTCCTTTAAAGTGGATTTGAAAATGTAAGCCACTGGATGACATGATCTGCAGATGTCCCTGACTTGATATCTAGTGAACAGTGCCCTCTCGAACATGGACTGTTTTGTCTGACTCGCATGGTAGTATCGAAACAGAGACGATAGAAAGGATGTTTTTAAGAAGGAATTATAAAACATACCTGTTTGGCGACTTTTATGGTATGTAAGCAAATCCATCACATATTCTAGATTGTCCATAATTCGTGTTCTATTCTGACCTGTGTTTTTATCTGCACGTCCAACTGATCTTGTTT
This sequence comes from Aurelia sp. 3 sensu Dawson et al. (2005), assembly GCA_964020215.1. Taxonomy (NCBI): domain Eukaryota; kingdom Metazoa; phylum Cnidaria; class Scyphozoa; order Semaeostomeae; family Ulmaridae; genus Aurelia; species Aurelia sp. 3 sensu Dawson et al. (2005). The sequence goes on from OZ026592.1 coordinate 18,305,121, forward strand.
TCCAGTCTCCAAAATAAATAGAATTGCTGTATAACGTCAATGCTTGAGGATATGCAACATCTGAAAGCAACATTTTCCTGTTTTTGCCACCAAAATCAACCCTCTCAATTGTATGAGCAAGTTTGTCAGCAAAATAGATCCACTTATTTTCGTAATCCAAGGTTAGTGATGTTACACCTCCTAAATTGCCCAAAAGTGTTCTCCGATGTTTTCCATCCAATCTTGCCTCTTCGATTCGATGCCCACCATTGAAGGCAGAACACCAATAAATGCGACTGCAAAAAATATGGAATATAAGCAATAAAAGACAAGATACTGTAAAATGTTAAAACAACCCTTCATTCATTTCTTTAGGCCAATGGTATGTACAATTTCACCATATTAAAATTAAAAAGTATGTAATATTAATAAAATAAATTTAGGGGAAAACTGCCGCACTAGCTTCAGCAATGCTTCGGTCTCAAGGTTACAATACAGATCATATACTGTGAAGGCTCTATCAAGCATCCTAGGGGCTTATTTTATTTCAGACACTCCCGAGGGGGGCTTGATTAAAACATCAGATGACAAGGATGCAAATGACAGCTTTTTAATTCTTTTTAGACATAAAGTGTTTGTTTGTACGTGCGGCTATAATAACTAGTAAATACATAAATTTCGTTAAATTGAGAATATAGCCTAGAGCTTGTATTACTAAACGTTTCGGGTTTGACCCTTCATCAGTAAACTGTGTTTTTAATTCTTTTACCCAATATAGATTTTGCGGAATCGGCATACAAATATTACGAGTCCAACATAAATAGTTCATAGTCTGCACATAGCGCTGACTTCTCTCTGGTTTCCCTTGTTCTCTACTCACACGCTAAAAAATGGCTCCAACGATCTTGACAACACCAGCGCATGGGACAATCTTGACCAATCAAAGTAGACGTGTACCAATCTCCACTAAGATACATCTAACCAAAATTCTGTTCTGTGATGTTTTTTAAAATGTTTCAAATTTATTTTTCTACCCTTTCATTTGTGAAACATGATGTTAAGAGTTTGGATAAAAGAAACTACCAGAATAAACTCTGACACACTTGGGACCTTGGGAATTCTGTGATCACCTGAGAATACCGTCTTTTGATTGTGTTCAAGAATGGTGCTCTGATGAGGCCACAACTCACAAAGGTCGCTGTATGTTAAATATGTCTTTGCATTGCTTGTCGTCCAACCTCTTTCCATTAAGTTTCCAGTCATACAATTTACCTATCTTTTTCATTAGTCAACAGTAAAGATTCAAATAAGAAAGGATAAGAGATTCATACCCATTATGCGGGTTAACAGCGAGTGCCTGTGGATTTTCAATATTTTCCCACAGAAGAACTTTACGATTTCGACCATCTAATCTAGATACTTCAATTCTATGTGCTGTAACATCACTCCAGTATATATTCTTGGCAATCCAATCGACCGATATAGAAACGGGCATCTCGAGACCATGTCTAATAACTGTTTTCAGTCCAGTTCCATTCATATGGGCACTTTTGATGTCTTTGTATGAGCCAATATCTGACCAGTAGATCCTTTCTTCGCTCAAATCGAAATCGAGGGCATTAGCCTCTTTCACATCTGCCAATGGGATCTTGATGTCCCGTTTGTAAATGTCTAATGTTATTCGTCGAATATCATCACGCTGCATGATCAGCAGGAAACCAACTGGTACTGCAAATGAATGAAAATATGCGTCACGAGAGCGAGGGGGAGGGAGAGGGGACGGGGTAGGTACAGACAGAATCACATAGAGACAAAGGGGGAGGGCGGTTAGGCAAAATGAGGGCCAGGAAGATTTGCAAAGTACCACAAAAACTCTGCCTGAACGCAGATCCGCGACTAATTTTGAAGAAAGGCGCCCTTTCCCACGCTTATTTTGTACGAGCATGATAACACATCAGGTTACAAGTGGTGCTCTTGGCAATATTTCGATGCATTAGAAACGCAAAAATTCATCAGCTACCTTAAGGGAAGAAATTTTTGCGGGAAGACACTTTCGCAAAATGGAAAAAACGCAAAATTTTTAAAACTGACTGCCTTGAATGGGCCACAGATGGGAAATTTTGCGGGAATAAACTTTCAATGTTCCTCACCTCTAAGAAAAACGATTCCGAATCTTACCTATGATTGTTGGCAGTATAGTTAAAAAGGGTTGTTGCTAAACAAAATCATATTGAATTTGCTTGCATTTTATCAAGACATTCAACAATTCAGACATACGACGAATGATATCGATATCTGACCACGTAACTATCTCATTCTCGATAAATTAGGAACTTTCACGAGAATAACCTTGAGTGAATTTCACATTTCAGGGAATTTGGTGGGAATAAGGTTTTGTGAATCTTGGAAAACATTGCGAAACACGCAAAGTTTCTTCTCACAAAACTTCCTTCTGTTAAAATAAATACATACAGTACGAGGGCACCCAAGCTGCACGATATAACCTTGAATATGTGAAAAAAGCTTTTTCTATTCAGCCCTTACAGCATGGAACACCATCCTTATCACCATCAGGGAGGTGCCAACCTTCTCTCAGTTCAAACGAAACTTGAAGACACATCTCAAGAGCTGAATTAAACTTGAAACACGACTTCCTGGAAGAGCAGCAAACAGGCCCTAACAGTTCAAAAATTACTTTTTCTCCTTTGTGTTATATATTGAATTGTATTATAGCTTGTAATTTTAATTTGTTTTATTTTCTGCTGAAGAGATTTAAGTGCTGTAAATGATTTCATATGAAATATGAATATCTGAACATACCAATGCAATTTTTTTCATCTTTATCCAACTCCATTCCTAATGGGCATGAACATTTAGCTCTAGATTGAGTAAAGAAGCACAGATGACTACACTGATTGGTCGTCTTTTGACAAGGATTGCTTCCATAATCCAAACTGCGTTCAGCTGCTTTTATCCCCATCAAATCTGGTTGGTCTCTTAAAATCTGTAGGATGAACATTATCACAACATCAGTTTGAAATCAAGGCAGAAAAGTCTAGCATTAAAGACTCTCTGCTTACCGTGATGCCTTGCAGGCTGTTGTTGTCCCATGACGCACTACGAAAGGCGTTTTAGACTATCTGAAAGTCTGCAAAGCTAGACGAAAGTTTTCTTCTTTGATCGTTCCTCACCGATCATCATTCTTGTGGTACTCATAGAGAATGCTTGGTACATATTCTGTTCGCAAATCAATGGTAGGTTTACAAAAAGAAGAAAGGAAGTAAGAAAGCTGTTTCTTTTTACTGAATAACTTCTGCGCTAAGGACAGTTTTTTTTTCTAATTTCTCCCCTGGCAAGTCGGTTTTTAAAACGATGTTTTTATTGTGGAAATCATAACTCAATGTACGTGTTTCGTAGGAAACCACAAAAATACACAATATCATGGTAAAAATGGAAGCTTCCATACTTTTCACGTGTTCCATCATCCGTTTGTTTTCAATAGCTCTCGATATCAGAGAGGCAGGTATGACATACTACGTGGCCCGATCCGATACTCTTTCAAAAATCGTTAAAATTGTATTGTAAAGCCAATCTTCAAATTCATTATTCTGGGAAGTTGGTACAATGAGAAAATTATCTGTCCGGCACAGCAGATCTAGTGACTGGTTTTAAAATTAATGAATTTAGCTCTTTTTAGAGATACATGGTTTTGAAGCATGCCGCAAAAAGGCACTGATGATAACGAGCCTAACTGCTTTTTTGTACATTAAGCTTTCAAGTTGGTCATAAATAAATGTAATAAAGAAATACAGCTAATCATTATAGACTTGAAATATATATATAATGGAAAATCTAAAGATAATAAGGTAAGATTAACAATGTTATTTGAAGAGTATACAGTAAATTCCCGCATATAAGAACCTACTTTTTGAGATCCAGGCTGAAATTGGTTCTTATTTCAAAGGTACTAAGACTAATTTCAGGGTATAGAGCTTCTGATTTGAGGGGTGCCTCATGCAGTCCCTTTAAGAGCCTCACAATGATGTTCAGTCCTATTACTTGTTTTAGAAAGGTTCCTTTGGACCTAATAAGTAATTGGGGAGGAGAATGAAGCTTTCAAAGCCAATACGGACCGCAAAGATCTTAATAATAGCAATCAAAAATCAACTTTGGAACCCCTGCAATAAGAACCTATGTTTCATCAAACTGAAACAGGTTCTTAATTGCAAGGTACATAATTTACGAAAAACAGCCTCTGGGTTCTTATTTTGGTAGGTTCTTATATGCGGGGATTTACTGTACAGTTAAAGACAAATGACGGAGATATAAGGCAACTTAAATCAAGGGGTCTGGGCAATCTAAGGCTACGTTCACACTGCTCCGTTTTCATTTCTATTCGTTTTTGTTGATGAAAACGCTGCCCGTTCACATTGCTCCGTTTTCAAATAGATACGCTATGAAAACGATAGGCGTTCACATTGCTCCAGCAAAACGGTGTTGTTAATCCCCCTTTGAAAACAAAGCCTTTTGTTAATAGCCATCAACAAAGCGCCAATCGCGACTTTGAATGCCATTGTTATCAAAAGTCTATTAACAAAGGAATGTGCAGCGTTTTCAAATGTCTCCGTTTTTGGCGTTCACACTGAAAACGGATCGTTTTCAAAACGCACCGTTTTCAAATTTATGCGTTTTCATTAGCGTTTTCGAAAAGCCCCGTTTTCACACGGAGCAATGTGAACGCAAGGCAAAAACGGAGAAGTTTTACTCCGTTTTCATATGAAAACGTAGCAGTGTGAACGGGGCCTAAATATAGTCTGTTGTATTCCATTGTAGTTGATGATCTGAAGAGATTATCAAAACAATTGGACAACTGATGGCAGGCGCCGGCCTTTTGTTCTATTTTTAAACTAGACGCTATATATCCATCATTTGTCTTTAAGCCCTAAGATATTCATAGCCATGCTAAAAACCTGAAGTATTTTGAATGTTTCAGTGTACGGAACAACATCCAAGATATTATATTCCTTGAAGACTTTTTCGACCCTTCGCAACGTTCTTATGCAACTTCAGTCACAGTAAGATTGGTTTGCAAATATATATTGATACAAAAGCTCGCTTGTTTTGGCATAGCTTTGAATAATTTCCGGCTTAACTGTGGCTCATGATGAGGTATTCATTTTGTTATTCCATACCCTTTCAGCACTGAAAACAAACGCTTTATACATCACTTTTAAATATGTTTTGATCCTGGACAAGAGATGAAAAATCTGTCATACTGCTTGATAATTGAATTTAAGCCAATTTTCAAAAGGGAACACTTTCTGGAGGACCTGGTGTATGACACTGTTTAACGTCCCGGTTAGATGAAAAGAAACATTTTGCACAGCCACCAGAAAGCCGTCCTGATGAACTGACGGGGCTACCGTGCCTAAATACGTGAAAATAAATAATAAACAAATAAAGTAAAAGAAACAAACCTGGATTTCCTTTTTATCATGTTTGTTTGCTTTCGAAAGTTTCCTCAATTGCCAATCAGTCCAGTATATGTCATCACCAAGAATTGAGACCCCAAACACATGTGGAAGGTTTTGTAACACAACTTGTCTGTTAGTACCATCCAGATCGACACAAGAGATCTCGTCTGTGTTCGCATCTCCCCAATACAATTTGCGTTCAACATAATCAATCGCTATACCATTAGGCCAAACTATGCTGGTGTTAACGAGAACCTTTCTATTCATACCATCTAAATCAGCACGCTCTATCTTTGGCTTTGAGCCCCAATCTGACCAGTAAAGATAGCTGCAAAAGAAAGTATGAATAAAGCGTCTCATAAAAGCTTCCTTGTATTGTTAAGCTCTTCTTAGCTCGAATCAAACTGACGAGTGTGTGATGAAACGCGTTTTTGGTTACTCAACGTTGCTCTTTGTTACGGGTGAGTTACAAACTTATTTCCTTCATTTCACAAAATGTTTTGTCCCATCAGTATTCAACAGTTTTCTCTCTAGTATAAGCGTATTTTGGTTCTGCTCTTTTACAGGAATTAACAGTCTGGTTTCTATGGATAACAGTGGCTTTTACGTTAATGCTTTTAGTGAGATGGGTCCCTTATTCAAGGCTATATCCAAATTCGGTTCAAACACAAATCATTTGTTTTAAACGCATTTTCTAAATGTGTAGTAATGCAGTCATCAGATGCGCAAAAGTCAGATGAAAATGAGCAACTGATGCAAAAATGGGGAGGCGTCAAATCTGAATAAAAGTTTGCACAAGATATTAATAATGGAACATTAACCAAATATTTTTGTTTAATTTGGTCAAATGTTTGAATCCCCTAAAAAGTGAGATAATAAATCCGACATTTGGTAAGTTGCAATCGAGGACAATCGTAAATATCACCCAAAATTTAAGTTCAGCGAAGAACTTCTGGCCATTTGGAAAAAAATCGAAATTTTCGGAATTAACCACCGCAAATTGGCCAAAATGGGAAATTTCCTGGGAATAAAAACTTTTTCGCTAAAATCATTTCTCGAATCGTATTTCGAAATGTCCCAAAAATGGTTTTCAACTCTTCAATAACTCTTTCGAATATTCCGTATATCTGTTTTTAGTAGCATGGTTCAAAAGGGTTCCTTTTAAACAAGATCGTATTGAATTTCCTTGTATTGCATATTAAAACATGCAACTAAAAGGAAAAAAAATACCAATATCTTAATTCTCAACAGTAACACCCCGCATTTAAAGACCCATTGCTAACCATGTTCCTTTGTGGCACTGAAGGCGACGTTCGTGTTACCTGAAAGTCCTTTTTGGCCTAAATTCCCATTGTCTTACTTTTCAATCAACACACAAAGGATCATGGCTAGCAATGGGTCTTTAAGAAACCAATTTTTCACAACGTAACCAAAAATTTTTCATAGATCTTATGATATATACCTTTTATTTTGGACGCTAAAAGTTTCTTAAGTATCTAAATTCTTTTCTAAAAAATTTCTTATGAATCCTGCATGAACTGGAATGCTGCTTGACTATCAGACGCGGATTTAGTGTCAATCAAAATACAAGAAACTTTACCATGGTTGTGCGCCTCAAGAGTTTCTTGTACGTATGGGTGTTAATCATTTTTCAGTAGCCAAAAGTTTCTTTGTGTGGTTTCTTAAATGCAGAACGTTCCTGTAAATATATTTTAGAAAATAATGAGGGAACGAATTTTCGTGAATTTCAGCCTAAAACATGAAAAACGTGAAACTTTCTTTCCTTGAGGAATATCTTCAAAAGATATGCCAAACAAGGTAACTTTCCTTACCCTTCTGCAGGATCAACAACGATTGCTCTTGGTTCATCTAAATCAGAACTAATCAGAATCTTCCTAGATGTTCCATTTGCACGTGCGACTTCAATCCGTGCAGATACGACCGCATGCTCACCAGCATCCGTCCAGTATAAATTCCGCGCAATCCAGTCAAATGCTAATCCATCCGGACTGTGAATGTCATAATCCGCTATAACGTGTGTATTGGATCCATTTGGATGTGCCCTCATGATGCACTTTTTGTCATTATCAGACCAGTAAATAAAATCCTCAACAATATCATAGTCAACTGAAAATGCGTTGTTTATGTTATGTAATGGTAAGACAACATCTGCGTATTGATCAACATCTAGGGATACGATCCTTATGTCTGGTTTTCGAGCAACAACAATGAACTTCTCCAACGCTAGAATAAAACAAAACATTACAGTCAGTACAGCAATGTCTTTAACCTTAAATAAATCGCTCTGCTTTCAAATCATTCCGTTTCAGAGGGTCTTAGGCACTGTTTACAATGCACATGTACAGTTTTGATCCATCATAAAGTTGTTGTGCGGGGTGAGTGGCCGAGAGGCACATACAGTTTTCGTCAGGTGACTGAAGCTAAGCTCGGTTGAGTGAGGTCTAACTCCGGATGGGTGAAATCGGACGCCTGTCCTCGCAACTCACGTCACTGTCCTTCGTAAGGGACGTCAAGCTAGGGGTCCCACGCCTCACCGTGGCATGCCAAGTGGGCCTAAATTAGCTTTACGTCACTAGATATCCTGACAAGCCCACTCAAACAAATTGCTACTACAACTACTGTTATGGTTTAGGGGCCTTCACATTGGTCAAGAACAACATTATTGTATATATAGATGGGAGAACAAAAGTGGTGGAATCAGTAAGAACAGTTTATAAGGGCTGGGTCACGTAATGTAAACAAACTTCTTTCGAAACGACGATTTTGCAGTAATTTTTATAGTCCATATCACAGAGATTATCCACTACTTTTCTCAAAATAAAGAATTTTGATAATCCATATCACAGAGATTATCCACTACTTTTCTCAAAATAAAGGTGTTATTCTTAAGATAGACTCTTCAGGGCCCTTATTGATAACAGCACATTTGCTGCTGAAAAGGCAACCTTGTATAAATAACTATATTATTATGAATTTTGTAGTGAAAAAACCAAACACTCATATGTTGTACGACTGCAGAGATGTTGGGGGATTTTTAGAAGTAACTCTATTGCACCCCATCCACCAAGATCTGTGCAGAACGCAATGGCCAAGTGTGGGCAACAACATAGATTATAGAGATAACAGGTTCTTTTACCATCATGTGACCCTTCACCTTAAGCAGGAATGAAAGATCCGTTACAACTTTGTTGTCAATCTATACTTTTACTGCCACAGTGTAAAAAGAGTCTTTCACCATTTCCATTACTATGCATTCGCTAAGAAGGCCTGACTAGAAAAGAAAACTAAGGAGTTTCCATTACTCTTATTTTCATCTGTTCTCATTCCTTTTGTTTGGACTAAATGTTAGCTTTGTTTTGCTGCAAAGTCTGTCGTTATTGTAGTAGCGTTTCGAAATGACTATCCTTTCTGTGTTCCCATTAAAAACGACGCGTTTTACAACGTCTACGTTTTAAAATCACATCACTTTGAACAGCGCTTCCAAATGACTCCATTCTTGATAGATCTAAATGGAAACGCAAGTCTAAACTGATACATTCCACCCATTTTCATACAAAAAATGAGTGATGGAAACGAACCCCAAGGGAATGAAAATTCTGTTACATGCAACATCATTACCCAATGGATCAAAAGCCAGACATTTTCTGATTTGCTTATCAACTTCCCTGCTGCAACTTGAGAGAGAATATCATTGCCGATTAGGAACCAAACTTCAAAGTTTACCAACTTGGGAAAATGTTATTGTCAATCACAGACCAAAATTCAAAACTTATTGACTTAAGTTTGCGAAAACTTTCTATTCATGCAACTTGACATTCCACTCTGTTGAGCATGAAGAACCATTTCAGCATATTCAATTACTGTTGCAAAATACCAAACAATGAATCATGCATTGATACCTAACACTTTCCCCTGAAAAAACAACCCCACCCCACCCCACCCCACCCCACCCCACCCCCTGTAATTATCCCACCTATGACGCAATGCTATCTCATGCAACACAATTTCGCAAGTGATATTTTCAGAATCATTTTATGATATCATACAAATAGTTTTGAACAAGAATTAGTATCAATGAACTACCTAACTAATTAACAACCATTGAAATTAGCAACAACACATTGGCTTACCTGGTTCACACGTCTTTCCATCTTCCTTTAGTTTTATTCCAGTTGGACAAGCACAGGAATATCCTCCTGGACGCAATAAGCATAGATGACTGCAGTTGCCATTGTTCACATTACAACCAGTGTTCACTGTAAAAAATGAAAATAATTTGTCATTAATGACCACGATGCTCAGGCGATCATTATCATTTACCTTGCATATTCAAACAGGGTTACACCTCAGTGTTAAAACCATGCTTTTCAATTTGTCTTGTGAAAATATTACTTACAATACATTAAAACACAAAGTTAAGATCTATCAATTTATCCTTCAATCTATCAATCTATCTATCTAAAGATACAGACAAACGGGATTTGTCAGTGTTGGGGACCCTGGCATGTTTTCATTCTTGATTTGAGGTATTGAATAAAGGCTTCAAAACTTGTTTCCCTATCAAGATCATTTTCCACAAAACGACGCTGTCAAACCACTTAAAAATGAGAGAAAATACAATACAAGAAGCTCCTCTTTGAAAATTCACTTAACTTTGACACTGCCACAGAAAAAGAGAAGTGCTGCTTTTGAAGCAACTAATAATTCCGCCTTTTCTCTACCTTAAATCAGCAATCATTTGCAGACTGACTTTAAGAAGGTTTCAAACTCTAAGCTGAAGCCTACCCCATGCAAGAACTGTGTAAGAACAGAGACAGTTAAAGCTACAGCTCTGCTATGTGAACGAGGTACAATTTTTGATACAACCAGTATTGTCTCATCTGGAAAGTAAATTGAAACTGTTACCTACCAAAGGGCTGTCTCTCTTTTGATACAGCAATCAGCCCCATTGGTGAATGTATGTTATCTCTGATTGTGTGAAAAGATCCATTACGTTTGGTACAAGAATTGATTTGTGGATTTTTCCAATCAGTCCAATACAGCATATCCCCAAACACGGTCAGCGAAAATGGATGTTGTAGATTCAAATGGCGAAAAACTGTTTTCCTGTTCTGTCCATTATAATCCATGCTATAAATACCAGTGTATTCCGTCTTTGCATCAGCCCAGTACACTGTGTATGTATACATATCTATGGTCAGTGAATTAGGCCATGCTATGTCTTCTGTTACTAAGATTTTCTGCTCTGTACCATCCATGTTTGCTCGCTTTATCATTGGTCTGCCTCCCCAGTCACTCCAGAACATAAGGCTACAGAGAAACAGACAGATGATCACATAATGGAAAATGAGTTAGGTTACATTAGGTATGCCTCCCTAGTCACTCCAGAACAAGAACATAAGATCCTTTTGGATGACTACAAAGTCCGCCCTGAGCTAAACAAGCATAAGAATATCTGATTATTGATTTCTTCATAACCCCAAATGATCGTTGATTCTGTTTTTTGCTACAGTCAGAGAGATGAGTGTTGCCGCTAAAGTGGCCTTCAATGGAAAATCGAACTCCTAGTATAAGGACAAGAATCGACTCAAGGTCAAAGGCAATATTTTGGTCTTTATGTCAAACGAGAATGATACGCAAAAATCAAAAGTCATTACCCCTAGTTTGCTTATAGTTCGTGCACAGAACTATTGGTGCATCTGTGTCAAATGAGATGTCATGTGAGATTTACGATAACGCAAAATTACTTATGCAGAACCCTACAGAACGTTTCAGTTGTTACTATTCGCGGGCATCTAATTTGAGACAAGCAGTCACGAAGATTCCTCTGTGCAGAATGATATGCATGAAGATGTTTTGGTTCAGTGTGATCACGTCCCTTCCCCCAGTCCATGGCGCCATTGCTTGCTGGGATTCTGCACCTTTCGTCCCAACTTCACCTGCGATGATTGCATCCGTTGCTGTGTAGGAAGGGGGTCCTTCTCCCTTTCGTTATGCTGCAAATGCTAGCCTCTGTGCAGGCCGCCGGCTACATCATCCTCTAAAGTTGAGTTATTTGCATAATGAGTACTATCAATAAGTGGCTAATGATTCGTTCGTTCTAGAAAACGATTGTTTTGACATAATTAAGCTGCTAATGAAGTCAAGAACGTGCCAATTCTGGGTGAATTTGTTGCTGTGCCAGAGTAAACATCCTAGTAATTTATCCATCTTATGGTGTCAAATCTGTCTAACATGAAATAAGCCGACGTCAAATTCTGCTATAGGATCGCGGGAAGCTTCTGTGTTGTATGCGCTTTCTGTGCGCTTTCTTTATCTGAGTGCTCATTAGCAGCGGTAAAACGTTTATCAATTCCATTAACGAGCGTGACTTTCTTACTTACTTACTTACTTACTTACTTACTTTCTTTCTGACTGACATCGAGTGCCCTCTTAGATTACAAAGTTGGACTTTGTAATCAAAAAGAATGCCACTCCAGTGTTAAGCTTTTTGTGTTAACTTAAGGTACAAAAATATTATGATGGCTTTGCCAAAAAGGTACTTTTTTCCTCTTCATGAAATGTCACACAATTTTTGACCATGTCCTAATAGACCTTTTAGCTAATCAACAAAGGATTCTGGATTGAGTGATATTTTAAAAATACGTTTGCATATCACTTGTGTGGCATTAGAGCTTTGCAAAACGTATCATAATATGCTTGATTCAAAATATTTTTCAGGATAGCTAAAAGGTGTACACTGCTAGAATAAGTGACAAATTTACAAAATTACTTTTCAAGGTATTAAATAACTTCATTTACATGGTTAAAATTTTGGACCTTGGACATAGTGTAGTTTTAGGGTATGAATATATTGGATCGTTTGTCAATTCTTGCGGATGATTTTTGGAAATCTGGAATGATTTGGGTACAATTAACAAATCAAAATGACACAACCAATTCTGTCTACTGAAGCTAACCCCTGCAGGACTTCCCATTTGTTACAATCACACTTGCACACACAGACACATAAGCAGATTGAGTTACAAGTGCCTCTTGTTGCGCATGAAAAATTATCTTTCCCTGCTTACATACCTAAGTTTCTTTGTGTTTCACAGAATTTCTTATTTCTCCACAAACCTAAAACTCTGTTTACTGTGTTACATACATCCTACATAAATATACATATATATGTATGTACTCATTAGCTCAATCTCAATATGTAATAAAAATAGATATAGAAACTCAGAAAAAACACATTCGTTTAAACGTTTCGGCCAAAGCCTTCATCAGTATGGTTTTCCAAAATCCGACGGAGCATACATATAGATTTCGAATTTCAAAAACGATACACAACAATAGCCTAAGCGGGTCCTACCTATTACAATGCGTAATATAAATGTGTTAAAGCAGCCGGTAATACAAAGGTAACACATTTATATTACGCATTGTAATAGGTAGGACCCGCTTAGGCTATTGTTGTGTATCGTTTTTGAAATTCGAAATCTATATGTATGCTCCGTCGGATTTTGGAAAGTCATACTGATGAAGGCTTTGGCCGAAACGTTTAAACGAATGTGTTTTTTCTGAGTTTCTACATATATATGTATATATACTCATGAGCTCATGCGCAATATGTAATAAAATAGATATAGATTCTCAAGAAAAACACATTCATTAAACGTTTCGGTGAAAGCCTTCATCAGTAATAACTGTTCTTTTAATCAGACAGAGCATACATATAAATCTCAAAATCCAGAAACAATACAAAAACAATAACCTAAGCGGGACCTACCAACATACAATGAGTACCAATAAGGTGTAAAAGTAGCGGCTGATGACAGAGGCGGTAGGAGAAAGATAAAGGAAAGCGCAGAATAAAGAACTGCTGAAGTTGATGGCTATGTCCGTCTCGCAGGAGCTGAGAGAGGCCTGTGCTAAAATAAAACTAACAATATAAAGATCCAAGAGCGGATGGGCAGAAAGAGTTTCCTAAAAAAAGGCGTGTGTCCCTAACGAAAAGCTGAGCGCAAAAATCAAAACAACACAACAACCAAAATGCAAACAAAAATGAAATCTATGTATCTACCTGCCTAGTGTTTAAGCCCTTAGGGGCAAAGCAATCTAGCCGATATTGCCAGAAGCTTTCCCGCATCCTATTTCCCCCCATTAGCCTATCAATTATCTTAACACTAATATCCTTCAGAAACCCGTGGTGGCCTTCTTCAGTAAAATGCCTGAAGAATTCCACCTGGGGTACTGAGGCCCCCGAATTAAACTTACGACTGCACGCCTTGTAATTGTTAAACCTAAGCCTAAAAGGTGTGCAGGTGCTACCAACATATTGTACACCACAAACAGTACATTCCAACAAATACACAACGTTTGACGAGTCACAATTAAACGAATAGTTTATCCTGTATTCCCGGCTATCTATGTTCGAATGAAAATGCTCACTATTGCTCATGACATTACACACCTGACAACGAGATTTACCACAACGAGAACATCCCTTCTTATCAGTCCCCCCATTTCCCTCATTACTAAGCCTAGCACCTTATTAGTACTCATTGTATGTTGGTAGGTCCTGCTTAGGTTATTGTTTTTGTATTGTTTCTGGATTTTGAGATTGATATGTATGCTCTGTCTGATTAAAAGAACAGTTATTACTGATGAAGGCTTTCGCCGAAACGTTTAATGAATGTGTTTTTCTTGAGAATCTATATTATGCTTCTGTATATATACATTTTGAAACGTACAGAGCATCAACGATATTTTTCAAACTTTTCCAGCATGTGCGATCACATGCCAAAAATAATTTACATATATACAGGTGCAAAATGCTGCACATGTACCATTTTTATCACGAGAAGGACTGTCCCTGGGATAAGAGAGCAACAACTTACCCTTTTTGTGGCAGCAAAGCAAGTGCTCTTGGTTGGTCTAGGTTTGTATCAATAAGAAGTTTTCGCTGAGTTCCGTCAAAATTGCATAATTCAATTCTAGTTCGTGAGTCATCCGTCCAATACAATTTTCTGGTGACCCAGTCAACAGCTATAACACTAGGCCGTCCTGTCCTTGCATCTACAACCACTTTGGCTTGTCTTTTTCCCTTCTCTAAACTAAAACTTCTTATCTCATTGACATCTGCCACCTACAATAACGTAAAATGTATATAATACAATAAAGCACGAAAAATCAGTTTTGGCAGTTCTCAACATCAAACATTTTTTGTAATTTAGTTTTGGTATCATTTTACGAGAGGGCTTCTTGAAAAAACATCTTGCTGAAGGGCTACCCTTTCCCCTTGGGTAAATATATAATATATATTTATGCAAAATATGACATAAATATCTATGCATGATAAAGATTTCAGCAATATATGCATTTATCAACATGTATATATGGCAAAAGGGCTTGTTTGATCTGTACATGACACATGAAATGCCTATGGCAAACAAAGAAGAAAGCTAACCCACAAGATAAAACTGAAGAAGGTACAGTACACCTTAAACATTGGTCACCTTAGAATTACTGGTATTGCAGAAACCAACTGAGGCTGAGTGGTGAAAAGGATGAAAGATGACATGCCCTAACAAATAATAACAGGACATCAGTCTCTCAGTAAATGAAATAACATCTTGGCGCAGGTCAGACAAACTTGAAAAGCTTGTTATGTGAGGTGAACTGGAATAAAGTTCCCACATCTGAAAATTAACAGCATCAAGAATACTCAATGGATCAGAATGAATCAACATTTACTTGTCAGCCATGAGATCAAAATATTTTTGTCATTTTTCTCACCTTCTTATTTTTCTCACTTGGAAATATGGGTAAATTCAACTTAACAAAAATTTCATGGTTGCAAATAACTGAAAACAGCCTAAAATGCTTGATCGAATCAAAAGAGATTCCTCGCCCAGAAAAATAAAGAAAATGCAATGCCTCATGAGTGAGAGAGATGCTGTGTGCATTAATTGGTATGGGAATGAGAATCTTTTGTATTTCGTTGAAAATCTGTGTCTTGTAACTCTTGAGAGAGATCTGTGCATAATTTGTGCATGTCTGTGCATTTGTTTGTGCATTTGTGTGAGAGAGATCTGTGCATGTCTGTGCATAATTTTCTGTGTGAGGAGACTCCCTACGATTTGATCAAAGCCTTTTCCAGTCATTTTGCACCAATGAAATATTTGCCTAGGAATATGTGTAAACTTGAATTACCTATATTTTACATGCTTGTCAGAAGGCAAGAAAACTCAAATTATTTTGATCTTTGGCTTCTACGTAGAATTTGAATCATTTACAGTTAAGCCTGAAATTATCCATACCCATGCCAAATTTGAATCCTTTTGGATTGTTATATTTGCGGGTCAATTTGTAAGATATTTCATTCCATTAAATCTCTCTTTTTGTGCTTATTTGCAACCTTTTTTCATATTCTTACAAAACTTCAGGCACAGCAAACTTTGTCCTGAAGTAGAAGGATGCAAAATACTGAGAATTTGGTATGGGTATGAATAATTTGGGGTTTAACTGTAAATCCTTGAAAAGCTCTTGGTGCTATGAGTTTTTAAATGAGGGAACTTTCCTGGTTTTTGCTGAAAATGATCATTGCATAGAAGGTTCACCAGTACCAAGATACTTTTACTGACCTCAGAGAAGAAGCCTGTCTGTGATCTCCAATCAAAGTCCACAGATACAACTCCTTGTAATCCTCCAAGCAATGTTGTTTCATTGTTGGGTTCTCCAACATTGAACATTCGGATGTCGAGTTTATTGGCATATAGGATGCTTGGCTGCTCCCAACCTGAAACGGGAAAACAGTGTACAACTCAATAAGACAGTAAATACATAGCAATTGCACAGAAAATGGGCTCAAATTCTTAGCCATTCTACTAGGTAGTAATGCAGAATGTAAAATAATAATAATAATAATACTGATCATCATCATCATCATCATCAGCGTCACATTACTATCATCATCACCATCATCATCATCATCATCATCATCACTGTCACCACCACCATTAATTCACGCCACCATCACTGCCACCATCACCTGACCCATTCATTTGCAAAAAACCTCCAAAAATAGACCTTTTAGCTATTCTACAAAAGAGCCTGGATCGAGCGTTATTTTATACATCTTTATACACAAGGTTCGACTGAGTGGCGTTAGAGCTTCTATCACCATTGTACACATTCGAAAATTCTACAAAATGTAATGAAATATCGTTCGATCCACATTCTTTTTAGAATAGCTAAAAGGTCTATTGAGGTAAAAGAGGGTTATTCATTGTCAGACCTCTCCTTAACATCAGAGAACAAACCAAATGGGAATTCCAAAGTAATTTCATTCTTGCAGCCCTAATCAAAATTTGCCTATGAAAGCAAGTATCCGCAAACATTATATGAAAATGCAATCAATGAAAGACTGAGTTGCATGTTCAAAGAATCCATCACCATGACTAATGTTACAGAAAATTAGGTTATGGACACTCCATTTCAATTTTCATTGGCTTGTATTAAAATGAACTCCTCCATTGGGATGCTAGTCTGGTTTTTTATTCCATTTACTTTAGAACTATAACATAGAGCAATAACATTTGATTGTAATAAGATAAAACTCCCTTGATAGTCTGACTGTGGTAAACACCTTTATAAAATTAATCCACACTAAAAGGGTACTTGATCTGTATCCACATCGAGGGCACAACTAATGGATTCTAATGTCTGTGCTTTTAAGTATAATTAAAAATGGACACATGTGGACAAAACAAGTAAAGTACAGGTCTTAAGAGTGGGACAAAGAATATTTGCAGTAAAAAAAACTTTTCATTTAGTATGCACCAAATATGCACAAAGTTTTATTTGAGTATGTTTCAGATTCATGAGTTTGTAAAGTTTTTGTTGCTAGGAGCATTTCGATATACATTTGCATCTCACAACTTTTATTGTATGGTGATAAATATCTCCAAAATGACCTTAACAGAAATATACTCAAGTTGACTCCACAATACATAAACACAAATGGTGATTCGATTGATATAACTGTAGAACTAGTAAACCGTCACTGAACCACCCAGTCCATTTTTGTAAAGTCTCTTGTTGCAGAGTCTTATCCCTGTTTTCTTTTGTGCACCCGTTTCAAACTTGATGTTGGGCTTACATAGTGTAAACGATTATCCATCTTGACTAAGGTGGATTATCAGTAAGGTGGCCAGGGGGTAGTCATGATATATTGCTCCTCCTGGTATGGCATTTGTAGTGTCGCAGTCATAGGTAACTTCATTATTGTAAACTTCTATATTGAATATAAAAGAATAATAATTTCTGTTAAAAAGAGTTTGAATTTTGCACCAAACCAGTCTGCAACAGTTAATTTGAATCCATCCTGTAAACATGCAAATTTTGCAAACTCTTTTTAAACTAACAATGACAAAAGATCCAAGATCCATCTTTTCATCTTGGATCTTAAAGGGAATAGACATAGGTATATGTCATAATCGCTATAAATAGGCCTGAGAAACGCCCACAAATCCATTGTTTCTTTAGCTACACAATGAAACCGGATGCGTCTAAGCTGTCGAGTACAAAAGATTATATTTTTGACCTGGCCCGGGCCAGCTTTTAACCATGTCGATTCCCTTTAATACCTCAGATATCTTAATGCCAGGGCTCTTAATTCCATTCCTTAGATCTAAATTAATTGGATCTTGGATCTTGGATCCTAAGTTATACCATCCCCCAAAAATATAGGTTCAAAATGTTGGTTATGTACAAGTTTTTTCTATGTGGCAAAAACAATTTCAGGAACTCTAGTACCATGAGAAGTCCTAATAAGAAATTTTTACAAGCCAAATCCAAGAAATTCATGGGGAAATTGTCACTGAGCTTTTATTTCTTTTACAATATCAATAATTTTATGCTTTTAGAAAAAATATATGACAGTGGCAGGAACTGCATGCAAACAATGATAGTACCTGAATATTTGCTGCGATGTTAAAATTTTTGATTGGGCAGCAGGTCAGAAGGATCATGTATATTTTTAGAGTTTTGCAACCTGGAAACTTGGGTCAGTCATTTGCGGAGTAGAACAATAATTATACCCTGTTGTGTACAAGTTTCTTCGATCGCTTGGAAGCAATGTACCGGAAGTGGTTATTCCTTTCTTTGTCCCAATTCAACCCTTCTTAATGCAAACCTCAATTTACGAGTTTTAACAAACTTTCAAACATGCTGCCCCAAAAGCATTGACACAACTTGCTGGCTGGTGAAATTCCTTAGATCACTCATGAAATAATCATGTTTGAAAATGGACACATACGCCTTTAGCTTTAGTCTGGTCTGTTCAAGGGTCTAGATTATCGGAAAGGATATCAAGAAACAATGCTAGGTAAGACTTTGCCAAAAAATGCTAATGAAAGATATAGCTCAATTTTCACTGCAATTAAGATGCTAATGAGGTCAAGAATGTGCCAATTCAGGCTCCGTAGTTGTTATATAAGGGTACACATCTTGATTTATCTAAATCTTATGGTATCAAAACTGTCTAGCACGAAGTAAATGGATGTCAAATTTCCTATATGATTCGAGGGGTGTATCACTCCAAAAATCCTCATACACCTTGCTAAAAATCCAAAAAAATCTGCAAAAATCTTTGGAAAGTCCGCAAATCCACAGATATATCAGAAAGTCCCAAAATCCAATCAACCTCAAAAAGTCCAATAAATCGTAAATAAATCCAAGAAATGGCATCAATCTCTGGACAGATGAGTGATAAATCAGGTAAAAAAGCAAAGTTTTGAAGAAGAATAAATGCAATCAATATGAATGCCACTGATGAATGTGGATGAGACATTATGTTGTTGTTGTTGTTGTTTTTGTTGTTGTTATTGTTGTTGCCCAGCTCGAAGGAACCTGAGTTGTTGTTGTTGTTGTTGGAGCAACCAATCTTTCGCAACAACCGATCTTGGCTCAATGAAATATGTGCATTTTCAAAGGAGAGGACAACTTAACTTCCTGGAGGGGGGGGGGGGTTAAGCAATTTGTTTATATAAAGTTGGACAGTTTCCAAATTGGTTTCAAGGAACGGTGCAGCGAATACAGCTGCAAAATGTTGAAAGACAAGTATCCATAGCTTGTGTCTGCTGCATTTCACAGTAGTCAAGTTCCTTACTATTTGGTGACCTGAGTGTTTATAATCAAGCTTACTGTCATTCCTATATGATTTGATGTGATATGATTTGATGTGATATGATTTGATGGGGGAAATCATTGTAGCAAGATGAAAAAATCCAAAAAATCCGCTAAAAATTTGGAAAAATCCGCAAATCCGGTCCCAAAATCAAAGGATTTTTAGATCCGAAAAAATCTTGTACGCCTTTTCGTGGAGTGATACACCCCTCGATACGATTGAGGAAAACTTCAGTGTCAGATGTGCCTTCTGTGCGATTTCATTATTTTAGTGCTCATTAGCAGAGATGAAACATTAATCAAAAGCATTAATGCGTGTGACCGACCTTCTGACATTGAAGCCCCTTCTTAGATTACAAACTTGGACTTTCTAATCAAAATGAGAAAAGAAGTTAAAACTTTTAGCAATGAAACACCACAATTTTCATATGAATATAAAAAACATTTGAAGCATTGGCTTTTCCAAGTTTTTTATAACAGAAGAAACATGGAACACATATAAAAAGCTGAAACTATTCTCTTCAATATGGAAACTGACACTTATGTAGTCAGATCAGCATTCACCTTTAAAATAAATCTGTGCAATGGGATTTGTCTGGTATTCATAAAGAACCATTTTACTTCTCAAAAATTAACTCATAAAAGTCCTACTTGCTAAGAATACACTTCCTTGAAAAGTAATCAAAAAACCATTTATTCATATTCCACATTTCATAAAAGAGAAACTAAATCACCAGAAAGCCATTAGCCAAGGGCAAAGCACAAATTAAATCTCTGAAGGTGTCAAAATCACAATGGAAGTGTGACTATTAATTTTAACCCCACACATTTTGATTATATTTGGTCAACAATTTATCACATTTTGAAATTGGTTTCCTGCATCACAGACAATCCATTTATTTTGCTAATGGGTGATTAAAATTTGAACAAATAACACTACAATGATTGTGTGAAGAGTTACCAAAATGTGAAGTCAATAAGAATAGGTCTTTGTTTGAAAAGTTCAAGCAAACATGTCAAATATTTCAAGGGGACTATCATTCTATAAAAATCTCCTGCATCTTTTTACAAAAATCCTTCTGTTTTCAAGAAAAATCCCAAAAAGTCCTTTTGTTTACAAAAATCCTATGCCTTTTCGGAAGGGTGATACAGCCCTTGAACAATTTGACTGTAGAAACACACTGGACTTTTTAATGGGCATTTGAAAACATGACAAATAAAATTCTTGAGTTTCCATCATGTGGCTCAAATATAGACATACCTTTGCATTTATTTGTTATAAACTTGATCAGGTATGGAAATATAATTGAATCTGCTACCTTTGTTGTTTTAACCCTTGTACAGACAGAAATCTCCAAGGGGCATTTCACTCATTCGAAAAAGGGCACAAGATATTTCAGAACAATATTGTTGGATTTTTGATGGATTTTTCTTGGAAACAAAAGGATTCTTGCCAAAGGTTTACAAGATTTGTGGGAGTGAAATGTCCCTTGGGCCCATCAGAACAAAAGTCACATTGGGGGAGTGGGGCTGAGTGATAGTTTCACCAATTCTGGTAACTCCCTCAAATACAGGTTTGAATCTTCATTCTCTTACAATCAGCAAATTATTGGGGGGGGGCAGGCTGAAGCATCCCAGCCTCCTTCCACTGGGCCTGTACCTATTGGCCAAATAACATTTTCATGTATGTTGTCTGAGGGGAAATCATTCAAAAGTCCCAAAAACCTTTGTCCAAAATCATAAGAAACCTTCAAAAATCCTAACAGTCCAAGAGATCTTCACAAAGTCCTAGAAATCCAGACTCAAAAAACCTTTATCACATTTATCACATTTTGAAATTGGTTTCCTGCATCACAGACAATCCATTTATTTTGCTAATGGGTGATTAAAATTTGAACAAATAACACTACAATGATTGTGTGAAGAGTTACCAAAATGTGAAGTCAATAAGAATAGGTCTTTGTTTGAAAAGTTCAAGCAAACATGTCAAATATTTCAAGGGGACTATCATTCCATAAAAATCTCCTGCATCTTTTTACAAAAATCCTTCTGTTTTCAAGAAAAATCCCAAAAAGTCCTTTTGTTTACAAAAATCCTATGCCTTTTCGGAAGGGTGATACAGCCCTTGAACAATTTGACTGTAGAAACACACTGGACTTTTTAATGGGCATTTGAAAACATGACAAATAAAATTCTTGAGTTTCCATCATGTGGCTCAAATATAGACATACCTTTGCATTTATTTGTTATAAACTTGATCAGGTATGGAAATATAATTGAATCTGCTACCTTTGTTGTTTTAACCCTTGTACAGACAGAAATCTCCAAGGGGCATTTCACTCATTCGAAAAAGGGCACAAGATATTTCAGAACAATATTGTTGGATTTTTGATGGATTTTTCTTGGAAACAAAAGGATTCTTGCCAAAGGTTTACAAGATTTGTGGGAGTGAAATGTCCCTTGGGCCCATCAGAACAAAAGTCACATTGGGGGAGTGGGGCTGAGTGATAGTTTCACCAATTCTGGTAACTCCCTCAAATACAGGTTTGAATCTTCATTCTCTTACAATCAGCAAATTATTGGGGGGGGGCAGGCTGAAGCATCCCAGCCTCCTTCCACTGGGCCTGTACCTATTGGCCAAATAACATTTTCATGTATGTTGTCTGAGGGGAAATCATTCAAAAGTCCCAAAAACCTTTGTCCAAAATCATAAGAAACCTTCAAAAATCCTAACAGTCCAAGAGATCTTCACAAAGTCCTAGAAATCCAGACTCAAAAAACCTTTGTCCGAAATCCGACAAAATCCAGACATTTTGGAAATTGAATAATCTTGAAATCTGTGCTGCATCTCAAGAAGCAAATACCTGGTAGTGGTAGAAACTACTGTACATCGATCAAAACAAAAGAACAAAATTAAGAAACTTCTTCGGCTAAGCAGTACATAACTAAATAGCCGAAATTTTCAAGTGAAATTTAGAAAGTTTCAGTACGGGGGTTATCCAACAGAGCAGAAACTGTACAAGGTGTCTCAAAAGACAGCTGAGACCAGAGACCTCCACATTACTTGTAATGCCAAAAATCTAGAAGACTGAGGTAAAAGAAGGCTAATTCAATGTCATACCTCCCATTGATATCACAGCAAACCAAAATAAAAAGTTCCAAAGTAATTTAATCCTTGCTATCTTCATAAATATTTACTTAAGATTGCATGTATCCAAAAACAGTAGTTTAAAAAATTATCTACAACAGACTGAATATTTTTGCTCAAAGCAGCCATACGCTTTAAACTTTGGTTATCAAAATCCCATTCAAGTCCCGTTTGATTGGCCATTGAACAATTGAGAAACAGCAGAAATGATGCACCATGGGACTTTTACCAAAATTGCCATTTAGAGGCTTCTGGCTTTAGTTTTTGCACAAACTTGAACTTCAAAGGCTCATAACTCCATGAATATTCAGTGGATTTGCACAATTCTAGTGTAAAAAATCAATTTAGAATCTCAGGAGATGGATTACGTAACTATGTTCCCATTCAGTACATCATTGGTTTTTAGTATTTAATCAAAAGCCGGAATAATTTTTGAGACATCCCATACACGCATGCACAAAAACTCGTAACTTGAGCCCCCTATTTTGTTGCAACAGATCCCAAAATTAGGAAACAGTTTGATATTGTCTTCCATGAGCCTTTAATCCATCACTTCAAAATTCCCATATCTCCAGACTCTTCCTTCAGATTGCTAGATGATGTCATTTTACGCATATGTACAGTATGTTTACAGCCATGGTAGAACAATTTTAAACTCAATAAATATTCAGAAAGTAATATAACTTGCATTAAAATTAGATTTAACAAGTGGTCATTCTCCACACAATAACTAGGTGTGAATGAAAATAAGACAATTGTTTGAATCTTTTCCAATTTAGCAACCAGTTTCAAATAATCACACAGATAAAATAAGTATTTGATTGAGAATGAAACCTGCAAGATCTAACACCTTTCAACAATCTGATAACCTGCTGTCTATTTTAACACTTTTCATGAAGCTACACATTTCTTGTGATAACAAAACTAGAATTTGAGCCAGCACTGAAAAATTCTCAGAGTTTCTTACAAGTTTCTTAAAAGTTCCATAACAATCTTCATGTTCATTACATGCGTCCTTCAATGTTTTTTAGGTCTTTCCAATGTTAAGACATTACTCAAGTACCTTCTGAGTAGACAAAGGAAACATGTGTGAAAATAGAATAAAAATATGCTGCAGAATTTCCTTTATCAAAATAAATAGTTTCTTAAGTTACATCTCTCAAATCTGGAGTTTCTTAATTTTGACAATCTGAGAGATGATTTTCTCATGGGTAGCCTGGTGTACCAAACTCTAGAAAGATAAATATGGGTTTAATCATTTATTCATATGGGTGTTGAACACAGGCTACTCATGGGCACCTTCTCAGAGTATCCACCTAAATCAACTAAAAATTCTAACATTCCTGAAGATTTACTGTGACCAGTGTCAGCTGAAGCAGAATTTACAAAATAGTTTCACCAATCAGTTCTTCCTAAGAATCTTGTTGCAAAGGTACTTCCATTTCCACAAGGATAGTGAAAATCTGATTCCTGGGCCTCATTTGCACTGTCTTGGCACAATAGCTTCTGCAACTGCTGAAGTTGATAACAGCTTCTGCAATTGCTGGAAGTTAAGAAACTGTGGAAAAAGTCAAAAGCCAGCAACAAGAGAAAATTACTGTTTTATAGGACTCTAGTTAAAACAGTTTTAGTTCCATGTTTTAAATTCCACAACATACAGTTTCAGTTCAACTACGAATATATAACAAATAACTATAACAGTAAAAATCAAAATTAATAGAATGATACAGAAGATTAATTCTATATATAAAGACACAATACAGGAAGAAATAAATTTTATGAAGGGAATTACTTAAGGGAGGAGGTACGTATCTCAATAGGTAAACTAATCGAGGAGAGACCCCCCCCCACTATTCTTAGACCTTGGAACATGGGGAGTAACGAAAAATGAAACAGAAACTCTTGATTGTATTCACAGCAAGCAGCTGAGGAGAACATCACCAAATTACAGAGGTTAAACAAACAAACAATTATATGAAGAATGCGGAGAAAGACAATTAAGCAAAGATATGAGAGAAACTTGATGGAGAACAATTGGACATATGTTCAGACTTCCACTGCAGACACCATGTCAATAAGCCATGGACTGGTACTTTGAAATACCAGATAATGCTAAGAAATATAGAGGAAACTAGAGAAGAAAATTGCCAGTGATATTACACTATGACATTGTTGAAGCAAACAGGAAACATGATCTGGGAGTAAAACAGTTTAACTGAAGATTGATCATGTTACGAAAACTAGCTGAAGAAAGGGACAAATGGAAAAGAACTTTCTGAAATAATTTGCAGCATTGCATGAGGTGAAAGATGCATGCACTGAAAGCCAGATTTGTTTGATAATAATAATAAATAATAACAATAAAGTAGTTTCTGATGAAACACCAAAATTACAAATCCCTGAAATTAAATCCTCACTTGTTTTAATACTACAACTTCCATTGCATACAATATCTCCGCAATACCATTTGAAGTTTTTCTAAATAATACATTTGGAGGTTGGCTTTTAACAGTTGTTTGCAAAACTTCCCAGCCAAACAAAATATTGAACAAAAATGTGCATAGCAACATCATTCAATCAACAAGAACTTCAGTTTTGAAGAACACACATAGACGTGTTGGTCTTAACTGTGAAAACCATCACAGTACTGTTTTTGTTTGTGAAAGAAAAACAATATCACTGGTTTTCCATGGACATGTTTTAACCCAGGACTGAAGATCTTAAAGCAAACAACTTGGTTTCATCTCTCAAGTTATCATTTTAAAAGTGTAACAAACATCATCCAAAAAAAATATCGTGCTCTATGATGTCTTGTTGAATGCCTGCTCTCACTATCCCCTAGGACACCCCTGGGTATTTGCACAAGAAAATATTCCTGGTCCTGGGGCAGTTGATTGTAAGCTTTTCCCTGCCCAGGATATTTCAATGACATCTGACAATACAAGGAGTTTTTCTTTACATACAGTTTAGCATGAAATCATTCATACTCACACTGAATTCTTAGCATTTTGCATCACTACATTTTGAAGACCAATTTTACTGTTGCTGAAATTTTGTTATGATATGATAAAAGGCTGGAAATAAGCATAGCAATGGATACTGGAAGGAAAAAGATATCTTACGAATTGGTCTGCAAATATAACTATTCAAAATACTGCTAATATGGCATGGACATGAATAATTTCAGGCTTAACTGTAGTTACTAAGAACATGACATGTTTCCAGGTGCCTGGCTGCCTCCTGTGGATTCACCAGTAACTTCCAAATGATTTTTATGAAGTTTCTTAATACTCTAAGTGTTTCTTAACTTTTGAAACCTTATGCCTGCCATTTCTTATGAGCTATTTCTTACAAAAAAGAGTATTTACAAAATACTCCATTAGTTATGGGCTTCCCCATACTCCAAGGCGAGGGGCATTTGACTCCCAAAGAATCTTGTACACCTAAGGCAAAAATTCCTTTTGTTTTCAAGTAAATCCATTTACATTCCATAGAAATCATTAGATTCTGAAAAATCTTGTATGCTTTTTCGACTGAGTGAAATGCCCTTCACTCTGAGGCACATACCATATATTTTTGTAAGCAGCTGGTTGTAAGAAATTCAACTCTCAAATCACCAAAAAAAAATAAGAAACTCCAGTGCTGGGAAAATATAACTTTAGGGAAGAAGCTATCTGTTTTAATCTAAGAGGATCTTTGCATATCTTTACTTATTTCAAATCATTTCCCCTATCATATTACTTAGAAGGTAATTGATTTATGCCTAAACATTGAGATGCACCTAGCAAACATGAAGATTATAAATTGAATCTTTAAGAAACTGGCAGAAACTCTGCACATTCAAAATCTAACTATCTCAAGACCGGGGCTACTGGCCGGGGCATTTCCAGAACTTTTCCATTTATTTTGCCAACCCCGGCCAGCCCCGGCCATCTTCAAGTGTATTTATGATCTAATTTGCCACAGTTGCTTAATTCAGCATATCTCTGAGAGGTAAAAAGCTTACCTATTCTTTAGGCAGAAAGAATAAGGGATTTGGATCAACTGCTCCCTCCCAGTGTGATCAAAGTTGGAAAATCTACCAAACAAGAAAAAGGAGGTACCCGCACCCCGGCCAGTGGCCGGGGCTACTGGCCGGGGCATTTCCAGAACTTTTCCGCTTATTTTGCCAGCCACAGCCAGCCCCGGCCATCTACAATTGGGCTCCAGCCATCAGAACTTTTCCATTTATTTTGACAGTCCCGGCCGGCCCCGGCCAGCCCCGGCCAGTGGCCGGGGCGCGGGCACCCTCCTATCTCAAGAAACTTCCAGTAACTGCTCAAATTCTTAGTAAATGTGAACCAGGGGCACTGGGGGGATCTCCCCAACACTTACTAACAACAAAGAAGTGGTCTTTTTATTTCAAGAAATGCCCTCAGAGGAAAAAAGTGCCTTCGAAGTGTTGCCCCCCCCCCAAGAAATGTATGTATTGAATGTCCTGGTTATGAGTCCCCCTCTAGATTCACAAAGACATGCATGCAAAACCAAAGCCCCCAAAAGAAATGTTCCCCCTCCCCACACGCCTCCCTGTATATGAAATACGATGAACAGATTGAATAGGGGAAAGGAAGCGAGAACAAATGGCCTACTTAGGACACAAGCGAGATGAGAAGAAAACATAAACATGCGAACAGAACGCAAAGTCAACATTCCATATAATTCGGCAGCCCGCCTTCTTCGTCATCAAATCACGAAGGGACAAGTGCAGAATTCGCATCCAAAATGTTAGCTAATGACACCTGAAGTGTTATACTATGTTTTGATACCTTAATGGAAGGTAGAAGAAGGGCTTGAATATGTGTATGGAGCTATTAAACAGGAGAGAGGATGGCCGAGACATAGCAGCCATCGTAAATTACTTCAAGATGCTGGGATTGTGATATTGTATTAAATGTCATCGTCTTAAAGACGTTAAATCCTCTATTTACTATTCGTACATGTTTCACCATTTTCTGCATTTCTCACTTCAATGGCACTCATTTGGGTGGCGGAAGGTCGATAACCCCCCCCCCCCTCCCCCTATGTTGGCTAGAAAGAATCTTTTGTTTGAAAACATTGGCGATGAACAATGATTTTCAACAGGTTTCAAAATGCATATTTCTTATCAGATTACAGTATCTTACTTCGATACAAAGTTTCCACTTTGTGTTTTTGTCTGTGATACAAATATTTTTTTACAAGAAACTGCTTACAAGAAACTCAACTCTCAGATGGCCAGAAATTTAAAAATCTTCTGGGAAAATAGATATTTAGAAGCTACTAACTTTGACAACCAAAAACCTAAATAATAGTACAAAGGTACTGTATATCTAAACATAGGAAAAGCTTCAATCAAGAAACATTGTTTTGAAATGTTCAGGTGAGAACAATAAGTGAACATGGAGACTGCTATGGACGAGGGGCACTTCACTCAATGGAAGAAGCGCACGAGATTTTTTCAGAACAAAAGGATTTATGTGGATTTTTGATGGATTTTTCTTGAAAACAAAAGGATTTTTGCCAAAGGTGTACGAGATTTTTGGGAGTGAAATGCCCCTCGGCTATGGAACTAACTCTTGAGTGCTGAAAATCTGATAATTCTAAGAAACTTTCAGTACTTAGCCCAAATTCTTAGTTTCTTAAAAATATGTGTACAGCATGTAAATACCATGAAACTCTATTGCACACCTAAGTTTTGGTCCTGCAAAGGGTGTTAAAGAAGGGCCGCTGAGAGCTTTTGGAGGCCCAGGAACAAAACAGTGAAATGCGGCCCCATGCAAGCAAACTGAGCAAAAGATTTCTCAATCACAGCCTTAAGATTGGTTTAAAATGCATTTCAGAGCATTTCCTGCTGTCAAAATATTAAAAATCTATTTTATGGGGCCCCTTAGACCCTGAGGCCTGGGGGCAAATTGCCCCACCTACCTTCCCTCTTGGTGGCCCTGGGTTTGAAAGATAGGCTATATTGAAGGGCTTCTTTAGGGAAGGGACTCACTCAATGCTGGATTTTCTAAACAGGGCTTTTTGGGGGTATTTAGTAATTACTTAGTAGTTTTTTGTCATGTACAGTGCATATTTTCAAGTTTGTACATTCAGAAACAGCTCATAAGAAATGGTACACATACAGTAATAAGAGACTGGGAATGTGAGCAACTGAAGTTTCTTAAAAATATCAGACTTTGAGTATGCAGAGTTTCTTATGAGTTTCTTGAAGCTTCTGTAACAGTTTCCATGTTTACTACCACTACCCCCATAAACATCTATTTTCTGAAGCTGTCCAATGTTTATATGCCATTCAAGTAGCTTTTGAGAAATATGGTACAGGAAACAAGTGAAATGAAATAAGAAGATGCTCAGGAGTTCCTTTATCAAAATAAATGGTTTCTTAAGTTATCTTTTACCAGCACCAATGTTTCTTGTTGTTTGGCAATCTGAGAGATGTGTTTCTTATGAGCAGTTCTCAATATTTCATATTTCATGTAAGAAACCTTTTACCACCAAGCAATGTAATCCAGCCCTCCAGCACTTGGCGCCAAAAACTGCGACTTCACCTTCACCCTCATCACTCCAAACTGCTCATTAAAAAATCATTTCTCAGATCTCAAAAAATTTAAGAAACTCTGTATTTTATTTTGATAAAATTTTTTCAGATAAAAAATTGTACACTTTCTGGAGCATATATATATATATATATATCATAAAAGCTTTACTAGCCAACCATAGGTGTTTATTTACATTTGAATACTGCAAAGGGAATTGAAATGGGGGGAGCTTATATAAAGAGGAGGCTTCTCAGAAGGCCAGTATGGAACGTAAGGCTTTTGGCCAAGACCTTGGGTGGGCAAGAAAGGTCCTCTATCGTTTATCTGTTGTCTGTTTTCAAAACACTACTGTCTCTCTTGGGTGTCCAAGTGTCATAATTTGACATAACTTTTATGCAAAGCCATCCAAATCAAACTTAACATGCAAACCTGTTAACAAATGGGAAATCTGTGAAAACCTCTTACGTTTGATGTAAGATAGCAGGGGGGGGGAGATTAAGGAGGAGACAGGCCGACTTAAATTTAAGTCTGGCTTAACAGAGAGAGCCTTTACACATACTTTTAAAAAAGAAACTAAGAATTTGGGCCATTACAGAGGGTTTCTTAAAATCTACAGATTTTGAGTATATGCTGGGAATTTTTACAAGTTTCTTGAAGGTTTCATGACAATCTTCATGTGCGTTTCCTGTTCCCCCAGAAACATTCTAAAACAATATTTTTGAAGCCTTTCCAATGCTCCGACATTACTCAAGTACCTTACAAGTAATATGATTCAGGAAACAAGTGAAAATAGAGTAAAAAGAAGTGGAGAATTTCCTTTATCAAAATACATTGCTTCACTGCTGGAGTTTCTTAAATTTTTGGCGATCTGAGAGTTGAGTATCTAAAAAGTAGTTTCTTAAAAGAAATATGGGTGTACTATTGACAAAAACTAGATAGAGAGGAAGAGATGCCTATCGTTAGCAAGTTGGGCCCAATAGAGAGCAAGGCTCCATAAATAGATGAACAAATAGAGTCCTTCAGTAGCTGAAAATACAATAACATCATATTTAGCTACTTGATGCAGGAAATAAATGATATGAATTTTGTATTGTGGAGAACCATCCACTTTTTCCTGTTTTTTAATATGGTAACTGTATTCTTTGAACTTTCAATCATTATTGTGTATGTTGCAAAATCAAAATATTACTGCACATGACAAAGCAGAAACTGTGTAAAATGATGTCATCAAGCAATCTAGGGATAAGGAGGTGCTTGTATACGTAAACTTTTTGAAATCACAAGATTGAGGCCCAAGGAAGAAAACATCAAATGTAGCCTAATTTTGGGATTGTGTTGCTAGGGAGCTAAGGGTCGCTCAGAGTTTCCAGTTTTTGTGGAGGTGTGTGCTATTTCTGCTCTGTCACTGCACAGTGGCTACCCATTTTTGCATCTCTGCATAAAAAAGCAGTGTGTGTCAAGCACTAGTAGGTGGGAGTCATCAGGGGAAGTGCAATCACCCCACAATTTTGCTTATAACAAACATCTTTTGTTTGACAATAACCAATACAAACAAACAAGGCCTCTCAACTGAGACAATAGCTTGCCGTTCAGATGTTTCGCAGTGTGCAGCCATAGTGTCCAGCACAGAAGCTTTTACAAAGGAATCTAATGTAAAAAGGACTTAACTTATAATGGAGGGGAAAGGGAAGGGGAAAGGATCTTCCAAAAACCAAACAGAACAAATACTTCTTGTTTGAAAATAATAAAAACAGCGTTTCCCCCAAATGTGTGGCAATACCGTCATAGAGAATCCATGTTTGGGGCCTTCTTCAAACACAGACGGAGAGAGATCACATAACAAATTTGGGCATTAAAATACCTACAATGGCGGCTGACAATGTCTTTCCACAGTAAAGCAATTTAAACCATCCATTCATTTAAAAATCAGGTAACAGATAACTAGCAAATTCGCAACGATTCAGCACCACCAAAGAGATGACAATATCAGAGCAACTTGTGCGCAATGACATTTAAAGCAATTAAGAATGAACTTACCATAGGCCAATGATGGAAAGCAGATGAAAACGAACAAGACAACATACTCCCAATTCATCCTTTAAATTCACTATTCCCTTCATCAATAAATACCATTTCAATCCTTCAATCCTTTACCAATATATTCATCTATCATTTAAGGTTGTTTCGCAAAGCAATCCGCCATTAAATCCATTCAAAATCCAAATTTAACTTCAGCATGATTTTCCCTGGTGTCAACTGAAAATACAAACTCGCTTCATCGCGCAAACACGCTATTAAATTACACCTGGGTTAGGGAGGGGGAGGTAGGGAGAGGAAGGGCAGGAGGGGGGAAGGGGCAGAAAACGATGCTTTCAGGTAAAGACTGGGCTCGAGAGGGAAGGGAGGGGGAAGAGGGAGGGAGACAGGGTAAATGCAGAAACGTTATTGAATTACACTTGGGTGAGGGAGGTGGAGAAGAGGGGGAAGGAGAGGGAAAGGGTAAAAACTAATGCTGAGATGCTGTTTGTTTTATTACAAATGAACTAGATGTAAAAATGTACAAATATCGTTGCGGAAACGATGGGGTTTCATGACTTTAAACTCAGCTGGATAACAACTGGGCTGGGAGAGAAGAGAATGGGAGAGAGGGGGAGGGAAGAAGGAGAAGGGGAAGGATAGGACATTAAGATTTATCGTGAAACCTTGAAAGAACTCGCAAGAAACTTTGAATTTGAACTCAAAATTCGAGAATTTCAAGAACTTTCAGTGGAGATTGCTCAGAATTTTTGGTTTCTTGTAAAATCCTTGTATTTGGATGGACTCTTGGTGAAAATAGAAATGCAACTAAAACGAAAATCGCAAAAATGCTCATAAGTCATAGGCTACCTTTTCGCGAAGACCCTTTGGAATGGATGTGTACTAATGGACTGCAGTTTCACTGCTCTTGGAAGTCCATGGCCGATACCAGCCATGTCTGCATAGGAGGGCGAAAAACCAAAATTTTGCGACAAAACCACCAACAACAACAGCAACAACAACAGTTAAACGGAACATAAGTTGAATTTAGTGGCCTGCGTGCAGACTCAACTGATTTCTTTTCAGAGAGGTTCTCCTCCAGTAGAATAAGCAAAAAGGCTCTACAGGAGGAGAACCTGTCTGAAAAAGGATCAGTAGAGTCTGCACGCAGGCTAGAATCTACCCAATTTATGCATAGAATGACCGATCTAACTCTGAATTAGCTAAAATATAGCCATATTTCGCATTCCAGCCTTGCAGTCAACACAGTAAGTTAACATCAATTAAAAAATATGCCGTAAATTCAATGATTTTCTGTTCAAATTTACTTTTTGGCGCTGATAAATTCATGCTGTTATATGCGCTATGTCTTTTCTAAATCCACCAAAACTAGACATTTAAATCACAAAAAATCCTACAGGAGAGCAAAATTTTCCGACAACTGGTCTCCTGGGGGGCGCTCCGTCCCCCAGCCCCCCCCCCCACTTGCTTTGGCCCTGAGCAAATCCATAAGACGTTCCTACTATCTATTGAGGCTACGTTCACAGTGCTCCGTTTTCATTTCTATCCGTTTTTGTTGATGAAAACGCTGCCCGTTCACATTGCTCCGTTTTCAAATAGCGCATACAACGATAGGCTATGAAAACGATACGCTATGAAAACGAAACGATACGCATTTCGAATACTTACGCTATTTTCTATTTCTAATTCTTTATACACCGAGACCCTTCAGCAACAAAATAACTTTACCTAAAAAAACATAAATCTAATTACAATCATTTTTTAAAACAAAAAAAGAAAACTACTGCTGATCTTCCAGGGGGCCGTGTTTGCATTGGTTTCAGCTCATCAAATGACTTTTTAACTGTTTTTTATATTGATATAAGGTGGGGAGCTCCCTAATATTCATAGGAATCTCGTTCCAAGCCTTCAGAGCTGTGTAAGAAAATCTCTTTTTAGAATATTCCAGATTATACTTTGGGATTTGAAGGTTCTCACAAAATCTAGTATTATAGTTAGAGTAATGAGATCTCCGTTGAAATTTATTCCAAAGGTTTTCTGGACATAGCCTGTTCATGACCTTATATGTCATGACTGATCGATCAAACGTAATGAGTTGTTTAACTTGTAAAAAATTCTTCGACCAGTCATCCTTTATCCTGGCAGTGTCAATTATCGAAATGGCCCTGTCTTGAAAACGCTGTAATGATTCCATTTTGGAGTTGGATACACTACCCCATATGACATCAGCGTATCTTATATGACTCTCTACGAGCGCACGATAGACATTGCTTAATTGAGACTGCGAAACAATGTTTTGCAGCATGTGAATGTGAATTCATGTGAATGCAAGGCTATGGGGTGTCGTTTGCGTCTAAATGCTAATGGTTAATTTTCATGGTCTTTCTCAGTTACATGCACTGTTTTCTCTTTCCCTTTCTGTTTTTTCATGATTCCCTATCTGTTTATACCATTCCCTTTCTCGAATTAACAACATCTTCCTATTCCCTTTGTCAATTCTCTTTCCCTTTATAGTTGCTTATCATTCCCTTTATCTTTATCATCATTCTCTTTGTCTAATTACAGCATTTCTAATTCCCTTTGTCAATTCTGTTTCCCTTTGCCAAATTCTAATGGTCTTTCTTATGTGCATTTCTTATTAGATTTGGCCATTGCCTTTCTCTTTGGCATTCCCTTTCTGTTTGTGTTCATGGCCTTTCTCTTTTATCATTACATGATGCATTGCGGCATGGTATGATGCATTGCGGCATGGTATGATGCATTGCGATTTTTAGTGCGAAATTTTAGCCGAATCAACACACGCGGAAGGAACGGCCTAAGTTTCGATGCTCAACACGTGTACGTCGATTCTCGGTTTCATCTGGTTTAGGGACCAGTCATTATTAATGGTGGGGGACTGGGACGGAAGATATTAAGAGGGGTCACCAATAATTT
Organism: Aurelia sp. 3 sensu Dawson et al. (2005); assembly: GCA_964020215.1. Taxonomy (NCBI): domain Eukaryota; kingdom Metazoa; phylum Cnidaria; class Scyphozoa; order Semaeostomeae; family Ulmaridae; genus Aurelia; species Aurelia sp. 3 sensu Dawson et al. (2005). The sequence goes on from OZ026592.1 coordinate 18,339,449, forward strand.
TTCTGCCTAGAAGGGGGCCAGATCAAAATCAGACAGCGTGAGGGGGGCACGAAGATACTCAGTCAAAATTGATAAGTGTAATTTTATTAAGAAATAAATGGCAGTACAGCTTTTACTTGTATTTTCTTGAATCTGATAGCTGATCTAGCCAAAAAGCAACCTGGATTGTCCGCTGCTTTCAACTCTATCTGTTTTGCTGAACTTTGCTTTCTAGCCTCTGCCTAAGAAACTCGTTAGTTGGGACTGAAACTGCAATGAACGAGAAGAAGGTGGTAAGAAACAAGTCACCATCGAGAAGAGGAGGAGTTTATACCTGGAAGAAGCAAGTTGTTGGAGCAATATTTCTCAGAGATGTTGGAATGTGACTGAGACAGTACCCTGGGTACCAGAGCCTCAAAATTTAAATGAAAGTGGCTCTGGTACCCAGGATACTGAGACAGGCGCTCTAAGCCAATGTAAAGGAAGTTCTTTAAAAAATTCGTTGGGACGCTAAATTAAGACAAAGTACCGGGGAATTTTCAAATTTTTCATGTGAGGAGCAGGCAAAAATTAGATTGTGATAAGCATCCTAAAACAAAGTAGGAGTCCTTTCACAAGTTTTTAACATGTTACTCATACAGTACATGCTACTCAAATTTTTTGTTATACTTATGAAATTTTCATTGTTGGCTCCCAGGAGGGCACTCGGCACATGCACATACGGGGAGGTAAGTCCGATATTTTTGAGTCAGAATGTTGCCAAAAGTGATATTTTTGGGTCCAAAGAAATCTGAAACTATGTTCATGATATTTGTTGATACCAAACATCGTTATATTGATATTTCTGGGTTCGATGGAGGCAATCCTGACTTCTATTTGCATTGTTTGGGGATATTTTATGTTCATGTACAGGTTTATATATACATAAAATGAGCTGATATTTTTGGGTTGCAGTGAAGCTGAAGTGATTTTTTTGGGTTGCATGAAAATTTCTTGGATTGACCCCCCCGTATGCGTAAGTGCTGAATGCCCCCCTGAGTGTTTGCTCTGGCAAACAAATTGAAAGAGATCTTCCAAGCCAAGGAAAATCATATTTACTCTAAACAGAGACTCTGTTCTAAACTTTTCTTGGGATGCTAGTTTATAAAGATTGTGAAAACATTTTCCAAAATCGCAATTCATGGGGTTGCGAGAAGCATTCTGAGCAAAAGTAGAAAGCGAGCCGTCAGAATTTTTCCGGGAGCTTCGCCCCCAGACTCTATGCTGCTTGGATCAGGGGAATGAAACTCCATCTTCAACTTCATCTTTTGGGTATGAAAATTGACGGAAACTATGCTTTATAAGTCTGTCTGGACAGTTTTCTGTCCTAATCTCCGTCTCAACTCTCTCTGTGATAAAATAGTAGCATCATGGTTCATCAGCTTATATGATTTCTGATGATATCTTTCTATTTTATAAAGGGGGCTACGAAAACTTATACTTAAATTAAGGGGGGTCATCATTTTAGCTGTATGATTTCAAGGGGGGTCAAGGAGAACGCCACACTGTTCCAAAAATATCTTCCGTCCCAGCCCCACCATTAATAATGACTGGTCCCTGAACCAGATGAAACCGAGAATCGACGTACACGCGTTGAGCATCGAAACTTAGGCCGTTCCTTCCGCGTGTGTGATTCGGCTAAAATTTCGCACTAAAAATCGCAATGCATCATACCATGCCGCAATGCATCATGTAATGATAAAAGAGAAAGGTCATGAACACAAACAGAAAGGGAATGCCAAAGAGAAAGGCAATGGCCAAATCGAATAAGAAATGCACATAAGAAAGACCATAAGAATTTGGCAAAGGGAAACAGAATTGACAAAGGGAATTAGAAATGCTGTAATTAGACAAAGAGAATGATAATGAAGATGAAGGGAATGATAAGCAACTATAAAGGGAATGAGAATTTGGCAAAGGGAAAGAGAATTGACAAAGGGAATAGGAAGATGTTGTTAATTCGAGAAAGGGAATGGTTTTAACAGAAAGGGAATCATGAAAAAACAGAAAGGGAAAGAGAAAACAGTGCATGTAACTGAGAAAGACCATGAAAATTAACCATTAGCATTTAGACGCAAACGACACTCCATACAAGGCTATGAAAACGATAGGCGTTCACATTGCTCTAGCAAAAAAACAAAGCCTTTTGTTTATAGCTTTCAACAAGGCGCCAATCTCGACTTTGAATGCCATTGTAGCTAATCAAAAGTCTATTAACAAAGGAATGTGCGGGGTTTCCAAATGTCTCCGTTTGTGGTGTTCACACTGAAAACGGATCGTTTTCAAAACGCACCGTTTTCAAATTTATGCGTTTTCATTAGCGTTTTCGCAAAGCCTCGTTTTCACAGCGGAGCAATGTGAATGCAAGGCAAAAACGGAAAAGTTTTACTCCGTTTTCATATGAAAACGTAGCAGTGTGAACGGGGCCTGTTGTTTTGAAACATTTTGTTTTGAAGCAGTGTAAACACACTCGCTGAAGGTGAACCGTGCAACCGTCACAGTAATGGAGTGGTCATAAAGTTTCTGCTATATATAGGGGGGTGGATGATTTTCAAAAAATCTAGCAAAAAAATAATGGCCCATCCGAGATTCCTGTTAACTTATTTATGGCCCAATAGCAAGAACTAGGATATTTGTCATGACCCCACAAAATAATTTAGCTTTTAGAATGTTAGCCTGTTAGAATCTTAACTTTCCTTTCGTTTCAAAGGGGTCTGGAACACAGGCTATTAGAATGTAGGCTGGATGAGTTTACAGGCAGTGTAATTCCAGAATTATAACTTAATAATAAAGTACTGAACTAAACAAGAGAAGGAGAAGAAAAGAAATAAACAAAAAAGCAAGTGTCAAGAGGAAAAAGTAACAGAAAAAAATGTTTGTAGCATTTGTAGCCGTTGTCAAAACTTTTATGGCCCCACAAAATAAATCTGATTATTTTTCATAGCCCCAAAAAGTCATGGCAGAATTTTTCATGGCCCATCCAAATATCATCCACCCCCATATAGCAGATACTTTATGACTGCTCCCTAATAACTTTGTGGCAGATGAAAACATAAGCGGTAGCACACCCAATGCGCAGCGCAGTTTTAATTTGAACTTATTTTTATTTGGTAAACAAGCACCTTCACCGTTTCGTAATTTGAAATTTTCGGTATTGAGCCACCTTAAGTGCCGAGCCACCTTAATCGTACAGCTCCAACGTCGACAAAAATTGTGTTCAGCAGGGTCTGTAGACCCTGTTTTCAGTCATGAATTGTGCAAATTAACGAAAGTTTCTTATCTCTTAAAATTCAGGTAGGGTTGTTTCTAAACTTTAGAAAAATCGAGGCAACAGTTTCCTGTAAAATGTTTCTCATACAAAAACTTTGTCATAAAAATACTTTTTTAGACGATTGCGCTAAAGATGGCGGCAAGGAATTTTTTACCAAGATGCATTGCGTTTTGTTAAAGATTCGTCATTGGAGCACAATGCATCTTGGTAAAAATTTCTCGCTGCCATCTTTAAGTGCAATCGTCTGTTGCATGTCTCAGCCATCCAATACACTACACCAGAATTCTTCATTCATAAATGTCTTCTGGTTTACGGGGGCATTGACTCTAAGCACATCTTGCGCTCCTTCGACAAAAAACATTTTCTTTTCGATAGTTATGAAATGCCCCTCGCCGGTTTATTCATATCTAAAAGTCGGACACTTTTATGGGACACACTATTGCCAAGTGTAAACGGAGATGTTGGCCTTTCCCTTAGCCGTGAATGTCCTATGGAAAAACGCACTCCCGTTAAATCGGTACAGCAGACAAGTCGGTACAGCAGACAAGAAGAAATAAAGAGCCTGACTGGTAAACAGAGAAATATGTTAGTATCAATACTTTGGCAAGTTAACATGATGACTCAAGGCCCTTTAACGACAAACTATTGGAAATACAAATTAAATGCCTGAAACGTATCCATTCAACTTTACACATTACTGGATGGACCAAAAACAACTCTAACTATATCAAAAATTGTCATGGAGAGAATCCCTAAGGAATTGCACTGAATTTAGGTTTAGTTAATTGCTGAAAGGCTAACGTATTTTAGAAATTTTTCTTCTTTTTCTCTGAGCCTCGGAAATACAAGAAAGATTTGATTCACAAAAAAGTCTGTAACTTCGAAATGTATGAAAGATCAAAGTTATAAGCAATGTAATCACAGAAACACATTTCGTTCTCTAGAGTTAAGATCGAAATTTTATGGAAGCAATGCAACAGCGAAAATGATTTGATACATTTTGCAAAATTACTTTTTTAAGCTTCCAGGGAAATGAAAATATTTGCATGTTGCCGTAAGTGAAGATATTACTTATCTCTTTTTATGCATGTTGAAATAAAGAAATTTTCATGAATCGAATTTTTACTGGTATTTACGATGCTCAGGAAATAGACGAAAAATCACAAAAATATTCGAAACCTTCGGCTATCGATCAGCCTTTGGTTCATTCCAATATTCTAAGTTTTTTCTCCGGATTACAATTTTCAAACAGCTAAAGTCTTTTTTGGTCCATTCGGGATTGTAAATTTTCCATGACATACATAAACACTGAAGCCAGGAAATGAATGCGACATTACGTTGGAATTTTTCAAAACTGTTCAAAGCTGAAATAGTTCCTCACTTAGACAAGGCTGTTGATTCAGGCAAATTAAATTTCGTAGGAGAAGTCGCGAAATTACCCATGGTTATACTCCCAGGGATGACACTTGCATTCTCCCAAAGAGTTAACAAGTGCTAAAGCATGTAAAAACAATTCTTGTAAAGTAGAAAATTTGGTCGTGATTTCAGGGATGTTTTGGAAGTTTTGTGCTAAAGGCCTTCTTGGGAAAATCCCTCATAATTTGAGAGCGTAATTGCCGATTTAAGTTGGGTAAATTTTAACATGATGTCTACGATGAAACGATACATTTGTCAATATTACAGGTCTTGATACCCAGGAAGCAACGGTCTTCGAAACAGGGACTGTTCTGTCTGACTCACTCGGTCATTGAATGTCTTGCAATATCTTACAAGCATGCGGAGAATGTTCTAATTGATTGCTTAACTGTGAAACCTCCGCAAGTTGCAATGAAATACCCAATAACAACTACTTAAATCATGGGTGGTTGAACATTACAGTTGTGCTTCATGTCGCTTTGTTCTTGGTGGCGGATGAAATTATTTGCTACTACGGATGAGCTAGCGTAAGACGCCGAATAAACCTCCTCCGCATGAATGTATAATTTTCCTCCGAAGAAGCAAATACACTTAAACATAACTGCGGTGTCTAAGAACCCATGCATAAATGCTGGCAATTAGATGTCAAATATTTTGTCAACAGAATGCCGAAAATATGAAGTACGGAATGTTTCAATTAAAGATCCAGAAAATTGGATCATTCTGGCAGATATTCGGGTGTTTCTTGCTGAAAAGCTGAGTTCACTTACTAAATAACTGATTTCTAAAGATGCAATATCCGAAAACTTAATGGCAACGATATTGACAGGACACGAGAGATAAATACGGTATCGATCATATGCCATCTGATTGGACCTCGCTTTCAAAACGTCATTTCATTGGACGAATATAAATAGATGTGAAGACCGATTTAACCGTGTCAATTTCCTTTACATTGTAAACAAAATTTACTTTCGCTAGAATTGGTAAACAATAACCAATCAACTCAGATGACGCCTTAGCGAAATGCTTCTACCTACAGCAACTCAGTCCAGTAAAAGGCAATTACAAAGACTTAATGGTCCAGTAAAAGGCAATTACAAAGACTGAATGGTCCAGTAAAAGGCAATTACAAAGACTGAATGGTCCAGTAAAAGGCAATTACAAAGACTGAATGGTCCAGTAAAAGGCAATTACAAAGACTGAATGGTCCAGTAAAAGGCAATTACAAGGACTAAAAGGTCCAGTAAAGCCAACTACAAGGTTTACTTGGTTCAGTGAAACATCATCACTTATCTCCGGGATCTCCTATCCCTTGATCTGCTTCTTCTAGGTGAATATGACCTTCTTCTATCTCTACTTCTGGACCTGGAACGGGATCGATGTCGTCTTCTTCTTCTGTCACTCCTGTGTTCATTTGATGGGCTTCTGCTACGCTCTCTGTCTCGTTCAGTTTTCCCTTTTGTCATCAATTGTGCTTCAAGGCTGTGTAGGCAATCTTGTAATGACTGCACAAGCACTTGACTGGATTCTGTGTTAGCTGTAGAGGACTGTTTGATCAATGATATAGCAGTTACCAATGTTTCAATTCCGCTCTCATAATCACCAACATTTGCATCTGCCATTGCACGCTGTATTGCTGTGCTAGCTACTGCCTGATTTCTCCTCATCGATTCTAGGTCTGCCTCTGGTATTCCTGGTCCTCCCAAAGGCATTCTAGCTCCCATGGGGTGACCAGGACCTAACATTTCACCAGAGCCATCATGCGGCAAGAATGCAGGGTTCACATGTGGTGCAATGCCAGGTTTAGGTACTTGTGGAGCACCACCTAACTCGGGTCTTTCCGCAACGGATCCTACAATATGCGGTTGCATTGAAGAAGGAACACCACCAATCATCGGATCAACTGGTTGCTGAACCGGAGGCATACCAGGCATACCGGGCTGCTGTGGCATCATCCCAGGCATCATTCCGGGCATCATGCCACCTGGCGGACGTACCATTGGGTTTTCATGTGGCATTCTGAATTGTTGGAATCTTGGCATGGCTTGCGGCATACCCATAAATTGCTGCTGCATCTCAGCAGGCATACCAGGTCTGAAACCCATCGGCATCCTTGGTGGATATCGCATCGGAAACCGGTTGTAATGACCAAATGAACTTCGAGGCTGGAATCCAGGCTGACCACCGCCCGGTTGCTCTTGTTCACTTCCAGGATTATCTAAATAAACAAAAACAAAATTAAATCGGGTATCCCTGAAAATAGTATACATATTCCGTTAGGTTTAGCGATGTAAAGTTGGCCGTTATCACTTTGAAAATGTTCCTCAACAGTTTATTTGAGCAAAGATATTTCGTTTGTTGATATTGTTGCTTTAATATATTAATTTTGAAAGCCCAAATTTGCACCTGAATCAAACTGAGGACCTTTGCGAAACATTAACTTATAAATCATCAAAATCGGTCCAGTATACCATTGATCGTGTCATTTCAAAATTGCATAGTCTATTTTCGTGCATCCAGTACAAAATAAAAGAAAGTCATTACTCTGAGATGAAAAAATTATAGAAAGAACTACTTACTCTTTTTCGATTGGTTTTCAAACATTATAAGATTGTGTTTACTGACATGTGTTACAACTGGCTTCTGACCATGTAAATCCCTAAAAAACAAGATCATTTTTATTGGAAATGCAACATTTAAAGACCCATTATCATCCACAGTCCTTTGCAAGCACGCTGCAATCTCACGCTTTGGCCTAAGCAGGAAAAAATGTATCCACTTTCCGGTTGTTGAACTGACTGAAAGTTTTTACTTCCGTTTAACTGATTTATTTTTTCCATCAAACAATTTTATCCACCAGTTTGCTACGGCACTGTCGATCGATATTTCTCGTTTAGGCCAAAAATCATTTGCATGAAGTCCGAAATTATAGCAAGCCTGCAAAGGACACTGGGTAATAATTGGAGTGAATTATCCAAGTTTTATTAGACGTCGTCCATCTTTCAATAGGACAGATAGAAACGTGAATCTTTCTTGAGGCATCGGATACTCAAATAGAATAGGTCATCTATAAGCCTATGAAATCCGATCTTTAAACTCGGATTATTCACTTTAATGAACATTTAAATTTCTGAAAATGTTTTGAGACTACAATTAGCAATAATTATCATGTGCAGAGACAGCTCTGGAACCGAATCAGTCGCTCCAAGGAAAATTTAAACGCATTCAGCTTTCCTTGATATTTTCTGTTTTAGTAATGTTGAAAATGAATTCTTCATAAAACTGACAATTTTCATCAGCAAACTGAGCACTCACCTAACTCTCAAAGGACAATTCCGGGGTCGGCATAATCAATACATGAAAGATTATTCTACTACGAATTATGTGTCGCACTTTTCTAACTATCTTTTTACTCTCTTCTCTGCAAAATCTAGACAAAATCGGCTTAGGTTGATTTGCCCATTAACAGTCATGTGGCCATTCCTTTGGGAAGCTTCAGACAGTATCTTTCTACTTTTTGCATTCATGGTATAAATCTTCAAGACACGAAATATGTTCAAGACACGAAATATGTTAAATTCAAATTCAAACAAATGTTTTATAAAGAAATTGATCTGCTATGTCTGCATTTGTCATAATCTGCAATGATTGCGTATTGCGTAGTGACGTCATTACGCACAATGTCAGAGCCACGGCAAGAGCAAAAGAGCAAATGAAAATTTAGAAGAAATACCACAAGTTGAGGGTTAAAAAGGTGCGAATTTATTTCGTTCTCGTATCATCAAGCACACTGTGAAAGCTTATGAACCACAAAAATTACCAATATTGTATAACGGATAGCTAAGAAAATGATTTTTGAAGCCGGGGTTAAGTCATCAAGAAGCATTTCAGGAACAACGCTGCCTGGATTGAATTTTCAAAGCAATATTTTATTGCTACCTAAGGTCCAAAGACGTTCGCCTCGACCCCACTTCAATCCTCTAGCCACGTACATTCAAGTAATCCCAATGTTGACAGGAAATATGCATATTTTGGTACATTTTTACTCAACTCAAAATGGCAGAAATTTTCAAAACTTCTAAGTTGAAAAATCGTTAAAACTGTCTATTTTTGGAAATTTCTATTAAAGGCTTGTTCCAAATCGTACGAAAAAAGAATTAGATTATGGCCATTCTTACTTTAGTCGAGCAACAGTGATCTTTGACATTTTGTCAATGTTTTCTGCAATAAAAAATGCGTTGATGCCTGCTAAAGCCTTCAAAATCGATTTAAATTCATCTTTTTGACATAAAGTCGTGATATTTAATTCTTTAACACCACATACTGTTTATCGAGTCTCTCCATGATCAGCCTCTGCGAGGTCTCACTGCCAACTTCAACCACTGCAAACCTGTCAAAATTAACGAGTAATGAATTATTGTGAGAATGAAGAACATACATTTAAGCGTGGTCACATAAATTATGACGCAGTCAGTTAAGATATGCAAGACAAGAAGGGGATCATTAGCACGTGCATCGAATCTCTGCAAATTTTGATGATGAATCGTTGAAACTGTTACTCCATATCCTTTCAAATGAATTACTCCATGAAAAAAGAAGGTAAATTGCAACTATCCAGGAGAGAGCATTCTTTGACGTCATCATTATTTTCAGAGTTGCATTGGTTTGAAATCGTCAGTTACGAAGTTCTGCTAGGTTTGAAGATGTGACGTCATCAAACTACTAAATCGTAAACCGTAAAAGTTGCAGAGGTTTTCTGATCTTGGTCACATTGATTTTGGTCAATTGTTTAGAGTTTATGGGAGTTTTTAATGCTTGCCAATAAAGTAGGTTGTTCATGTGAGACTGTCATAAATTCACTGCAATCCCAACAATACTGGTGATATTAAAACTGCTTTCCCTGTAGTGCAGTTGGATCGACAGATTGATGCAATAACATTTCAAACATCCAGCCTTCAAGTTTTCCAAAGATTCAATGACTGTATTGTAGGCAACGAAAACTGCAGTTTTCATCTACCAGCAGAATCAGGAAGAGCGTAAGGTGTTTGAATAGCCATATTTTGGTTGAAACATTAACTCAGATACAAACACGAATTTAAAATCGAATATAGGAATTAGTTATAAAAAGTTAAGATTGGTCATTTTCAATATATTCATTTTGTGATTTGCTAATTTCGTGTATCAGTGTAACAGTATCACTATTGAATGATATTCAAATCACATTCGAATAAATAGTCTCCTGAGGATACAATTGGACAAAAGTAGCATTCTTTTATGCTCTAGCAAAATACATGCCTTGTTTCTATTTGTTGGTAGAGAAACAGTGTGTTTGCCATTGTTTACAAGTTCAACCTTGTACTAATGTGTATTCAATTGACGGGCTTAGCAGCACTTCCCGAAGGAGCAGGGGACATTCTGTTTCACAAAGATCAGAAAAGGGATCACGTCTTTTAAAACCCATCGCATCATTAGTTGATGCATCTTTCGTTTCATTCAATGACTTGAAAGGACCTTCTAGTACTTCGATATAAGTGTTAACTGGCAGTGTTCGATGTCTTAAATGATTTTCAGAATGGATATCTTTATTTCTTAAAAAAGGGGTTTGGATCGAGCGTCCAAATATCGTAAATTTGTAAAAGAAAACAAAAGCATGACACTCTTTGTCGGTATAACAATGCTAACAAATGGCAAGAAGTTGCTTCGGATTTCAGAAAACTTTTAAGACAGTTAATCAATACAATTTTTCTCAAAGCGAAATAGGAATGATTTAGTTCATACACGGGAAGTTGCATCTGCCTTCTGGCCTCGTTTCTCGCTGTTTTCGTTCATTGTTAGAGGATTTCGTGGTGTAACAGTTACAGCTCAAAAAAGCGAGCATGCAAAGGTTTCATTTTGGGAGTTGCAAATCGAAGTTTGTTGTTTTCAAATGTTGTTATTCGATTGAAAGGAAAGTCAGCTAACAATGAATGAAAATAACGAGAAACAAAGCAGAAAGACTAATAAGACTTGCCTCTGGGTAAATTGAACCATTGCTAACTCGTTTTGTACAAATTCATCGATAACAAACTGTCTGAAAAGTGTTCTGAAATCCGAAGCAACTTTTTGCTACAGCTAGCAGTGTTGATATCGAGAACGGGGGTCATGCTTTCGATTTCCTTCACAAATTTACCAGATTGGACGCTCGATCCAAACCTCTTTTCTAAGAAATAAAAGATCCATTACAGCATCTTCTGGGGCTCAATCAGTTTTTATGTTGTGAGCACATACGATCAGTTCCTTCTAAGCAATGAAATCAAATGAAAGAAGCATCAAATAATCGTACACTGTTTTTTAAAGACTTGATTCCAGTCTACCAAATACTTACTTTTTCTTGAAGAGAATTTGAATCAACGATTCCGTAAGAATGCAAGTCAATTTCATTTTCAAAAATCTTACCAATTTCTAATGTTTTTAATAATCAATGCTTTTAAAGCTATTTTTATAGTATGAATTTGTGATATCTGTATATACAAGGCGTCCTAAAAAATTGCGCAGCGTTTCTATAGCTGTTGTGGAGGAGCTTTAATTTCAATTGCCTCCGATTTTATACAGTTGGATATTTCAGACTTCAACTTGGAATTTGAGACGTTGCTTGAATAAACTTGAGAAGTGATTGCCGATTTATGGCAAAGGAACAGCAAGATATAAGTTGCTACGAAAACAGCACTTCTGTTTGAAAGGGCTCCAGTGTTCTACCTATACTTTTCTGTGTTTTAAAAGGGGCTAACCATGTTGGTTATCTTCAACCTTTTAAAAAGTGCAGAGAAAATTTGTAAAACGGTTCCTTTAATATCATTTGATTCTGATAATGCTTGAGAACGAAAGAAGTGCTTCTTTTGAAGAAACAACTTACTTCGTCATTCCTCTGGCAAACTCTATGTTGAAGCCTGACCTATGCAATTGTGAAAAAACTGAGATAATTGAAGCTACAGCTCCTTCACAGCAGTTCTTGAGGACACCTTGTATTGCAGAATTTCTAGGCTACATGTTTACATTTGGTTGAAAAAGATACAAGCGAAAAGGTAACTGGTTACAAGCAAGCTAAATTATCTACACGAATCACATATCAAGTTTGCAAAAGCGAAAAATTTGCTCCTTTACACGGGGACAAAGTTAATCATATTCTTTTCAAATATTTACGGCGTTTTTACAATTTGGAATATTACTGCTCATCAAATGTTAATACGAAAAGATTTTCTGCAAAATAACAATTTAGACAAAACTTGCCTCACAGCTTTCGATTAAATGAAAGCTACACAGTTTCTGAAAAATATTTATAAAGTGACATTTAAGGAAAGAAAATAGTAAAATGACAACATCTTCTACGAAAATGATACAAACATTAAAAATGATAAAAATTCTCTTAAATGATTGATTGAAAATATCTTAAAGTTACGATAACTTTCTATAAAAAAATTTTGGTACCTAAATCTTTAAAAGGAGTATAGCCAAGTCAGAAACCAAAATGATGATGCACAGATATTTGCATCAAAAAGAAAGATAAGATTGGCGAATCAAGATGCTACCATGAATCCTCTCATTTTACTTCTTCCTTCAAGTTTTTATAACTGTAAGATATAAAGTTTCTACTCACGAGGATACTAAACAGAGCTACATAATATTTAGTCTTTTTAATGGAAGATTTTTCAGTTGTGCATCTTTTGCAATGAAATATTGTCAAAACACACAGGACAGCATTAGTGATTCTCCTCGGCACATAAAAAACTTTCTATCCAGAATATCCATTTTGAACAAAAAGAACATCTGCGTTGAAATTTCCTGTGTGAGATATATTCCCACGTTGGTTATACTCCTTTTAGCCTTTACAATGACAACAAAAAATATATATTTATTTCCATGCATTGACGAGAGCAGCATTTGCAGCCAAACAGAGTAGGCCATTACCTTCAATCTGTTTAATTTAAAAACAACGAATGAATAAGTACCACAAAATAACGAATTTCACAATGCACAAGGGAGTAGTCGTTCATGCTAGTTTAGCTTAGACTTGCCCATCAACAGACAACAGCCATCATACAATTGAAAATATATCCCACTATGTCCGTAAACAGATAGAACATGAGCCTACAGCATCGACAGACAAAAAGCACAGGGGGTACTCCCTTACTTTCAATACACTACACGGGATCAATGCCACTATCTATTTTGTGGACCCCAAAAATATTGAGTATAATGTTTTGGGAAATCCAAATATTGTAAGAAATCGAACCGATGTGAGGAATATCATTGTAATGAGTCGCATTAAACTGAACGATTCTTCCTTTCTTCAGATTTCTTGATCCTAAATATCGAATTTTGTCTCTGCTGTTGTTCTCAGCCCCCAAATATTGATTTAACGTAAGATTTTAGACCCCAAACAATGGCATGGACCGCCCATATTGAAAGTTAACGAGTACCCCATGGGGCAAAAGTTTTTTGTTTAAATGGATGCTTGTGAAGTTTGCTTTTATAGAATATTTGACAATGTTATTTCATGTAGATCCCAGAGTGCAGATTATGATAAAAATTATGTCAATTTGCAAACAACAAAAACCATCTTTAGATATGAACGTCGAAATGAAATGTCTTTACCATGGGTGAGTGGTTCTCTGCTATTATATAAATTTTAAGCCACTTTATTTCAAAATGGTACCGTTTCCTGACAAATTTTTATGGAAATGGTACTCTTGCCTAGAAGAATTCCAAGATGAAAAAGCCACAACTTGGAAATTTTAGACAACATGCGCCAACATGTGTTTCAGTCTCTAGACACAAATGGCCAAAAATTGGCCTTGACTAGACTACAACAGACAAAAAGTGAGGGGCGAAACATCACCAGGTACCCTTATGTTGGGAGAAACCCCTGCCCCATGGTCCTTGAACACCAAAGTAGGGGCAAATAGCAGCAATACTTGCAAGTAAGAAGGTAAAATGCAGTGGACTCACCCTTTTGATTGGCCATTAGCTCTGTTTTCAAAAAACTTGATATTGACCAGGTCAGTGACACCACACCCTTGAATTGCATTAGCCAATTCCTCATCTGTTGTCCACTTTTGAATTGAATTGAAGAGAATCATTGTACACAAACTCTCCACTAGCACTAATAAGCTCCTAAATAAATCTGAACTTATTTTGTTGCAAGCAACCTCAAAAGACATTTCAAAATATAAACTAAAGATGGCAGCAAGAAGCATAGAGCTCTAATTACAAATTTTTGACAAGTCTAAAGAAATTTGATCAAAGAACGCAGTGCATCTTCGCACACAGTTCCTCCCCACCATCTTTAGCATAGTCATCTATTAAGAAGAGAGACTAGTGTAGCCAATTACGACAGTCTTAAGTTTTATTTCCATGGAGCTGCATTCTTCGCTCGAAAGCACTTCTACAAAGCGCGCCCATTAGATGAAAAAATCATTTTTCGTCATAATGTGCATTTTTGTAGAAATGCTGTCGAGCATTTTCTGCTCAGGCGGAAAAATGCAGCTCCATAGAAATAAGGCTTTAGCAATGTGTTTTACTATTTATTAACACTTTCCAAGAGTTATTCGGTACTTTTCTAGTTAAGTGTGTGGCTTCGATTTTCAAGCATTTTTCTGATATTCTTATTCAATTTGGACTGTACTTTACACCACTTTTATCCAACATATTTCCCACAGTTGGACGGCAGCTATAATACTGTAACATTTAGCATATTGTCTGACATATGAATGAAGGAAAAAACAGTATTTGAATCCTTCAACGCTCTACAACAAAGCTTTGCATATTTTGGGTCTATTTACAAGCAACAATGGTCCAAACAGCACCCATTGAAGGCCAATGAAGGGGAAAAGTGTGGGCTTTTTACTAAGGCTGTGCAAAACCTGATGTTGATTTGAATGATCCACACTTGCAAGGAAACGTCAAAATGTCTTAAGGATGGATGGATATCAAATGGGAGTCAGATGTACCACTTGTCTCATAGGAATGTAAATGATAAAGCGGCAAATCTAAACAAATAAAACAAGAAAATCTACTGTGAAAGGGGTGGCAAGATAAAGCGATAGCGGGTGCACCAAAATAAACTATAAACTTTTGACAGGCCATGATAAATCGTATAGTTGAAGATTTATGGACAGGGTCACGTAATGACAACAAAGTCCTTTTGAAATGACAATTTTGCAGTATTTCGATATCAGTATCAGTATTTGCAGTATTGCAGTATTACAGAGATTTTAAACTATTTTTCTCAAAATGAAGGTGTTATTTTGAAGACGGACTCTTGAGATTCATAGAGAAACAAACAAAACACTCACATGTTGTAAGATTGGAGAGATATTGGTGGATTTTTGGAAGTAACTTTCTAGTGGATTCACCCAATCCACCAAAATCTGTGTAGAACTCAATGGCCACGTGCGGACAACAATATAGATTATAGAGATGCTAACAGGTTTGTTTGCGGTTACGTGATCCTGCCCCTTTAATGTTTAGTAAAGATCCTCAATTTGATGCTAGCATTTTTGTACATTCTTTAGTGTTCTATTTATGGAGCTGTAAGTGAGTTTCTTAAAATTTTGGATTTCGAAAATCTCTGAAAATGGTCAAAAAACGTTTGTATATCAAATTTTCTAAAGACTAAACATGAATGGACCAAGAGAGATTGTTTTTGTGTTGACTTGGGAATTATAATCAAAGCAAAAGAGAAGTGTGACCAGCATAATCCTAAAATATTTGATTTTTCCAAATCATTAATGGATTATTATTCGAATAATAATTTGAATAATGATATGACACGTGGTGATAAAAACATGGAATGCCTTGTTTTGTCTTCCTCAAGCACACACATCCACTGAACTATTGTCCAACTTACACAGCGTAGGGGGCGGCCAGTTGAATCAAAATATCATTATTATTTGATTCTTGGAGATCAATATTTGATCACTATACAACTGATATTGGCATAATCTATTTCAATCGGTCACACTACTCTTGCCTTGACAGTAAATTAAAATTTCACAAATTCAGGCATAATTTCCGAGATACCATTGACCCAATGTGCCCAACGAACGATGGCATTGAGGATACGGAGCACTTCTTGTTGCTCTGCCCTTCATTTGACATTGAACGACGAGATCTTCTCGCTGGAGTTTCGGAATTATTGCGACCATATGTTCGAATAAACAGCCTTCCAAATAACGCGCTGATCCAAATTTTATTGTATGGTGATAAAGACTTTTCTATTGATGTTAATAAAAACGTACTCAAATTAACCCTAAATTTCATTCATAAAACAGGCCGGTTCAATTGAAGTGGCTTGAAGCAGCTGCTATACCCCCCCCCCCGATCGCAAAGTCTCTTTTCCTCCTTTTATTTGTATCTTTCCCGTTGTTTAAGTCTGTTTCGCATTGGATTTAAGGTTTGAAATTCATCTACACATAAGTTCAAACCTTTTTATTAACATCTACGATATTGTGCTCCATAAACCCCAACAACTTAAAGGCGCAATGTCTTGAACAGTATTGTTCGGCATCCGGCGCCTCCGTCGATGACCTTGCATGCCAATGCGAAACAGATTCTAGTATCCATCAGTATCGTATCGTATGTGTACCATTTTGTAGGTGTTTATTTAGTTGTTGATTTAGTTGTGTATTTTCATGTGTTGGCCATGGGGTAGACATAGTCTTTTGCTCCTCTTGGCATCGTCCTTGTAGTGTTGCATAGTAGTTAAAGTACAGTAGAAGGTAGCATATATTGTAATATTTTATATTGATATAAAAAAAAAAATAAGAAATTGATCAGTTGTAATCTAATGCACGAATGTCAGTTC
Source organism: Aurelia sp. 3 sensu Dawson et al. (2005) (assembly GCA_964020215.1). NCBI lineage: Eukaryota > Metazoa > Cnidaria > Scyphozoa > Semaeostomeae > Ulmaridae > Aurelia > Aurelia sp. 3 sensu Dawson et al. (2005). The sequence goes on from OZ026592.1 coordinate 18,355,999, forward strand.
AATGTTGGATGGAATGTAAATGTACTTTTGATGATATAAAGAGATGTATTTCCTTCTGAAATTTCAATGAATTTATACTTTTATACAGCAGGTACTGCATCCTTGTGTCAAGGGGGTTAAAGGACAAACAGCAGTGAAGCGACATGATGAGGTCAAACAAGCATGGAGTTTTGATCAATTTCTAAATCCCCACGTCACCACAAAAACCTTCTCTTTTTGTCCATTCAAGTTGAGTCTTTAGAAAATTTGATGAACATTAGAAACTCGCTTATAGCTCTTTAAATAGAAGACAAATTTTTTTTAAAAAAATAACAGCATGTAACCCAGGATCTTAGCTAAAGATTAACTAATAAATCTTCAAAATCGTCCAATATCGCATTTATCTTGGCCTGTCAAAAATGCATGGTTCATTTTGGAGCGCTTGTTAGAAAACTTTGGCAAAAAACCTGAAACCCCAAAACTAACAAATGACAAAAAAAGAATAGCATCTATATATATTTATATATATATATATAAAATAGAAGCGCTATGCTGAAAAGCAAATCAAGAGCAAACAGGTTAAGAGTACAGAGAGATTAAGAGTAGAAAGCAAGAAAAATGCCATTGCAAGCAGAAATACATAACTCCTGACTTTGGCCTAATTTATACATTTTTAAAAAGTACATGCCTTGAGCTACTAGCACAACAAATCTAGTTGCTCTACCTATTACCAGTCAAGAGTTGGGTGTGGGGGGGGAGGTTCCCCTTTAACCAAAATAGGATGTATCAGACTGCCCAACTACTAAATGGTTCACTAAGCATTTAATAAAGAATTTAACTCACCCAGGTTAGATTACCAACATAAAGAGCTTTTCCTTTGTCAGCACCTTTTGAATATAAACTTGCGGCTATTTTTGCCTCTTTTTCTTGTTGCAATGCTGACTTTGGATGTAGTGTTGTGTATGACTTATATTCTTTGCCAACTGAAAGAAAGAGATAAAAATAAGATGGAGAGCACACAGCAAACAAAGGTTGCATCAATCCATGTTGCTATGCTTTCTATTAGTAATACAGCTTTTCTTGATAAATAAAAGCAACAGGTTACATGGAAGCCAAGGATCAAAATGGTTGAAGCAACTTCTTGTCAACTCCTTATCTCCTCCACAACAGAAAAACAAAGGGGGCACAATCTTTGATAACCTGGCCTATGCGTAAACACCATGTTTCAAAACTAGAACAGGTCTAAAAACAAAGAGCAAAACTTCCTGCGGCACCAAAGAAAATATTTCAGTGCACTTCAAACAATTTGTAAAATGTGTTAAAATAAAGACTGCATAATTTCAGTTTCCAGAAATCTTGAAACTGCAGCAGCAAGCCTTTGCTCTTTGTTTGAAGACTCTTTCTTCTTTAGGAAAAAAGGGACAAAACATAGCCTATGGGAGATTTTGTACTGTAAAGAAAATATTCCAATTAAACATCATCTCTGGACAGGGCAAATGTTTGAGCTACAATCTGTTTCAATATCTTGGCTAACTCAGAAGGGAATACAGTATGTAGGCAAAAAAATAGCCCTTATGATAAAGACTGCTATTAAAACTTTCCAAATGCAAATTTCTTATGACATTTACCTTCATCTTAGCATAACGATAACTATACCTATTCAGTGAAAGTCAGTTCTTATTGACGGAAGTTACAGAGAATGATTTTCATCAAAGAAGAGGGTGGCAAAGCAGTCATCAATGATTTTACCTTCTTGCAACAATCCTTAACTAAAGCTGCTAAATCATTGGATCAAATAAAATCATGAGTGTTAAATTAAAAAAAATTCTTGCAGCTTAGGTAGCAATTGACTTTGAGTGATATCTTATTGCACAGCCCCACTCCAACCAATCACACACATCATTTTAACTTTTTTGAAGTATATATCTCACTGCTGTTGTTTTTCTGCTTTGGGAATTACCCTTTCACCTAATATATATACCAGTTACCTAATTACTACAAAGATGCAGCCAATGAAATGATTTAATAGGAAAACCTCAAAAATGCAACCAAAGAGAAAGTTAAATGCACAAACTTTGCATTACAGTATGTACACTTCTTAAAGATAAAAGACAGGAATGAAAATTGTATATTTTGTAAACTTACTTTGGGATTCTCCTTCTGGAAACTGGAAAAGAAAAAACAAAGTCAGTTGATATGTTGAATATATCTACAGGGCTTTCACATTCAGAAACTAAGGCTTGCGAGAAAAAACTCGCGGGAACTGTGTGGGGCACAAGAAAGAAATATAAAATGGTAACAAAGATATGTGTCATAGTCCCCACAACCTAGTGAGTATGATACAGACAAACACCCATCAGTGAGCACAAGCTGCCTGAGAAGTCCAACATTTAAAACAGCATAAATCTCTTGGAAAAATGGCCTAAAACTGGCTGATTAGAATTGGATGGAATGAGCAAACAAAATAACTCGGGTTGTTGTGGTTCTAGCGAAATCAACCAGCTTCAAAAGCTTCAAAACCGTGCTGCCAGAATCATTACGAATAGCAGCTTTGACACCCCAAGCAGGCCACTCATCGAAAGATTGGGCTGGGGGACCATCCAACAACTCATCAGCAATGAGTCGAAAATGATGGTTTTCAAGTCACTCAATGAACTGGCTCCACAATACCTGAGTAGCCTTTTTAAAAGAAATTCACAGTGCTCCACCCGCTGCCTTCGAAATACCGAGACTGATCTGAGGGTACCAAAGAAAACCACTGCAAACGGGCAGAAATGTTTCTCTTTTAGGGGAACAAAATTTTGGAATAGCCTTTCAGCTGAGTCAAAGCTGGCATCCTCTCTAAATAGCTTCAAAAAGTCTATTTAATGATAACTGCAGGGGTGGGGCCTGCGGTGGTGGCGCTGGTTGTCCTTGGGTGGTGGGCTGGCTTGGAGCGAATGGCGGTCATGGTTTTGATTGCTGTTTGCTCTGGGTTGTCCTGTGGCTGGGGGGTGGCTGGTGCTGGCGCTGCGGGGTCTGCCCCTGTTAGAGACAGCGGATTTGTTTTTTCTTTCTTCTTTCGTATTTTTATTTCTTGTATGTACATATGTATATAATCAATTCTTGTAAATAGGTTTTTAATATTATGGTTTTCAATGTAATTAGGTTAGTTAGGGTAGTTTTATTTGGTATTTTTGTAATGATATGTTTTTATCGGAGGGCCCCTTGAAAAACGGCTTTTGCCAAAGGGCTACCCTCCTTAAATGAAATGAATGAACTCAACAACATTAAACAAATGAAATCAGCATGTGGGAGTTACAAGGTATGTTTTAAAGCAAAAATTAATTTGCCCACAAAGGTTTCCAGTGTGAATTCCCAAAAGGGTCATTGCTCTCTTCAAGGGAAACATTTTATCAGTGGGAGTGCAATCAATGACTCCCAAATGAACATTTGGGTGAGTGCCTGTGTGCATGTCCGTTATCACGCGCTCTCCACTGAAAGGACTGTATCTATTAATATCTAGCTAGCACCCAAATTTTGTTTTAGGTCACTAAGAAGTCAAACTTACAAGTTTCTTTCACTAAGAAGCTAAGGTTGTACTGTCTTTTTTCATTGAGAAGCTAAACTTACAGTATTTGTAGAACTTTGTGACACAATTGTGGAATTTTTGAACTGTATATCATTTTGGAACTGGGCAAATTAAAAGGAAACTAAGAACATTCATATTTACTTACAAATAACTACAGCCATACTATTTGTAGCATCCAATTTGTATACTGAAAGTTTTACATACAATATACAAATTACTACACTATATACTTACAGTACATATACAAACTACTTTTAGAATCTACTACATGAAAGTGAAGGCAGCAGAAACAATCACTCCTCCTCTCCTCCCATTACATTAACATTAAATGCATATAAGAAAACAAAAATGAACAATCCCTATAAAGTCACAAGAGAAGACCACAGTACATAAACATACTACAAGGGATCCATCTTAATTTTTTTTTATCCACTTTGTTTAAGAATGCATCAGTTTTGAAGCTATATGATGGTGCTGTGAGCATTGTTTGTGACATCTGTTAAATGAAAACTCTCACCAAGGCAGCAATGCAACCAAGGCAATGGAACTCAGGCAATGTAGGCAATCCAAACCATTTACCCTAAAACCTGTAGTCTGAGCCATCCTTAATCAAGAAGCTCCACAATTACATCAAAAATATATCAAGAGACATGCTGGGTTTCATCCTTACCTAGCATGGTCTCCTTATGTGCAAACTTGCATATGTTTCAGGAGCATCTCCCTCACCCAACAACACGTTTTAGAATTGTGGTGATCTGTAACAGGCTTCTAGCCTATATTGCAGTATTTCGTTATGTTATGTTATGTTCAGAGACATTGCAAAATGTCCACTTACAGGCTGTCCATTCTTCTGTGCATCCTGTGCTGACAAAACATCCTCATACAAATCAGTTGAAGTGTATGCTGCCTCTGGGCCTTCATTCTGAAAATAAATAACAAATTCAGTCCATTGGGAACTATAGGAGAATCTTCAGGCCTATTATTGTAACTACCCTTGATAGATAATAAATGATAAAAGAAACTGAGCTGCTGCTTCCATGGGAATGTACATTCCATACATCTTATATATTTCATATATCTTATTCATTAAGGGAGGGCTGTCCTACAGCAAAAGCAGTTTTTCAAGGGGGCCTCCATTGTAAAAAACATTTACAATGCAATCAGAAATAAAAAGTCTTAATCTAATTATAACAAAATTTGCCTTAAAAGATATATAATAATATATTTACAAAGAAAAAACTTATGATTTTTGGGCAAAGGCAGACAATGGAATGTGAGCCCCACACCCATAATCGACATGCCAGTCCAGAGCAACTGATTAGCATATATCAAAGATTGGAAAGTTTATATATTTTGAACATGTGGGAATTTAAGGGGTTTTAAAGTTGTGCTGTGCAGTTGGCCATCAGCAAAAGACCTCTCTCAACTGCAAAACCTTAGGCCATTTCAATTTGACTTTCCAGTTTGTAGATCTAGACCACCATTACAACCTTTTAATTTCTTTCCATTTGAATTGTTATATCAATTGTTTTAAGTTGACTTACAGATGGCAGCCCACATCACCTTTAGCTGCCCATTTCTCGCCTGCCATAAATTTTTTTATATATATATTATCAACTAGCAATAACGTTAGTTAGTGAGTGCAGCGTTTTGGGAAATGCGAACAAACTGCACCATCATATAAAATGGGATAACAGAAATAGCCTTTCTCATTCTACTGATATTACGAGATGCCTTTGCCCCCCTCCCCTATGTACGCAACCAGTTCAGTCTGTTTTTGCCACTCTTCCTGCCCACTGTCTGAAGACCATGACGAAGTCACACAAACACGCATTCATTCTAGATAATGATTCATTCATTCTTGATAACAGCGCTTCTGATGTTTTTGTTATTTTGTGATAAAAATAGGTCATTTGGAGCAAATCAAATAGCAGGATCGTGATGTTTTCACAAACCGACACAAAGAGAGACTTCACAGCTTGCTGATTCTTTTGAAATATTATGTGTTCTTACGTCATGCTCTGATCAAGATGCTGAACACGGTTTGCTATGATCGAATCTTTGCTGTATTTACCGGCTAGTATCGAATCGATGGGATGACCGTTGCTCTAGAAATAATTCTGCTGTGGATAAATTGAGAAGCTCAAAACAAACACTTTAAGGCCCTTATTTAAGCTTTTTTGAAGGTATCTGAACAACAATCTGGGGTTAGCAAGAGTGGTAATGTGAAAGGAGCATGGTTTGTTTGGGGCGAAAATGGGCCTAAGTTGCAAACAGAGGAGCTTTCTCATCGCAGCTTCCAACATGAAATGGCTCGTTATTCTCCGAATGTCGGAAATAAATTGCAAATGATGATCAAAATAGGTAAAGTATGTGGTTTTACATCGAATTTTGACACCCCGAAGCCATTTACTACGCGCAAAACCGTGCGGGGTTGACTCCGCGCAGAATTTCCGCGCAGATCCCAGAGTAGAGGCAGAGCAACAAACTCACTCTGGAGACGAGACTATTGATTTGACCACAAACTGACAGAAAGAGACAGAGATATCGCATCTTGCTAATTGTTTTCATATATAATGCAGCTAACGCTGCAATAAAGTTAAAGTACATTAAACAGATAAACTAAACCTAAGATATACTGTCCTATTCACAGCGGAAATAGACACATGGTCCAGTGTGGAATCAATTGGCGTACCTTGCGCCACAGATCTGTGGCGGACAGCCTCTTGCCTTTTTTTACGCTTGCATATTTCTTTCTTTCTCCAACAATGGTTGGAGTAAAATTTGGCCATCAAAAACTCAAAATCTCTGCTCCATGGTACTTTAAAACTAATCGGCGTATTCTTCTGGCGTAACAAATAGAAGTGCTCGGCGTAAATCTGTGGCGTACGATTTTTGCTGATTCTACTATTATGGCATATGGTCATGTTTAGCAAATCCTTTTGTTTGCCCTGTTCATTGATTGTTTGTTAAAACGGTTTCATTGTCTATTATTCTGAATCTTGTTCTGAATCTGAATGTGAATCTTGGGCTAGTTTGCACTTTAGCGGACACACTTTCAGCACTTCTCCGTGTTTGATTTTTGTACGGATTTTTGATGAGAAAATGTGCCAGTAGTAGTGAGATCAAAGTATAGCTACTGAATTAGCGGGGGCTTGGGGGCGGCAGCCCCCAAACATTGGCAGCCAAAAGACTATTTCCTTGTCAGTCCTTGCTGCAGAATTAGGTCAAATTTAGGTCATGTTGACGCTCTCAAGCCAGGGCCCAGCGCCCTAGGGCGAATTAGTCAAATCATGCTTGAAGTCTGCATTATCCAATCAGATGATAGATAGGATTTCTATAACCATTGTTAAAATAGCCAATCAGCAACTAAGCAACTTGTTAACAATGTAATTTATTCAATTCAACCTCCATTTTTCTTGAAAGCCATGTCCGCCCAAACAGCATTCGTCCCGAATCTTGTTCTGTGGAAATTAAAGTAGCTATCTTACAATGAAATTAAATTGAACTACCTATGGGCCTAACCGAAAAGCGCCCTTGAAACGTTTCCCGCCAGGGCGCTTTTTTACGTTAGGCCCATAATTATCATATTGTCGTTAATTAGTAGGAGGAGACATACAATCAATTCTGTCTTACCGGATGTGCTGGATTACCAAATTCATCAACGCCAGCATAAAGATCAACATCAGTTTGCGGTAATCCCTCTTCTGGCTTCATTGGAATACCAGTCGCCATTTTCTCTTCTTAAATCAGTTTTAATTTTTGTGATATCTTTCAACCGTCAACTCCACAACTTGGCAAGGCCAAAGAGAAATGACCAGCGCTGAAAATGGCTTTTGCCAATGCAACTTAGCAGATTCACTATCTGAGTCCCATGATTGTCGATCGTTGAAGTGAATCGATGTTGTTGTTGCTGGTTCATTGAGGATTCATGTTGCTCTTGTGGCTCACTTCAGGCAATGAGTGAAACTACAACATGTAATTAGTCTAAATTATTATGAGCATGCGCATTGCTTGGATTGAGGCCAAGAAAAGGGGAATAACAAAATTTGGGGGAGAGGAAAGGGCAAGGGGGAGCAACTCCTTGGAAGAACACCAGATGCGCACACGTGTACTCCCTGAAAATGCTTCCGCCAAAAGACCCAGAACTCAGTGGAGTCAAGCAATGGAGAATGCAATGGAGACAAGCATATGACGTCACTTTGAATGTTTGTTTGAAAGCGAGGCTAGGCTGACACATCTGAGGCTGTCCGTCGATGTATCAGGTACGAAATGTAACACAGGTACATGCACATAGCGCTACAATTTCGTACCAGGTACGAATTGTCGGACTAAGTACCAAGTGTCCATAATGTCGAACTGAGAACCTGGGAGAGTGTCTACAGCACGTAGCCTGTTGAAGCTGTGTGAGTAGTGGTTAATGTCAAGTGGATGAAATGAATACCGTATACAGTGTCGAGGGTAAGTGGGAGGGAGGAGTGTGTATGATGCGAGGACAGTGCAGAGTGTGCAGGAATCGTTTGTGTCCAAAATGTGGAGATGGTGGAGAATGTGGAGCGTGGATTGGATACTGTGTAGAGTGTCGACAATGAGGAATGCCTGGATGTGGAGACGGTTGAGACCGTGGAGAGTGTGAAGTGGGCAGAGTTGTGGAGATGCTGCCAGCCGTGGAAGGAATGGCTGATGTGTAGAGCGTGGAGAGTGTGGAGATAATGGAGGGTGTAGACCATGGCGTGGACATTGTGTGGGGTGTGAACAGTGAGAAGTGCGTGGATTACGTGGAGACGGTGGAGACAGTGGAGACTGTGTAGCGGGTAGAGTTGTGGAGATGGTGCAAACGGTGGAAAGAGTGGCTATTGTGTAGCGCGTAAAGTGTGTGGAGACAGTGGAGGGTGCAGAGCATGGCATCAATACTGTGTAGGGTGTGGATAGTGAGGAGTGTGTGGTTGATGTGGAGATGGTGGAGACGGTGGAGGCTGTGTAGCGGGTAGAGTTGTGGAGAGGGTGCAAACGGTGGGGGGAGTGGCTAATGTGTAGAGCGTGGAGAGTGTGGAGGTAGTGGAGGTGGAGAGCATGGCGTGGATACTGTGTAGGGTGTGGACAGTGAGGAGTGTGTGGTTGATGTGGAGACCGTGGAGACGGTGGAGGCTGTGTAGCGGGTAGAGTTGTGGAGAGGGTGCAAACGGTGGGGGGAGTGGCCAATGTGTAGAGCGTGGAGAGTGTGGAGGTAGTGGAGGTGGAGAGCATGGCGTGGATACTGTGTAGGGTGTGGACAGTGAGGAGTGTGTGGTTGATGTGGAGATGGTGGAGACGGTGGAGGCTGTGTAGCGGGTAGAGTTGTGGAGAGGGTGCAAACGGTGGGGGGAGTGGCTAATGTGTATAGCGTGGAGGGTGTGGAGGTAGTGGGGGCGTAGAGCATGGCGTGGATACTGCGGAGGGTGTGGATAGTGAGGAGTGTGTGGTTGATGTGGAGATGGTGGAGACGGTGGAGGCTGTGTAGCGGGTAGAGTTGTGGAGAGGGTGCAAACGGTGGGGGGAGTGGCTAATGTGTAGAGCGTGGAGAGTGTGGAGGTAGTGGAGGTGGAGAGCATGGCGTGGATACTGTGTAGGGTGTGGACAGTGAGGAGTGTGTGGTTGATGTGGAGACCGTGGAGACGGTGGAGGCTGTGTAGCGGGTAGAGTTGTGGAGAGGGTGCAAACGGTGGGGGGAGTGGCCAATGTGTAGAGGGTGGAGAGTGTGGAGATAATGGAGATGTAGAGCATGGCGTGGATACTGTGCAGGGTGTGGACAGTGAGGAATGTGTGGATGATGTGGAGACCGTGGAGAGTGTGTAGCGGGCAGAGCTGTGGAGATGGTGCAAACGGTGGAGGGAGTGGCTCATGTGTAGAGCGTGGAGTGTGTGGAGACAGTGGAGGGTGTAGAGTATGGAGTGGATACTGTGTAGGTGTGGACAGGGAGGAGTGCGTGGATGATGTGGAGACTGTGGAGACAGTGGAGACTGTGTAGCAAGCTGAGTTGTGGATGTGTTGGCAGCCTTGTGTGTAGAGCGTGGAGAGTGTGGAGATAGTGGAGGCTGTGTAGCGGGTAGAGTTGTGGAGATGTTGCCAGTCGTGGAGGGAGTGGCTAATGTGTAGGGGGTGGAGAGTGTGGAGACAGTGGAGGGTGTAGAGTATGGACTGGATACTGTGTAGGGGTGGACAGTGAAGAGTACGTGGATGATGTGGAGACTGTTAGAGACTGTGAAGCGAGCAGAGTCGTAGAGATGTTGGCAGCCGTATGATGTGGAGACAGTGGAGAGTGTGCAGGAGTCGGTTATGTGCAAAGTGTGGAAATAGTGTAGAGTGTAGAGCATGGCGTGGACTCTGTGTAGGTTGTGGACAGTGCGGATTGCTTGGATAATGTGGAGACGGTGGAGACGGTGGAGACAATGGAGCCTGTGTAGCGGGTAGAGTTGTGGAGATGTTGGCAGCCGTGGAGAGAGTGGCTAATGTGTATAGCGTGGACAGTGTGGAGATAGTGGAGGGTGTAGAGCATGGAGTGGATACTGTGTAGGGTGTGGACACTGAGGAGTGTGCGGGTGATGTGGAGACTATGGAGACAGTGGAGATTGTGTAGCGGGTAGAGTTGTGGAAATGCTCAATAGAGAGTGTGGAGAGTGTGGAGATAGTGGAGTGTATACAGCATGGAGTTGATGATTTGTAAAGTGTGGATAATTTGGAGTTTGTGGAGACTGTAGAGACTGTGCGGGGGGGGGGGATTTGGTTTATAGATATTGTTAATATGGTGAAGGTGTGAGATGATTGAGCAGTGGAGAATGCTAAGATTTTGAAAGGTGTTCAGCATAAAGTGAATACTACGCATAGCGTATATTCCATTTTTATCTCAAATATTTAAGGAGGGTAGTCCTTCAGCAATGCTGATTTTCAAAGGGCCCTCCATTATAATACTCACAATAACACGAGCAGCACGATTTTGTAATCTTTTTCAGTTGGTTGATCTCAGTCACACCACAGCAACCCTAGACTGAACAACAGTAGCAAAAGTATGGCTCCGCAATACCTGTGTACATGGTCCTGAAAGTTTATTCTTCTGGCAGAAAGGATTTAGCATGCTTTGAAAAGCCAATTACTCTTGAGACTATGGACGAAACTTTCTCGATGTGTTTCTTCCAATCCAAGGAATTGTCTATCCGCACACCAAGATAGTTAGTTTTTTGCACAACTTCATGCTCACTTTCTCGAATTCTCAGCTTCAAAGATTCAATTTTATCCCTCATAACTTAATGCTTTGGCTTTATGGAAATAAGCATGGCATGAGTGTTCAAGACATTAAATGAAAGCTTGTTGCCTTTCAGCCATTTTTCAACCAGTGTAAGGTCATCGTTGATGGCCTCATTCAGCTAAGTGATATCTCTCGACTGATGGCAAATGCTCGTGTCATCAGTATACATGGATACATTTGAATTTGGGGCAGCTCGTGGGAGGTCATTGATGTAAATGAAGAATTAAAGAGGTCCAAGGCATGAGCCCTGTGGTACACCAGCATTTATTCCCTCAATTGACAAGTCTGCACCTGCAGCCTAATGGAAGGTTTTCCATGGAAATTCAAATTCTTCCCTTCTGCAGAACCCAATGAACTGTCTTTCAACATGACAAGCTGAGTCTCATAGTTGTTTGTTTACTTGTTTTCGATACGTTCCTGGGACTGTCACTCAGCCTTTATGGGCACATCTTTGATTCTAAAAATGGCTGGAAAAAAGCACAATGGACAAAGAACCATGCTAGTAGGGCTATCAGTCTCCAGATAAAAAACACATTTTTGTTAGTTCTTAGCAGTGCCATGAGGACTTGTTCCGTGATTGCAAAATGTAGAAAATACAGTTCTTCAAAAGAGTACTATGGGTACTTGACTTGTAATGGAAAGAGCAAACTTAAAAATTTTGATCAAGGATTTTAGGCCTATTATTGGAGGATTATGAGACTTAGAAAGACAAAAATAATGAAGCTTTAATGTAAGAATTTGTTTAGGTAGATCAACCGTGGAATGAAAGTACTTTTGGCGCGAGATCCAAGTTTGGCAAATTAAACCTTCGTTACACAAGTGGTCGATTTTGGGTGCTATGAAATATTTGACCTCATGTTTGTCTAGAGGGATTGGCAAAATAACCGCCTTTTTCAGCACAGTACGAATTTCCTGCCCAAAGCAACCAGCTTTTATGACCAGGGGGAAATTTTGAAATTGGTCTTCCTTCTCCATCAATTTGTCGCAAAATCAAGTTTTTCAATCTCCTATTCGCAATCCTAAAGCTTACCTGTATGCTGGTTCTACTTTTGTCAGACCGTAAATTCTGTAACGACTCTGACAGTAAATTCAGTTTACTGATAAAGAAATTAACAGGTCATCTTTGAAAGGGAATGTCAGCATTAAAAAATGGCTGAAGCCACTTGGGGTCATATTCAGCATAGGTTCCAAATCTTTAAAAGGTGGGTACAAAATTCAATGATCTATTTCCTTGAACTGAATGGCTTCAAAGAAACTTTAGCTATTCTGCCATAATTCGGCCGTTGGACTTTTCTGAAATCTTCAATATTTTCAAACTTAGAGTGTTTTTCTTCTTTTACGGGAATTCAAGAAAAATACGCTGAAGTTTCGAAAAATATTCAAAACTTCTAAAAGTCCAACGGTAGAATTCTGGATAGGTAGCTAAAGTTTCGTTGAAGCCATTCGGGTAGAAGTAATGAGTCATAGAATTCTGCACTCACCTTTTTACGCCTATTTAAAGATTTGAAGCCTATATGCTGTCATATTCTAGCCAGATATTGATATATCCTGTTGACGAAGAACAGTTACCTAAATAGTGGGCATGGACCTTTAATCGGACGCTTTCTGTTCCCTTGCTGCCGGATCTCACTATGGGTTGAGTAAATTCGTTATTATTTCGCAAATTGTAGCAAGATATATTTCAAGGAAGATTTCCTGCAAAAATAAAGGGTTAGGTTTAGCTCAATTTTAGTTTTGTACATCTCAGTCACAAGTATTCGCAAGTTCTTTGCATGAATAGTAACAGCACAGCCCTGACATGAAGTTTGTCATGACAAGAAATGATCCAGCACTATTCGTGATCGTAAATAATGATTACAGCAGTTCTGTATTTTAAATCTAACATACCGCTAGAACTTATCCATAGTAGTTATAAAATCCAATCATACTCCTAACCGCCAGTAAATGTGAAGAAAAATAGAAATTAATGAAAAATGGAGTTTCAAGAAATCAAGAAACTTAAGTATCAAGTGCTGATTGAAGTTCTTCTTCAAAGTAGAACTTTTCAGTAGCTTTTCCATGCATGTTGTAAGAGATGCGAGACCACCAGAATCAAAAATCATAAACAATAAAACCACAGTATCCACTCCGTGCTCTAAACCCTCCACTACCTCCACACTCTCCACACTATACACATTAGCCACTCCCTATACGGCTGCCAACATCTCCACAATTCTATCCGCTACACAGTCTCCACTATCTCCACCGTCTCCATATCATCCACGCACTCCTCACCGCCCACACCATACACGATGTCCACGCCATGCTCTACATCTCCACTATCTCCACACTCTCCACCCTCTAGACATTGGCCACTCCCTCCACGGCTTGCACCATCTCCACAACTCTACCCACTACACAGTCTCCACCGTCTCCACAGTCTCCACATCATCCACACACTCCTCATTGTCCATACTCCACACAGTTTCCATTCCATGCTCTACACTCTCCACCATCTCCACACTCTCCACGCACTCCACGCTCTACACATTAGCCACTCTCTCCACGGCTGGCTCCATCTCAACAACTCTAGATCCACTAAACAGTCTCCACTGTCTCCACAGTCTCCACATCATCCACACACTCCTCATTGTCCACACTCCACACAGTATCCATTCCATGGTCTACAATCTCCACCATCTCCACACTCTTCCACGCTCTACACATTAGCCATTCTCTCCACGGCTGGCAACTTCTCCACAACTCTACCCGCTACACAGTCTCCACTATCTCCACCGTCTCCACATCATCCACGCACTCCTCACTGTCCACACCCTACACGATGTCCACGCCATGCTCTACACCTCCACTATCTCCACACTCTTCACATTGACTACTCCCTCAACGGCTGACAACATCTCCACAACTCTAACTGCTACACAGCCTCCACTGTCTCCATCATCTCCACATCATCCTCGCACTCCTCACCGTCCACACCCTACACAGTATCCATGCCATGCTCTACACCTCCACTACCTCCACACCCTCCACGCACTACACATTAGCCACTCCCCCCACCGTTTGCACCTTCTCCACAACTCTACCCGCTACACAGCCTCCACCGTCTCCACCATCTCCACATCAACCACACACTCCTCACTGTCCACGCCCTCCAAAGTATCCACGCCATGCTCTACGCCCCCACTACCTCCACACCCTCCACGTTATACACATTAGCCACTCCCTCCACCGTTTGCACCCTCTCCACAACTCTACCCGCTACACAGCCTCCACCGTCTCCACCATCTCCACATCAACCACACACTCCTCACTGTCCACACCCTCCACAGTATCCACGCCATGCTCTACGCCCCCACTACCTCCACACCCTCCACGTTATACACATTAGCCACTCCCTCCACCGTTTGCACCATCTCCACAACTCTACCCGCTACACAGTCTCCACCGTCTCCACCATCTCCACATCAACCACACACTCCTCACTATCCACACCCTCCGCAGTATCCACGCCATGCTCTACGCCCCCACTACCTCCACACCCTCCACGTTATACACATTAGCCACTCCCTCCACCGTTTGCACCATCTCCACAACTCTACCCGCTACACAGCCACCACCGTCTCCACCATCTCCACATCAACCACACACTCCTCACTATCCACACCCTACACAGTATTGATGCCATGCTCTGCACCCTCCACTGTCTCCACACACTTTACGCGCTACACAATAGCCACTCTTTCCACCGTTTGCACCATCTCCACAACTCTACCCGCTACACAGTCTCCAATGTCTCCACCGTCTCCACGTAATCCACGCACTTCTCACTGTTCACACCCCACACAATGTCCACGCCATGGTCTACACCCTCCATTATCTCCACACTCTCCACGCTCTACACATCAGCCACTCCTTCCACGACTGGCAACATCTCCACAACTCTGCCCACTTCACACTCTCCACGGTCTCAACCGTCTCCACATCCAGGCATTCCTCATTATCGACACTCTACACAGTATCCAATCCACGCTCCACATTCTCCACCATCTCCACATTTTGGACACAAACGATTCCTGCACACTCTGCACTGTCCTCGCATCATACACACTCCTCCCTCCCACTTACCCTCGACACTGTATACGGTATTCATTTCATCCACTTGACATTAACCACTACTCACACAGCTTCAACAGGCTACGTGCTGTAGACACTCTCCCAGGTTCTCAGTTCGACATTATGGACATCATCCACTTGACATTAACCACTACTCACACAGCTTCAACAGGCTACGTGCTGTAGACACTCTCCCAGGTTCTCAGTTCGACATTATGGACACTTGGTACTTAGTCCGACAATTCGTACCTGGTACGAAATTGTAGCGCTATGTGCATGTGCCTGTGTTACATTTCGTACCTGATACATCGACGGACAGCCACATCTGACACCTCACACCTTGCACATTCACACAAGAGAAGTGTTGTTGGCTGCCTAAGAGAAGAAATGGCATCCCCACTCTCTAACGACGAGGTTACAGCAACATTAAAAGAACCAGATGAAAAGACAAAAGATTTCATATTTCAGCAAACGATGTATCGCATTAAGGACCCCAAAGCTTCCCTTCAGTTTTACAACAATGTTCTTGGGATGACACTTCTCAAAAGGCTCGACTTCCCTTCAATGAAATTCTCCTTGTATTTCATGGGGTTCGAGGATAAAAACGACATCCCAGGAGATGAGAATGAAAGAACAGAATGGGCTTTCTCAAGAAAAGCAACCCTTGAGCTCACACACAACTGGGGAACTGAGTCAGACCCAAGTTTCCAAGGATACCATAATGGCAATTCAGACCCAAGGGGATTTGGGCACATTGGGATAATGGTCCCTAATGTAGATAAAGCTTGTGAAAGATTTGAAGCACTTGGAGTGGAGTTTGCCAAGAAGCCAAATGATGGAAAAATGAAAGGACTTGCATTCATAAAAGATCCGGATGGATATCTCATAGAAATTTTGAATGATAAAACAATGAGGGACATTGCTGCCCCCCAAAATTGAATCAACAATCAGAAACTGGCCCCTTTGAGCTTCAATACCCTGTTTTGTTGATTTTTTCAGGCTGTGCTGAATGTTTCCCATAAGAATGCTGTAACAGACTGGAAAGTTTGTATCTTGTGCAGGCAGTGTGCGGGCCAGTCAAAATGGCGTAGGTAAGACTGCAGAAAATTTGCAGTTGAGAACAATAGGCTAAAGTTATTGATCCTTTGTTTGTTGCCAACTGTGCGGCTCAGGTTAAAAACTGTGCTTGTTCGGGATACTGCGAATTCCCCCTCTTGTAAATCACAAAGGAAATGACGTTAACTCTGATTGGCTCGCTGATCAATGGGACGAGCGAAGCGTTTTGGGGCATGTGCAATTTCACAAAGGAAGGATGAAGGGCCATGACCCTGAGATCGATACTGCGCAGACTCCAAAGCGCTTCGATCGGCGTCTGGCTCTTCTGGGGAAAACCCGAAAGACTTTCACTGATAGTATCCTGAACAAGTGCAGGTTCCTGTTCGCCCAATGTTTTGCGCAAGCAGTACAAACTTCCAGTCTGGATGCTGTGAAAGCTCATTCCCGTTCCCCTCTAAGCTAAACATTATCCTTCTCTTTATGTCCACTTATAATAAATGCAGGAGGTTACCAAAGAATAGTTAACAAGTTGCATGTAGGGGATAATGGCTAGTGTTGAATTAGTGTACAGTACATACACATATTTTTTATGAGAAACTTTAGAATTTTCTCCGGTACTGAAAGTTTTTTAAGATTATCAAGTTTTGAGTACTCAGAGTTTCTAATGAGTTCCTCAAAGATGTCATGGCAATTGTCATGTTCACTACCAGTGCCCCCCATTTAAGAAAATTCTTTTGAAGTCTTTCCAATGTTTGGATGTTTGTCAAGTGCTTATAGAGTAATATGATACAGGAATCTTAGGTGGAAATGAAGTGAAAATATGCTGAGTATCTCTGTTCCAGTACAAGAGTTCCTTAGTATTTTGGTGATCTGAGAGTTAAGCCGTTTCTTCTAAAAATATAATTGAATATGGGACAAAAGAACTGGAGAGTTATTGTCATTTGAATTAGTAAGTATCCTTTCTAATAACCCATCTCTGGGGTTCTGAAATGGAATAAAGCCCTTGGGGCTCCTATGGCCATAAGAAAATGTTCCTGCCATAGTTATAACATAATGACCTAGCAAACAATGAGAGCAAGCCAAATTGAATCAACCTGAGAACTGATTTGACTTACCAGCCCCTTTTGAGCTTCTTTGTGCTATTTGAAAAATAACCAGAGATAATTAGCTGCAGGCATAATTTTGGAAATTAAGGGCAGTAAATGAACGATTTGATGTATAATTATTAAATCAAAGGACAAATGATTGCTTTCCATAGTTGGTGGTTGCTTAGTGTGCCTTTGAATGATTTTATTTTAATAACAAGTGAGGAAAAATTCTGTAATCCTCAAAAATCATCTCTTTAGAATTACTAAAAGTTTTATTTTTGTTTTCTTTTTCTACCTGGCATCCAAAGGCAGTTGATGGGAATTTGCAACATAGTTAAAAGGTTTTTCTATAAACAGAAAAAGGGACACTCAAAATACTCTTGAACTCTTGTCACCTTTTGTTATTCATTTTGCACTGCAGGTTTGCAACATTGATATTTGAATTGGATATCTTTAGATTGTTTTGCTCTTTGCACATACAAACTTTCAGCATTTTTGCAACAGGTAAAATGTGCTGTCAAATCTTGTAACAACAACAACAAAAATCTTGTAACAACAACAGGTAAAATCTTGATTTGCTTCAAAGAACGGTTAATAATGAATTGAAAAAAGTTAAAATTTGGCTTGATGTTAACAAATTGTCATTGAATATTGATAAGACTAACTTTATAATCTTTAAATCCCCCCAGCATTCCTCCTCTCAAATAATCAATGTCAAAATTGGAAACCTTCCTATCAAAAAGACTTGCTATGTTAAATTTCTTGGAGTTCTCTTGGATGAAAATCTTTCATGGAAGTATCATTTGACTGAGCTGTCTAAAAAACTGGCAAGAACTTGTGGTATGTTCTTCAAAGTAAGACATTTATTTCTTACCAATAAATGTTCTAATATGTCTTTATAATTCTTTATTTTCACCTTTTCTCCAATATGGAATTTTAGTTTGGGGTCTTACGTATGAAACTCATATCAATCCAGTGTTCCTATTACAGAAACGGGTTATAAGGGCAATTGCATTTGAGAACTTTACTTCGCACTCAACTCCTATCTTCTCAGATTTAAAAATCTTAAAACTGCATGATCTCTTTCAACTTAAACTTCTAACCTTTGTGTATGAATCTGTTCATAAAATCTCCCCTACTTGTTTCCACAACTTCTTTAAATCTGTGGCACTCGTTCATCATTATGGTACACGACAGGCTAGCAAGGATGATATATTTTTAACTCAGAAAAATACCAATCAATATGGCCTCAGATCTATACATTACCATGGATCAAAGTGCTGGAATGACATTCCTGTAGAAATAAAACGGTCACCATCTGTCAATATCTTTCGTCAGAGACTCAAAGCCTTCCTTTTTGAAATCAATTATTAAAGCAGATTATAGATAGTCATCAACACTATTTTGCCAACAATTTATATTCATTAATTCAAATTTTCCAAAAAGGGGGTGCTCTCTCCTCGATTAGCTTTGCTACTGAGGGGGCTCCTCCTTAAGAATTCCTCTTCATACAAATTTCCTATTTTTTCTGTAGTTATGTTTAATCTCTATACTTGTATTTGTAATTTGTAGCCTGTAGTTTATGTTTAGTATTGTTTAATGTTTTTATGAAATTTGTATGTAGTGGAATTTAAAATCAAATGAACTGAACTGAACTGAACTGCTGTTAATGGACCTGCTGTAGGGTGCCGGCGGTGGTAATCGGACACTTACGGAAAACTGACTTTTTAGACAAGGAAATATATCACAGACAAAAACCAAGATCACCCAGCAGGCGTTTACCTATGTCAAACATAAGGGACCTGTCATAAAGTATCTACTACAGGGGGGCGGAGGATATTCGACTTTGGTCAAAATATTATTCAAGGCCTCTATTGAAAAGGAATAAAAAGTTCCGTGGCCCCTCGTGCAGAGAATAACAATTTTCGTGGCCCATTTCGATTTGAATTTTTGAAATTTGCCCATAGCACCCCTATAGCACAAGATGCTCTCCTCTTTCCATTTCATCCTATGACACTATATTGTTCACGTACCATAGACCTAACACTATTTTATACTGAACTGCCGTGCATAGCAGAGGCAAGGCAACATGTCCACTCTTCGTATGTATGATTGTTGCCCAGGTTTGTTGGTGAAGCAAAGATGTGAAATGTATGAACAATCATATTGTTCATTATTTTATGATCAATGTAGTTTTTGTTTTATGATGTTTGCCCCCCAAAAGAGACATTTTTATAGTTTCGATGACATCATCGAGTAGCCTCGATTCAGATCGTTGTTGTTGTTGCGCAATAGGCCTAAGTTTTTTTGACCGCCTGTTTTATGGAAACCGTGTATTTTTCAAGCTGAGTGTTTAATGAAGTATTGAGTGGAAAGACCTTGTTTATTGTCGAACCTACGACTATACCAAGTGTTTAACAAATTTGGCGCCCAACGTGGGGCCCCTGCTTTTTGCAGGGGGGAGGTGGATGAAAAATGAAAGAAGACTTGCTTGTGATGCTGAAGTGAAACTGATTGGTTAAATGGCCTAAATTTGATCAGAAATTTTGGGAATACTTGTTGACAAAATGGCAGCAAGAGCTGAAGATTTATTACTGGAGGTGGAGGGGAAGATATTTTTATTGGAAATGGAGCAGCTCTTACAGATTGCTGGTGTACTGAAGGTGCCCCAGAAAGATATTAGTGGCAAGACCAAGTTTCAGGTAATAAAGTTGTTGTCTGGAGTTTTGGAGGGCCTTTATGATGAAGAGAGCTCTGAAGAATTTTCTGTTACAATAAAAAGCATCAAAGATGTGTATATACCTCCTCCATTAGAAGGTGATAAAAGTGAAAATGAGGGTACAGGTAGCCCTGAGAGTGATGGACAGGCTACTAATGGCCATGAAACAAGTGATACCCAAATTTCAACCACAGAATCTCAGAATGTTTTGCAGGCAGTTACCCAAAATCTTGCACATCAAAGTTTGCCACAGCCAGTTTCTCAAAATATTTCTCACCAAAATGTTTCTCAGCTACCTGACCAAAATGTTCTTCATAACAGTATGTTTAGAAGAGAGTTTAGAATAATTGGTCAAGTTGGTGAAGCTGGACAAAAAGATAAATTGTCTTATGTTTCTTTGATAAGACAAGTTGAGGCTGGTTTAGAGAGAGGGTATTCTGAGAAAGAAATTGTAAATGCAATTATAAATGCAATTTCACCAGGTTTACAAATTCGCAGCTATTTAGAGGGTTCTGGTAGTATTCCTTTGCCCAGATTAAGGAAAATACTCAGGTCACATTATAAGGAGGGAAATGCCACTGATCTTTATCAACAGCTCCTTACAATGTCACAAAATCAAAATGAGGATCCTGTAAACTTCCTCATTCGTGCAATGGACTGCAGACAAAAGATCCTATTTGCCTGCAGAGAGGAAACAGAAACTGACCTTAAGTATAGTCCAAGTTTAGTAAATGGGTTATTTCGTCAATCAGTTGAAACCGGTTTAGCAGATGATACCATTCGCATGCGTCTGCGCTCATTTTTACAAGATTCTACAGTTGATGATGAGAGTTTGATCAATGAAATGCAATTGGCAGTTTTAGCTGAATCAGAAAGAAAGAAAAAGTTTACTTTGAGTACAAAAGCAAAAAAAGTCAATGAAATTTCAGTTTCAGAAAAATCTTCTTCACAAAACACACCTAAAACTGTTGATAATTCTGATAAAATTCTTGCAGCAGTTGAGCAAATGAGGTGTGAAGTTGCAGCCATCAAAACAGAGTTAAATGAAGTGAAAAATTCTCAGAAAGAGGCAGGAAAACCCAACAAAACCGTGCAACGTCCAATGTGCACTTCATGCAAAGAAGCTGAAAATTTCAATTGTGATCATTGTTCTTTTTGTGGAAGCTCAGATCATTTTTTCAGAGGTTGTAAAAAGAGAAAACAGGGAAACTACAGGGGGCTACCGAAGAGGGGCGGCCGTTAGCCTCTGAAGTTGAGACGTCCCACCATAAACAGTGCAATAATTGCCATTTGTCAGAACAAGGTAACAGTTTTATGCTGTGTAAAAATTGCAAAACAGTGAGATATTGCAGCAAAAAGTGTCAGAAGGCACAGTGGAATGAACACAAGATAATTTGCTCAGCCATTAGTGAATTGTCTAAAAGGTTATTCACAGAAGAAAAGGGTTTAGGAGACAGTAATGATGCAAATGTATTTGCAAGCCATGTTTCTCCAAAGAAGCATGCACAAATCTCAAAGCTTGTTGGTAAGAAGTGTATTGTAAAATGTTGTCTGAATGAAACCAAGTTGGAAGCTTTATGGGATACAGGCTCACAAGTTTCCCTTATATCTTCAACTGTTGTGAATAAGTACTTTCCTGGTGTTCCTGTGAGAAAAATATCTGAAATTTTTGATGCTGCATATTCTAATCTGAATCTCGTTACAGCAAATGGTACAGCGCTACCTTACAACGGATGGATAGAACTCAACTTCAGTCTAGTTTTTCCTGAGAAACATGAGGTGAAAGATAGTATTCAAGTACCATTTTTAGTCACTCCGGAGAACATTGATACACCTATTGTTGGTTTTAATGTCATAGAAGAACTCTGCAGAAACGCGACCGCTGATTCAGAATATAGTCCTGACTTTGTCAAAGCGATGTGTAATAGTTTACAAAACCTATCAGAGAACAAATCAGCAGCTTTGGTAGACCTTATCTATCAATGTACAATAGAGGAGAGTAAGTTTAGTGTAAAGTCATCTAAGCATGCAACCATTATTCCAAAGAACAAAACAGTCAATGTTACATGTAGAGCAGATATAGGACATCGTGACCGTAACCTGCCAATGATGTTTGAGCCACACCCAGAATCTTTGTTACCATGTGGACTAGAAATTACTGAGTCAATTTTAATGGCAAAGAAAGGCAGCTCACCAGTGTTAAAGTTGCAAGTTGCAAACAAAACAGACCATAACATACTATTGCCAGCCAGAACAGCTCTTGGAAGCCTAGAGTTAGTGAGATCTATCACACCGATGAGCATGAATTTTGGTGATTCACAATCTACAAATCCAGGAAGTACTGCAACAAAATGTCACAATGAAAATGTAGCAGATGTCAAAACCTGTCAAGTAACTGAGGGAGTTTTACAAAAGATGGATCTTAATCATTTAAGCCCAGATGAGAGAAAACTAGTAGAGGCTATGCTCAGGGATGAAATAACTTCATTCTCAAAAGATGATCAAGATATCGGTTGTGCAAAGGACTTACAGTTAGAAATCAAGTTGAAGGATGACCAGCCAGTTCAGAAGAACTATGTAGCAATTCCCAGACCTCTTTATGGTGAAGTCAAGCAGTATATCGAGGACTTACTCAATAGGAGATTCATAAGACCTTCAAAGTCTCCGTACTCGTCTCCATGTGTTTGTGTACGAAAGAGAGATGGATCATTACGATTGTGTATTGATTATCGATTGCTAAATAAGAAAACGATCCAAGACAAGCATCCGTTACCCAGAATACAAGAAACGTTGGACAGTTTAGGTGGGAGTCATTGGTTTACTACGCTTGACCAAGGAAAGGCGTATCACCAGGGGTTTGTTAGTGAACAGAGCCAACCGTTGACTGCGTTCGTAACCCCCTGGGGCCTTTTCGAATGGGAACGCATTCCATTCGGCTTGACTAATGCTCCAGCGGCATTTCAAAGATACATGGAACAATGCCTGAGTGATCTTCGTGATGAAATTTGCCTGCCATATCTTGACGATGTAATCATATTCAGTAAATCATTTGAACAACATGTTGAAGATGTTAGGAAAGTTCTACGACGCCTTCGAGAGAATGGAATAAAGCTAAAGGCCAGCAAGTGCTCGCTCTTCAAGAAACAAGTCAAGTTCCTTGGATGGATCGTATCAGGTGATGGATATACTGTTGATCCCAATAATACCAAAGCAGTAACAAGTTTGAAGGATAAAACACCAACAACTGTCGGTGAAGTAAGACAGCTACTAGGACTTTTGAGTTACTATCGGCGATTTATCCCAAATTTCTCGTCAATTGCCAGTCCACTCTATGAGCTCCTCACAGGTCAAAATAGCAGTAGCAAGTCCAACATGCATGTGAAAACGACAAAGAAATCAAATGGACAGTTACCATCAACTACAAAGATAGAATGGAGACCAGAACATCAAGCAGTGCTAGAAGAACTAATTGGACATATCACTAGTCCACCGATAATGGCGTATCCCGACTTCAACCTGCCATACATAGTCCATACAGATGCAAGTGAAAAGGGCCTCGGTGCAGTTCTCTACCAACAACAGGGTGATCAGATGAGAGTCATATCATACGCGTCTCGCACTCTAACTCAAAGTGAAAAGAATTATCATATGCACAGTGGAAAGTTGGAGTTTCTCGCTCTTAAATGGGCAATTACAGATCAGTTCAGAGATTATTTATATTATTCACCACCGTTTGATGTATTTACAGACAATAATCCGCTAACATATGTGTTGACCACAGCCCGTTTAAATGCAACAACACTTCGTTGGGTGGGAGAGTTAGCCGATTTTAAGTTTAGGATTCACTATCGTCCAGGAAAGTCAAACGGAGACGCAGATGCTCTTTCACGTAGCCCATTAGACATGACAAAATATATATCTTCATGTACAGAAAAGAGTTCTCCAGAAGAGATTGATGCAGTTATAAACGCGGCCATTTTAGTTGCATCTGGTGATACAGCTTGGATCAACTCGATCTCTGATCCTGATACTATATTTTTCGCTAATAATCATATTCCCGACGAACAGACAACAAGATATGATCAAGAAAAGTTTGATGTAAAAGATGCCCAAACCAAAGACAAGAGTGTGAACACAGTCATTCAGTATTTGCAACAGAATCAACGACCAAGTCCTGCTGAAGTCAAGAATTTAGATCACAACACAAAGCAATTGTTATACGAATGGAAGAAACTTAAATTATCAGAGGATGGTATCTTGAGGCGTATTTCCGGACAGTATGATCAAGTCGTACTACCATTGAGTCTTCGGAATGTCGTTTACAGTGAATTACACACAAATATGGGACACTTGGGCCCAGAGAGAGTTGTTCAGCTTGCCCGTGAACGTTTCTTTTGGCCACACATGCAGAGAGATATCACACACTTTATTACGCTTAGATGTCGCTGCGTCAAACAGAAGCCGCCAGCATTCAAGCAGAGAGAGCCGTTGACACCAATTCACAGTAAAACTCCATTTGAAATCATTTCGATCGACTACATGCATCTCGAAAAGAGCAGCGGAGGATATGAATATGTGCTCGTTATTGTTGATCACTTTACGCGATATGCGCAAGCATATGCTACCAAAGACAAATCCGGAAAAACTGCCGCAAGACTATTGTTTAATGATTTTATCCTACGATATGGTTATCCCATAAAAATTCACCATGATCAAGGCGGTGAATTTGAGAGTCAGATGTTTCGTACACTTGAAGAGATTTCAAACATTGGACATTCGAGAACTACGCCCTATCATCCGGAATGTAATGGAAAGGCTGAGAGGTTCAATCGTACTTTGCTTTCAATGTTGCGAACATTGCCCGAAACATATAAATCACACTGGAGAGACCACTTACCAAAATTGGTTCATGCGTACAATTGTACGAGGCACGATGCTACAGGATTTTCACCATTCTTCCTTCTTTTTGGTCGATCACCGCGATTGCCCATCGACCTCGTGTTTGGATTGAAAAAGGGAAATTCTGAATCAAGTTATTCTGCCTACGTGAAAAACTGGAGAACAGCCATGCAACAAGCATACGGAATTGCAAATGCTAAGAGTCAAGCTACCGCAACACAAGGGAAAACACAGTATGACAAGAAAGCAAAAAGCCGTATCCTCAATCAAGGTGACAGAGTCCTTGTTCGTAACTTTGAAAAAGGAGGACCGGGAAAAATCCGTGCTTTTTGGGAAGATCGTATCTACACCGTGCTGAAGCGAATGAATGAAGATAGTCCCGTATATGTCGTACAACCAGAGAATGGTCAAGGACGTCAACGTACTCTTCATCGTACACTGTTATACCCCTGTAATGATTTACCCATTGATGAATCAGTTGAATTTGAATGGCGTAAAAAGAATACGAAACAAAATCAAGCGAAGAATGTAGCAAACAGGAGTAAAAGATCACGTGAAACGAGAGGCACTGATGATGATGAAGATGAGATTAACGTCGGATTTTATCCAAATGAACTGCAGCCAAACGCGGTACATGACGATCCAGAAATGCGTGCCCCTTTGAACGAACAGGAGCCAGATCCAGAACAAGAACATGACTTAGCAGCAGATAATGTTCAAGAAGCAATTAATGAACCGGAAGCAGATCATGATCAAGATGAACAAGAACAAGTCATAGCAGTGGACAACGCTCAAGATCCAAACATCGTACCTCAATGTTACAACGCTCCAGAGACTGAACAGGTGGAAGACATTCACGATGATATAGCACTAAGTCCCGATGTTGAGCCAGCTCCACGACCACAAAGAACTCGGTTACCACCTACACGATTAATGTATGCGACACCAGGACAACCTGCAAATTATCATGTCAATTATATTCAGCAGATTCCCCGATATGTTGAACCATTTCAAAGAACAGTCGGACCTCAAATGATTCCATTTATGCCAGGATATGTTCCTCCGTATCGTCAGTTGTTTATGACACCAAGAGTTCAGTTTTGCCATCCACAACCGTCGCATCCATTGCAATATTGGAACGCATATCCTTTAACTGTCTGAACTTATCGAGTTTTTGAACTATGCATTTGACCGTTCATGTTGAGAGAAAAGACTCGATCCCTACCGTTATTTTGTTGAGAAAAGACTCGTTTATAACGCTTTATTCGACCAAAAGTTTAAAGATACACGTGCGATGAACATTTTCATCATTAACCGGTGCACTTTGCTTCATATTTGACGAATGACTCGAGCAAATCATTATATTCAGAAATGCGTTATTGTTCTGAATAGTTTGTGATACTGTTGGCGCCAATCACAATCACAGTGAACTAGAGAACTAGAGATATTTGAACGTTGATTTCCAGAGTCCAATGATGTTTCGAAGACATCCACAATTCAATGTTGCGGACAACATTTTCTTTTGGAGGGGAGTATGTGAAATGTATGAACAATCATATTGTTCATTATTTTATGATCAATGTAGTTTTTGTTTTATGATGTTTGCCCCCCAAAAGAGACATTTTTATAGTTTCGATGACATCATCGAGTAGCCTCGATTCAGATCGTTGTTGTTGTTGCGCAATAGGCCTAAGTTTTTTGACCGCCTGTTTTATGGAAACCGTGTATTTTTCAAGCTGAGTGTTTAATGAAGTATTGAGTGGAAAGACCTTGTTTATTGTCGAACCTACGACTATACCAAGTGTTTAACAAAGAATCATAAATTTTAAAAGAACAGCTTTCAAGGAACTTGCCTCCAAGCTTTGAGGTTGTTTTCGCCTCAATGTACTTTCAGCATTCAGCAAAACAGAAGCAACCTTCAAGAATTTGCAACTATTCGAGTTGATGGGCTGATGCAAGGATTCGAAGAAGGATGGTTCTGTTGTGGAAGTTTCAAACCTGTTTCTGGTGCAAAACAGGCATCAGAAAACGGAAAATCCGCTTATGCTTTGAAAGAAGTGAATGGAAAGTTGAACCAGGGACCCAGGGACTTGATCGGACTCTGACTGCATGAGACTTCAAAATTTTCTCTCGCATAAAGTTCCCAGTATCTTCAACATTTCAAAAAGCTTTTGTATGGTTACTCACTGACACATTTCATGGCCCATTCAAAATCTGCAAATATTTTCCGTGGCCCATTAACAAGCCCATCAAATTTTTGGTGGCCCCGGCCTATATCCTCCGCCCCCTGCAGCAGATACTTTATGACGGGTCCCTAAGATCCTTTTGGATGATTACAAAGTCCGTCCTGAGCTAAACAAGCATAAGAATATCTGATTAGGGAGCGGTGATTAAGGCCCGTTTTATATGTCGTGCCGCGCCGCGCCGAACCATAGAAATTTGAGTTCGACTGAGGTTCGACTTAGAGCGCCTCTTCTGTTTTATAAGAACAAAACTTTTGCCGCGCTGTGTCGTGCCGAACCATGATTCATGATGACGAATGCGCATAATACTGACTTTGGAAAATTTTCTTTTTAATTTTATGCATTTGAATACATTCGTTCATTAAATGAGAAATTCGATGTGGTTCGACTGAAATTGGCTTTATAATAATAATAATCATCATTGTAAACACCGATGTTACAGGGAACCATGGGCTAAATGTTTACAAGATATGTAACAATGCAACCAACATTAACAAAGAAAACTAAGCATAAAACTAACAATCTGCAACTGTGAGAGGAATTATGCGGGCACTAATATGTCCTATGAATTAGGATATGGAATTTCACCCACGAAGGTCTTTGCATATACACAGTATTCTCTGTAAAAACGTAATAGTTTCAGTGTTTGTTGTAATGTTCATGCTACCAAGCATTTTAGTTAATATTTCATTATCACCCCTATCCCATTCCCCACCAAAGCTATCACTCATATTTCCAAAATACTTATCCCTGGCTTCTACAAGACTCGGTTCAGAGCATCTGAGTATGAAATGCGCCTCATCACCTAATGGGGTATCTGCACAAAATGTACATGTGCGTTGCGACCTTGGTTTTTGCTGCATCCTGCCTAGTTCAATGGGCAGAAAATGTGCGGATATTCTAAACTTGGCAACTATAGACCTATGTTCATGCTTCAATTCACTATTTACATATAATTCTTCCCCATACCCCCTTTTAATGAATTGGTAAATTTGTGACAGCCTTCCGGATCCTTGTATATGCTCTCTGAACCTATTTATATACAGCGTCTTAAGGGATCTAGAAACTGACATGAGGATTCCCTTCCTTGATGCGGACCTTGCTTGTGCTACTGAATCTAAATTATGACCAGAGATTCTTAGTAAATGTTGTACTACAGTCAGCAAGGAGGATAGCCCTTTAGCATGCAGGCTTGAACACTCAAGTAAAGCATTGTCAATGATTGGGTTTGAAGTACGCAGATCTAGTAGGTGAAAATAAAATTTTAAGATTCGTTCATATATAGTCACATTTAACGGGTAGAGCCCCATCTCTCCTCTCACAGCAAAATTTGAAGATTTGGAATGTACACCCAACAAAATTTTACATAACCTATTTTGGAGGTTTTCATGATGTAGTTTATCATCAAAAAGGTTCTCAGTAAATCGATTAAAAGATGCATTGCGACTGTAACTCAGTAAGAAAGCCCCCCAGACTTCACTATTATACAATAGAATTGGCTCAACTAGTGACTTGAAAAGTTTTTGGATAACACACGGTTTTATTCCACTATGCAGGCTAAAATCACTTAAAAAGGAGAAAAAGGCCCTGGCAGCTTTTTTGTGGAGAGCAATCCTTGCTAGTTTAAAGGACCCACTAGATACAAAAATTGTTCCCAAATACTTATAATTTTCACATGATGTGATATGATTGTTTCCAAACCTGACGCTTAACTTAATATTCCTGCCGGCTTTGTTAAAAACCAAGATCTTTGTCTTTTTTACATTTACGTTTAACTTCCATCTCTGAGAATAATCTTCGAGTTTAGACAAGCTACGCCTCAGCCCTTCTTCAGTTTCAGAAAGAATCAGAATATCATCTGCATACATTAAACAATTGATATTCTGATTACCCATCTTAGGGGGGAGACACTGCTCGTCAAAAAGCCCTACAATGTCATTAATGAATAAATTGAAGAGAGTAGGGCTCAGATTGCAACCTTGCCTAACACCTGTTTTAGAAACGAATGGCTGAGTAATACCGTCAGTTAGCTTCACAGACGCCTTCAAGTTAGCGTACATTGATCTAAGCAGGGTAATGAATTTACAACTGATGTTCATACCAAGAAGCTTATAGTAAAGTCCATCGCGCCACACTGAGTCATAAGCTTTGGAAAAATCAACGAAACAAGCATAAACTTTGGCCTTCCGGGAGAAATAAGAGCCTAACAGCGTGTTCAATACAAAAACATGATCCGAGGTTCGATAACCTTCACTAAACCCTATTTGATTAGGATATTTAAGGGAGTTGATTTCAGTGAAGCGCACTAGGCGCCGATTTAATATGGCATTGAATAATTTTGAGAAGCAGCTTGTTACTGTTATACCTCTATAATCATTGGGGTCATGGGTATCTCCCGACTTAAAAAGTGGTGTAATTAGGCCATGTTTCCAGGCATCTGGATACTTACTACTTTGTAAGATAGCATTGAAGATGTAGTGAATAACCCTAACGAAATGAGAGTCAACACAACATTTGATCATTTCATTGGAAATCATATCGTCGCCAACAGATTTGCCATTTTTAAGTTTTAAAGTCGCTTTACTGATTTCATCTACCGAGATTTCGCTGTCTAATATTTCATCATAAGCAGTTGTGAATTTTTCGATATTCTCCAAGATTGGAAGAGTGAAGTTATCTTCCAAGGGGACAGAACTTTTATTTAGTTTTTTAAACCATTCATACCAAACACTAGGCTCGATGTTATCAGATGGGTTAGCCCGTTTCTTAGCTTTGATATCATTTACAAAGTTCCAAAAGACCTTTGGGTTTTTGTCTTCAGTTTCCTGTATGGACTTCAAAAGGTTCTCCTTAAAAGAGCGTTTCTTTGATTTGATAACTTGCTTATAGACTTTCTTATTCCTGTAAAACTTACTTCTAACATCAGGGTCTTTTGGCCACCTATTAAGATTTTTAAGAGAACGCTGTACTGCCCGTTTTGCTTCTTCACATGTTTTGTCAAACCATTTTTTCTTGGAATTAAGTGATGGCGTTTTGCCACGGTTCGGTAGCCCTTTAGCCTTTTTGCTGGCTTTAGATAACGGAATACTTTTATCAGCAGCTTCCCGGATGATAGAGTACATATCCACCATCATTTTATTTATAAGTCGCACTGGGTCGACCCTGTCGAGAGGCCTTTGGCGTATGGTTCGACTCAGTCGAACCAAGTGTCAGGTTAGTTTTATAAGATCAGTTAATTTCAAATCCTTCAACTGAGGCCTGGGCATAGCTTTGTAAAAGCCTCTTTAATGCAACGTTAAATTCGCAATGAATTGTGCGAGTCGGTTGGTGGCTCTTGGGTGCGGCTTTGCGGGCGGGTGGTGCATCTTTCCTGATTCACCCGGTAGTTTTTATTTCATTCTATGTTAACTGCCACGGGGTTGTCATAGTCTACTGCTCCCCGTGGTATTATCGTCCTTGTAGTGTTTCGTAGAGTAATTAGTAGGTATTGTAATAGGTAATTCGTCTTGTAAATTTTTAATGGAATATAAAAAAAAAAAAAAAAAAAAAAGTTTTATAAGAGTAGCGCCGTGCCGAACCAGGCAAAATTGATCGAAATTCACTCGGTTCGGCACGGCGCGGCGCGACTTTTAAAACGGGCCTAAGTATCTGTCTTGGGGGGGGGCGGAGGCTTTTCCAAAATTTTCAAGAAAAATTTCGCACCCCACCATGAAGTTCAGAAGTTGACTTGATACCCCCTCAAAATAATTCAAAAGTATTTCCCTGGAACCAAAGTTTCATAAACCTCAGCACATGCAGTTGTACGTATTTTTTACGTATTTGCTCCTTTTACATTTCAAATCAATATTTAAAGTTGGTATTTACAGTAGTATCAAGCTGACACTAATTCAAACCAACTATTTACAAAGCATAGTATATACAAAAATAGAAAAAATAGTATTTATAATGAGCGACATATTTTACAGGTGCATCTATCTGCTGTCCAATCTTTGATCCTCTTTTTAAAATGTGACAGAGTTGGTACTTGTTTGATACTGTCATCAAGAGTGTTCCATAGGAAACTACCTCGAAAAGACAGTGAATCGAGTCCAAAGCCAAGTGTCTTAATTCTTGGCAGCTTACACAAGTTTTGTATTCTTAGATTGTACATTATGGGTTTCTTTTCATGAAATTCCCATACAATTGAAGGGTTCAAGTGATTCATGGACTTGTAGATTTCTGTCATCAGTTTCTGCAAATTCTTTATATGCATGCTATTGCTGCCACTTCGAGCGAGCAATGTTTCAAATGAAGATTCGTAGTCTTCATAGAGGATCCGAAGCGCACGTTTATGAGTGCGGTCAATTTCTTTATTTGCACCTTTATTGCAGAATAGCCATATCAAAGGGCAATAATTGAAGTTCGACAAAATTACCGCATTACAAACTGTTAATGCCTGCTCTCGAGAGATGTAATTATTCAGCCTAGCAAATGCACTGACCTTTTTGTTGACTTTGGAACATAACGTTTCAATGTGTTTGCTAAACGTTAATTTGCTGTCAATTTCCACTCCTAGAAGTTTAACGTGACCTGCTGTAGGTATTTTGTTTTCCTCGATGTTAAGACGAAGTCTTTTTTCCCCTTGCAAACCAAGGAACATTAGCTGGAATTTTTTAGGGTTAGCAACCATTCCATTGCTTTTAAACCATTCGAGTAATTTACTGAGATCATTCTCCAAATTGGTCACTATTTCTTGTAGATCATGTCCACATGAGTATAAGGTGTTATCATCTGCAAAATTGCATATCTCAGAGTCTAGGTTAATGAGACAGAGGTCATTAATAAAGATATTAAACAGCAAGGGGCCTAGGACCGATCCTTGTGGGACCCCAATTTTGATTTCTTTTGCTGTACTTCTATGTGAACCAATTTTTACCCTTTGAATACGGCTATCCAGATAACTGTACATCAAGCGAAGGCTATTTACATCTAGTCCATAAGCTTCCAATTTTGCAATAAGGAGGTCATGAGGCAGACAATCATATGCCTTGGATAAATCCATTAGAATAGTCCCCACTATACCTGACGCGTCAAGACATTGCCTCCATTTTTCAATCAATCGTATCAAAGCATGTTGCGTGCTAAACCCCTCCCTAAAACCACATAAGATTTCTGAGAGTTTATTATAAAAGTACGAGCTGATTTGTTCTTTTAGAATTCTTTCGTAGATTTTAGAAACAGCAGGTAAGACACTTATAGGTCTAAAATTTCCCTTAAAAGTTGAATCATCATTTTTGAAAAGAGGGCTAAGATCAGCTTCCTTCAGTTCATTTGGAAACTTACAATCATAGATAGCACAATTGATACAGTCAGTTAGGTAGGGGCAAACTATTTCCCTCGTTGCTTTCAAAATACTAGTTGGAATATTCCCACTACTAGATTTATTATTGTCAAGTAGATCTATCTGCTTCATGACCTCGGTTGGGCTTACATGAGAGAATTCAAAGATGGCACAATTCGTTGTTACATGTTGTTTAATCACCACAATACTAGGGTGATCCTTATATTTATCTATCGCTCTCAAAACCATTTCATCTATTGTCTGTTGTTCATGGACCACCTTGAAAAGGGGGTCAATATCTAGACTATCTGTGATGTGTGTAAAATACTCATTAAAGCACTCTGCAATTTCCTCATCATTTGAAAGGATCTTGCCATTTTCAATCAAAGTTATCTTCTCACACATAGGATTTCTATTTGAGAACAAAGGCTTCACAGTCTTCCAAAATTTTTTCTCATTGTCAATCGTTTTCGACTGTATCGACATAAAATGTTGCTTTTTAGCCTTTACATTCAATTTGACAACTAGGTTCCTTTGATCCTTATATTTTCTTACATCTTCCTCTCGTTTGCTCCTGTTTGCAATGTTTTTCAAAGTAGATCTTCTTGTTATGGCCCTCCGTAGTTCTTTATTTACGTGTGGTTTATTATTAGCCCTCACTATCTTTGTTTTAGTGGGGGCATTTGCTTCAAGTGTTTTCATAAAGATCGACTCAAAGTCTCCATACACAGATGGATGAGCCGAGACAAGGTTTTGCCTCAGCTCGTCTTCAAAATGCACTTGAGACCAGTTCTTGTAGTCTCGATAGATAATCTTTTTTGGGGGGATTTTGATAAAAGTTGTCTTCAAGATAGTGTAGATCATGTGATGATGATCGCTAAATCCGGTTTCAAATGACTTGGATTGCATAAAGGAGTGCTTACGATTCGTAAATATCAAGTTTTTACTAGCTACAGTTTGTTGTGGGTCATGCCAGTCCTTTGGGAAGTGAAAATCTAAAGGGACAACCATTTCTAAATCATAGACTTACTACCTGAGTTAATGTTGTTTCTTCATCACCTTATTCAAATAGTAGGATACATATGACTCAGGTAGTAAGTGTAAATGGGCGCGAAAGCAACAACAACAATGATCATGGCCTAAATTGAATAACATCAAGAGAATCGTAGACGTTTAGTGACATGGTGCTGGTTGTGGATTGTGGTAAACAGCCTGCTCAAATCGCTGTTCTCCTTAACAGCAAAGAATCAGAGCATGCAACTGAGAAGGAAAGAAAAACCAGAGAAGATGACTTCTCGAGGAGTAGGTAGCGGTTGAACATCTCTGCAAACATTACTTTTGTTTTGGCAAAATGTGGGGAAGTGGGGAAGTAGTAGTCTTATAATCTAACTGTTGATTGAGATGAAAACTTGCGACAACTTTTTGTCGCAAAATGATTATTATTATTACAGCAATGCTGCAATTTGATTGGCTAAGAGCGAGATTTTTGCTGATGAAGCTGCCGAGCGAGCCCCCGTCTTTTGCGTTTTATTTTATGGAGGAATGGCGGTTCAAATCATCGCAAAGCTGTGGCAGATCGACGTCGTGTCAAAGTAAAAGTTTCAACAGGGGCGGATCTAGCCTAAAATCTGACCGTGGCTGGGAGCGCGAAGCGCGACCTAAGAAGGGGAGGCGAGCGCGAAGCGTAAGCTACACGGGGGTCCGGGGGTGGAGTCCCCGGAAAATTTTTTGGTGCCACGCCCTTTACATCGTGGGAAACGCCCTATCTGGCGGTCGTTTATTAAAGAGGTAGAGGGTCACAATATTACGTGAGTGCTGCAAAGGGAAATGCTCAAGAAGGTAACAGAGAGGTGGATGAATCATCAAGAGCTTTAGAGAATCCCTATCGTTCTTGTATGAGTTGACAATTTCACCCCAGATGGCACTACGCGTATTTCATAAGAAACTTGAGTCAAGCCATAGTACTAAGTGTTTCTTAATTTAACTTGAAATTTGGCCATTTTAGTACTTGAAGTTTCTTAATTGGTTCCTTATTCTTTGAATGCATGAATTATCAATGTGGTCTCTAACACTGCTGCAGAAATGTTTCTTGACATTTGAAACATCATGTAGGAATTAATAGTGTTCTGTTATGTTGAAAACACCAATGGTTAAAGGTTCGACAGTATAATTGCCGCGATAATTGCGACAATGTCCATGCTTTTAATTTTTGAAAGTTTCTTAATACTTCTCAGACATACTACTAGAATTTTCTAAAACTTTGGCCATCTTAGTACAAGTTTCTTTTCTTACAAACGAGTTTCTTGTAAAAAACGTGTACTGTTAATCATCTCAAACTTGCAGTTTTTTACTGTTTTTGGCAAGCGGCATTTCACAATTTGGCAAGAGGCATTTACAGGTTTTGGTGGATTTTGGTTGAAAACAAAAAGGATTGTTGCAACGGGGGTACGAGATTTCTTGGAGTTGGATGCCCCTCGGTTTTTAGCGGCTTCTTTTATAGCAATGTGTGCAGCTTCCTCAATATAATGAAGGTGATTTTTCTTTCGCGAGGGCACATTTGCTCTTGTTATCTCAGGATTCAAAACAGAATCTCGGGAGGTAATTTAATGATTCCGGTCTTTGAAAGGTTTTTGTTTTTCTAACAATACCTTTGGTTGATCCAACACTATGGATGTTTTGTTTTGTGCCCCTGCTGACTGCTTTTGATAAAATAGTTCGTGGATAACAGCTCCGAAATATTTCCTTCCAACTATTATTATTCAGTGAAATCATTGTTAAACTGTGTACCTTGTAACGTGATGATGTTGGTGTCAATATTCTAAAACCATAAAGCTTACACAAAGTCTCAAGTTCTGATTAAAACCATGAACTAACATGCAGTTCTCACCGCAATTCGCCCTTGACAATATGTGACAATACTAACGGCTGATGTAATCTGCATAACGCAGGTTGCATAATGCAGGTTGCAGGTCATGTTTTATGGCCAAGGGCTGCTTGGCTGTACCATGGGGCCACCTTCTTGGTGACACAAAGCTTTTTAGTTTCAGGGGGTTTGGTTTCAAAGCTTAACAATTGATATAAAAAATTTATCTTCTGTCTATGTTTTTCTTTGTCAAAGTTTCTTGTGGAGCATGAAACAAATTTTGGTAATTAGAGAAGATTCTGATTACTTTGCTCACAAAGTCCAACTTTTCGAGCTTGAAGTAGGGCCAGCAGAAAAGGGTAGACTTGGGAAAACTTGAAAGTTTCCTCCGAGGAAGCAACTAACAGAAGGGCATTTCATTGATTCCCAAAAAAATTGTACACCTCTTCTGATAAAAATTCTTTTGGTTTTGAGAAAATCCATCAAAATGTTAAAAATCCTTTGCTCTGAAAAAATTTTGATGAATGAGTGAAATTCCCATCAAATTCCCCTGGAACAAACATGACATTTTCATGAAAATCCACGAGGTTATTGCCAATACCATTACAATTGCATCATGTTAGTTGTGGATATTGAATATGAATAGAATGATGTCACTCATTGATTCCCCATTGATTTGATAACAATGTTTTGTTGTCATCGAAGTCTGAGTCAGAAGCAATTAATCACTTGCAACTAAGCGATTTAATTCATGATATTGATTTGCTAATCCTGTGGCATGTTCTTTCCATAGGACCAGTAGCTTTTACATACCAACTATTTGTAATCCTCCTGACACAGAGATATTAGACTCTATACGCAGGTATTGTGGAGCCCCACTTTCGATACTGTTGCTCTGTTTGGGGTTGTTGTGGTTCAATGGAACTTGACCAGTTGCAAAAACTTCAAAATCGTGCTGCAAGGGTCATAACCAATAGCAGTTTTGATGCCCCAAGCAGGCCACTTATCCAAGAGCTTGGATGGAAGACCATTGAGGAGCTTATAAATGGTGAAACTAAAACAATGGTTTTCAAATCCTTGCATGACTTGGCTCCGGAATACCTGCGTAGCCTCTTCACCCGTAATTCGCAATGCTCCGTCCATGCCCTCCGTAATACAGTGACGGACCTGAAGCTGCCTAGGAAAAACTCAGCAAATGGGCAAAAATGTTTTTCCTACAGAGGAGCAAAGCTATGGAACAGCCTCTCAGCTGAGTCAAAGCAGGCATCATCTCTAAATAGTTTTAAACTTTCTATTTAGAGCTGCTGTAAATCATTTTCTTTTATTGTAAGTATTTTATTGTAATTAGGTTTTTAACATTATGGTTTTTTATCGTTGTAATTAGTTTCTTTTAGATTTAAGTGTATATTGTAATTAATGTTTTTATAGAGGGCCCCTTGTAAATCAACTCAGTTGAAGGGCAACCCTCAAATAAAATGAAAATGAAAATTAGCCTTCTTGTGGGTGACAGCCTCTTGGTACAGCCATGCAGCCCTTGGCCATAAAGCATGACCTGCAACCTGCATTATGCAACCTGCGTTATGCAGATTACACCAGCCGCAATACTAACCTACTGAACTAGGCCAAACTAGGCCTAGTTCCCGTTGCGTCAATACAAATACAACATTGTCCAACTAGGTATATTTCCGCAGCTGTTTGCATCATCCAAAGTCTGCAGGCATTGTCACTGTAGACATTACAGCTCTCCCTGTCCATTTCTTCTAAGATATTCAGCAACTTTATGACAAGACACCTTCACTGTGGGCCGCCATTATTATTATGCAGGAGAGAGATCAAAATTCAATCACACTGTACCGAGCAGCAGAAGACTGGGACACAGTTTCACTGGATTGGTAGATGGTTGCCTCATCTTAATTTCCATTGGTCTGCTCTGTTTTTCAAAATGAAGAGTGGCTTTCTGTGGCTCCCGCCATTTTTCGCTTGATTTTGCCGCACGATGATTGGTTGAATTGAATCCAGGCGACCGTGGCTCAGATCTGCCAAGTGTGGCTCCCGCCAATTTTCAAATCTTTCAAAAGTAACTCAATGATTGGCTGAAAATATTTCGCAGCTGCCGTAGGATTGGTTACAAGTTTGGACTTCGTGAAGCTTGTTCATTGAGTTGAATGAGACAAATGATCGCTTTTGAGGTTTGAGCTGGACTTGCTACAAGTCTATCTTTTGGTCATAAAAACAAGAAAAGGAAAAAGAAAAAAAAGGAAAAAGAAAAGAAGGATTCCTTTTTCAATATCCTGTTCTTGTGACCAAAAGATAGACTTGTAGCAAGTCCAGGTTTGAGCCCACTGAGGACAATTGTGGTGATTTGGATAATATCAGATATCTTTCTTTGATAGGTTATCGGAAAAAAGTACGTCTTGAAATTCTGACCGTGGCTTGAGCGACCTTCGCCACCCCCTAGATCCGCCCCTGATTCAAAGCGCTGTTTGTTGAAATGTTGTGCGAGGAGAGGAAAGATTTGTATGTGCAACAACTGGGTGTAGCCTAGGAAACTAGAATTACATTCTAAATTCTGCTTCGCTTTCCTTCGGAAACTTTTTGAACTCAAAGAAGCTTCGAACAGCAACAGCAAAATGGCATCGGAAACGTCCTGTTGCCTGTTTGCCTCGTAACAAAACAAAAGGTTTTCTCTCCAACCGAGACCTCAAATCAAACTGGTTTGGCGGGAAAATATTCGTCATACTTCGAAATATGGTGGACTTAGGGGTCAGTCATATATCGATTTCGTCCTCGCTTAGTGTCATTTCGACGCTAACTTTCAGACCCCCCCACCCCCCACCCTTAGCGTCGGTCCATTCAAAAGTGACTAAGGGCTGAAAGGGGCTGCAGTAGACCCTACGGGAAAGGCACGGGAAGTACAGGGCCTAAAATCTTTTGGCATTCCAAGAAGCTTCAGCGAGCATTCTCCGACCGAGAAGATCGCATGAAAATGGGCTGAGGAAAGAAAGTAAAACATAAAATTATCGCAATCTTCACAACATTACAGACATATATCTTTATGAAAATCGATGTTAATCTTGTTTGTTCTTAGCGTCAGTGTTGTGGAAGGCTGTTGACCCCCCCACCCATTAACGTCGAAATGACGCTAAGCGAGGACAACATCGATGTATGACTGACCCCTTATTTTGAAGGGAACATAATTCATGACATCGCTGGCAGAGATCTGGATGGGATAATGTTTTTTGACTGGCAGAAATATCGGCTAAATGGTGTTATTTGATGCACTTTGTGTTACCTTTGAAAGAAGATTCGAAGGAGAATCTACAAATTTAGATAAATTGACCAGGAAACCCCTTTGTCTAATAAAAATCAACATTCAACAGTCCCTAAAAGAATAAACTGTGAATTGCTTTAATTTTCTGAGATTGAGAGACACCAATTTATCAGGTGAAAGTAGTTTGAGGTTTCCTGACTGATCAAAATTGTACCTTCGAATCTTCTTTCAAAATTAAAAAGTAAAACACAAGTTGTATAAAATAACACTACCATTTAATTAATATTTCCTCCAGAAGCATGGCCAGACAGAAATTAGTGGGGGGTAAAACTAAAAATTTTCAGACTGGGGAGGGGCGACAAAAAGGTATATATACCCAGACATTTTTATTGCATTTTTTGTCAGTTACAATTTTTCCCAATTTTTGAAAAGTTGGAGGGCAATTGCCCTCATACCCTCCCCTGGCCACACCACTGATTTCCTCCGTTCAAAAATTTAAGTCTCATTGTTTTTACCTTTTATTTCAAAATCAAGGATCAAATTCATTAATAAACTGCATTTACCTTTGACATAAGATTGCAGCTTCTGTAAATGTCGACAATATTTACATGTTGTTACAAAGAATCAAATAATGAAATGTTAGAAATTCTACAGTGACAAATGTGGAATTGCACATGATTGTTTCCTCCCAATTTTTCTGTGTTTGACGAAATTTCATCCAGGAAATTTTTATCCCTGCAAAAACATATGACTATGAAATAATCTCTGACCATGGTCGTACATGGTTTGAGCATAGGTCAGTGGTGATTCAAAATTTTGCTTGACAATGGTAACAGACCATCCAATTGCTAAGACATAATCTAAGACAACTTAAATCAGGGCCCTGGGAAATCTAAATATGATCTATTGTATTCCATTATTGTAATTGATCATCTCCAGAGATTATATCAAAACAATTGAACAAATGATGGCAGGCGCCCAAGTTTTTGTTCTATTTTTAAACTTGCCGCTATATATCCGTCATTTGTCTTTAAAATCGTGTTGAGTGGGACATTGCTCTCAAATAAATGATTTCTTTCTTTCACATGAACTTTCTTCAAACACATGAGTAGTGTAATTATTTCTTTTTTCTTTTTGACATAACTCATACATGTATGCCAGTAGTCTTTGCTTATGATATGGAAAATATAATGTAAATTCATCTATTAATTTTTAAAACTTTTTAAAGCCAAATCAAGGAAAATGCTGGAAAATATTTGCTGAGCCATTGTTTTTGAGCTAAATTTTAAAAACTCACAATTCAAAAGCCCATACTGCAGTCCATCTCTGACAGCACAAGCCAACTCCTTGCAAACAATATTTTTGTACTCTTGTCAAGTTCAAGTTAAATCTTAAAAATCGTTTTGAATGTCCCTCATTCCTGCATCATGAAATCCTTGCAAAATAATTTGTGAAACTTGCCAGTGGTTGATTTTGAAGAGCAAAGACCTCAAGCGAAAGTTGAGAGCATTCTGCAGCCTCAAAAGAAGTTGAAAGGCAATTAGATAAATGACCAAGTGTTTTATCAATGTTCAAATCGTGATAATCAATACACGCACCACGTACTCCTTCTTTTTAAGTACTGTAACCGATTATAAGAAAATCAACTCTCAGATCGCCAAAAAATTAAGAAACTCCAGTAGTGGGAAAAGATAACTACTTAAGAACTATTCATTTTTAATAAAGGAAATCCCTGACATATTTTACTCTATTTTCACTTCTTTCCCATAATAATTACTTAGAAGGTAACTTGAATAGAGTCTAAACATTGGCATGGCCAAGGACCGAGATACGATTTTTTACATGAGGGGGCCATGGGAAAGCGAGCAAATACCTAGAAGGCAGAAGGAGGTCTGGGGGTACCCCCCTGGAAAAATTTGATACCAGGCTTCTCAAATTGACTTAAAAAACGCTAATTTTCGTTCCTCAATACAGATTGACTTTACAGGTAAATCTATGTTGGGATGTACGTATAGCTCTGGTGTGGGACAAGTTTCATACCTTGTAAATACCGCCAAATGGCTTCCTAAACTAATGAAAGGTAGAAATTGAACGAGGTATACATAAGAAAACGGAGTACTTATCTGATATTCTGAAATACTAATAAATGAATAAAGATTTACTGCAACAACAATTGAAAATTTTTGAGGGGGCCATGGCCCCCCTGGACCCCCCTGTATCTCGGTCCTTGGGCATGGCTTCAACAACCTTTGTTTCGGAAGTTCAGGAGGGAATATAGAGAATGTTATGGAACCTTTAAGAAACTCGTAAGCAACTCTAAGTGGGTGCTGAAAATCTGATAATCTTAGGAAACTTTCAGTACTGGCGCAAATTCTTGGTTTTTCAAAAATTGCATGTATTTAGATTCGTTCAAGTCCATGAATGAAAAACTGATTTCTTTTGAGACGTGTCATGGTCGTGCAACGGAAAGAGACCATTGTAGTGCCAGAAACCGATGTTTCAAATTTGATACAAAGGCGAAGCATAGAGCTCAAATCTTTCAGATCTTAAAAAAGGTGGGTGTGAAATTGTATCAAATTTTCCCATGAATTGAATGACTTCAAAGAAACTTTAGGTAATTTGCCGTAAATCTGCCGTGGCAATTCTTTAATATCTTGATTATTTTCAAGATGGCGGCATTTTGATTATTTTTGTAAAAATCCATCAAAAATTTTGAGAAAATTAAAATCATCGTAACTCCTAAATTACTTGGGGAAAATTGACGCAATCTTCAAGAAAACCATAGCTTATGAAGGTCTACAACATGATTGGAAGCAGAAATTTGTAGCTCTTCTGGTTAGGGATTTAGAAATTTGATGACGTCACAACCTCGAAATCAATAAATGCCGCCATTTTAAAGCTAATCACGCTATCAAAAAATTGCCACGGCAGATTTACAGCAAATTGTCCAAAGTTCCTTTCAAGCACTTTGATTCAAAGAAAAATAAAGAAGAATTTTACACCCGTCTTTTTAAAGATTTGAGCTCTATGCTCAAAGGCGATACATCTGAGGATGAACCTCTGAACAACTGAGGATTTTCCGCAAGTTTTCAAGAACTTTTCAAGATCACAGTCTCCTTCCTAGTGAAATCAGTCTCCTTTTGTTGGGCTGTCGCTGCCACTTCGAGCTGCCATCTTTGAATGATCTTCCGATCTGCTTTGTATCCTGGTAACCATTGTACAAATTTTTCAGGGGGTAATGTTGTTTAAGGACAGTGACCTCGATATGAAAATGAGGCTTTCTAAATGCAATCGTTTCAAATGGTTTCAATACACAGTTCACAGTTAGATCATGAGTCGTAGTTGTATGGAGTCATATCGATGTCAAAATTCAAAATCCGAATTCAGAATGCAACAGTGCAGTTTGACAATGCGAAATCCGAATTTGGAATGCAAAACAGGACGGACTTTGTTATGTAAACAGTCAATTCATAATGTCACAATAAACACAAAGCAAGCAGTTTGTCATTTCACAATCTCAATTTGATTGATATCCATCGCAATTTGACAAGTCGCCAAAGCAACTGTCCAATGCATCAAGTCAAACATGAAAGGCAGAAAGGCAAAATGTCAATTCAGAATGATAATGCATTTCGCTCCTTCATATTTTGGCGGGAAACCGTCTGCATATGCCCTTTCGTAAAAAATGGCGTCTTGCAGGAATTCTCAACATGATGGCAAGCTTTTACAACGGTTCTGCAATTATGCAAAGTATGCCCAAACAGGCCCAAACAGAGAACAGATTGTTTCAGAACTTTGAAGAAGAGAAGGGAAGACTTTTAACTGCATTTCATTTCATATGGTCTTGAAAAAGCTCTTTTAAGACTACGATGTAAATGGAGTTTTCGTGAATGATTGGGCGTTTCTTGACTAAAGTTTGGGTAATAGTCTACTGCGAGCATATTCATGATACCGTTAAAAAAGTATACCTATAGCTTGATCAGAAGTCTGAAAAGTATACCTTGGGGAGTGGCACGTTCCCAGGTACCTTCACTAGAAATCCCCTTTCCGTGGATGGGCCTAAGAATTCACTGTACGACAGTTATTATTAAAAGCTCGTGAAATCTTAGAGAATCTTCTTCACGAAACGCACTCACGGGAAGAATCGGAGAGCGTACAGTAAAGTCCTAGCTTTAAGGAACCGAATTATTAGAAACTCGGCCTGATTTTGCTGAATAGAATTCC
The DNA here is from genome assembly GCA_964020215.1 of Aurelia sp. 3 sensu Dawson et al. (2005). Classification (NCBI taxonomy): domain Eukaryota; kingdom Metazoa; phylum Cnidaria; class Scyphozoa; order Semaeostomeae; family Ulmaridae; genus Aurelia; species Aurelia sp. 3 sensu Dawson et al. (2005). The sequence goes on from OZ026592.1 coordinate 18,398,627, forward strand.
TCTCCATAAGGAACTATCCTGGCTAATTCATGCTCTGTTTCTTTTACAATGGTACATTGTAATAAGATATGGCAATTATGATTAAATGTGTATCAAGCATGTCTCAGTTCTCTATAATTGAGAACGGTGTAATTCCTTGATAAACTCATAAGAAAGGTAGCTGAACCAATTAGGCAAATGAACGACAAGATGAGATAGTTTTGCATTTGCTACCTCCATCTCGAATCTACAAGATCTGTGATTGAATTAACAGAAAGTCTTGAAACACAGTTCGTTATAACTTCAAGAAACTTTCTGTAATGGCCTAATTCTCATACAATTATTTTATCTGTATGTAGGCCTATTACTTTTGTTATATTTTTTGTTAAAACTGATTGAATCTTTCGCGTATAAATAGGTTAAAATGAATGAAATAAATGTTAGGGCGTCCTTTATATAGTCGCAAATCCTTTCAGGTTGCGAATTACTGCAAGACGCCACTTTTTACGAAAGGGCAAATGCAGACGGTTTCCCCGCCAAAATATGAAGGAGCGCAATGCATTATCATTCTGAATTGACTTTTTGCCTTTCTGGCTTTCTGCCTTTCATGTTTGACTTGGGGAAGACTCACAAATTGATTTTGGTACGCCAAACGTCAATCTGACGTTTGGAATTCAACCCCCTCCCCCCTCTCCTAAACGTCAGGTCAACTTTTCTCCGAATTTTCGATAAATAAGTTTTTTACGGCTTTGACTTGTATCAGTTTCTTCTTCAGAATAAGGACATAGCCTAGGCCTACTTGAATGCTAGGTTCACAGCGTGACTCATGACTTAGTTTTCTTTCAGTTTTCAAGTAGCAATTGCTGTTGCTCTTTGAGTCAAGTCTTCAAGAATAGTTTGTGATTATATAACTGATATATATTACCTCTTACTTTGCCTTTTTTCTCGTCAAGAAGTTCTAATTCACTGGGGTCAGACATAATTCTGGTATTGAACAGCTATGATTAGAATGTGGTAAAAATGAAGAGATAGAACAGGTAATAGTTTTAGCTTAGGCCTCGATTTTCATGGAATTTTCGATCTATTTCTAAACGTCATGGGTTGAAACCCCCTCCCCCCCCCATACGTCAGATTGACGTTTGGCGTACCAAAATCGATTTGTGAGTCTTCCCTTGATGTATTGGACAGTTGCTTTGGCGACTTGTTGAAATGACAAACTGCTTGCTTTGTGTTTATTGTGATGTGACATTATGAATTGACTGTTTACATTGCAAAGTCCTGTTTTGCATTCCATTCTCGGATCTCGCATTGTCAAACTGCACTTTTGCCTTCCGAATTCGGATTTTGAATTTTGACATCGATATGACTCCATAAAGTTGTAGCGGTATATCAGTTAGTCAAATAGCGAAACTACGACTCAGGATAAGTCTAGGGAAGCAGCAGCCGAAAGCCAAGAAGAAAGCCACAAGACGAGTGAAGTTGAAAGTGACATAATCGATAAATGTCCTGCATCTTCTTGTATCGTAAGATTTATTGTTGGAATTTATTGTTGGAAGTTCATACATTCTTGAAGACGAAAAGAGATACAAAAACTGCAGAGTTTAAAGTTAGCTGTAACATGACACTGTGCTTGAAGTTTTACTTGCGGATTGGTAAAGTGTAGTTGGAATCTGCTGGAATTACTGAATGTGAAAATCTCAAAGATACTATGAACACAAATTTACCAACAAAGGGTCAATAATGGGGGAGGTGCAGTAATGATTGAAATTCAGAAAGAGAGATTGAACCCTGACTTAGCCATCAATCAACCCAAGATGGGCCATTTATGATGAAGCTTCCTAAACCAGCCTTATTTTTTTGAGAAATAAAACTCTGGCAGCAAATCTTTATGTAAAATATGTCTAAGTTTTAAAAAAGATAGAGAAAGTGAGTGGGTATACCAGTTACCAAATGCTAAAGAGCAAATGTGAGGCAAATCATTTGATCTCTCTTGCCTATGGCTGAGCATAGCGATTTCAAATCTGATTACATTGTGTGTGAAAGTTTCTTACAGTGAATTGTTTCGCTTTTTATTCTCAGAGATGTTTTCCAAAGCTTCCTTTTCAAGTCTCTATTTCACCAAACCATCCTCTAAATTCTCAATGTCAATGACTGTGCATTTCTAGACCCTGCTTTCTTGCTGAGGAAAGAGTACTTGCTATGTTTTCCTGCTGGACAAAGATAACTTTTTCTATGAATACATCACTGCAATAGAATCATCAGATGATGACTGGCACTTAACTGGCACTTGATTTGACTGGTTGAATTCTACTTATGACTTTTTAACATAATTTTTGTTTCATACCCCTTCCATTTTGATGCATTTTGTTTGAAACCCCTCCTTAAAATCATATTTTCGTTTCATACCCCTACTGAATACCCTCCGCCCCCCATGACAGATACTTTATGACCGCTCCCTTATTGATTTCTTCATAACCCCAAATGATCGTTGATTCTGTTTTTTGCTACAGTCAGAGAGATGAGTGTTGCCGCTAAAGTCGCCTTCAATGGAAAATCGAGCGCCTAGTATAAGGACAAGAATCGCCTCAAGGTCAAAGGCAATATTTTGGTCTTTATGTCAAACGAGAATGATACGCAATACGCAAAAATCAAAAGTCATTACCCCTAGTTTGCTTATAGTTCGTGCACAAAACTATTGGTGCATCTGTGTCAAATGAGATGTCATGTGAGATATACGATAACGCAAAATTACTTATGCAGAAACCTACAGAACGTTTCAGTTGTTACTATTCGCGGGCATCTAATTTGAGACAAGCAGTCACGAAGATTCCTCTGTGCAGAATGATATGCATGAAGATGTTTTGGTTCAGTGTGATCACGTCCCTTCCCCCAGTCCATGGCGCCATTGCTTGCTGGGATTCTGCACCTTTCGTCCCAACTTCACCTGCGATGATTGCATCCGTTGCTATGTAGGAGGGGGGTCCTTCTACCTTTGGTTATGCTGCAAATGCTAGCCTCTGTGCAGGCCGCCGGTTACATCATCCTCTAAAGTTGAGTTATTTGCATAATGAGTACTATCAATAAGTGGCTAATGATTCGTTCGTTCTAGAAAACGATTGTTTTGACATAATTAAGCTGTTAATGAAGTCAAGAACGTGCCAATTCTGGGTGAATTTGTTGCTGTGCCAGGGTAAACATCCTAGTAATTTATCCACCTTATGGTGTCAAATCTGTCTAACATGAAATAAGCCGACGTCAAATGTTGCTATAGGATCGCGGGAAACTTCTGTCTTGTATGCGCTTTATGTGCGCTTTCTTTATTTCAGTGTCAATTAGCAGAGATAAAACGTTAATCAATTACTTTAACGAGCGTGACGGAAGTGGGTTACTTCCTTTCTTTCTTTCTTTCTTTCTTTCTTTCTTTCTTTCTGACTGACTGACATCGAAGCCCCTTCTTAGATTACAAAGTGGACTTTGTAATCAAAAAGGGCGCAGGAAATTACGAAAACATACATTTTCAACGGGGATTAGAAATATCATGACCGGAAATGAAATTTTAGGCTATCATCTATGGAACTCAACTTGCATAATTTTGACGGGGGAACAACAAAAATAAGGCGGGGAAAGAGTTTAAACTCAAAACTTAGCGGGAAACGAGTTTTCTTGGCGGTTCATCCTTCAACCATGGCGGGGCAATGTTTCAGCAGGGTCTCTACTGGGGGGAGGTGTTATAGTGGTTGGGCTATCTGATACGTCCTATTTTCGATTGGGGCAAAAAAGGCCCCCCCCCCTATCTAACTCTTGACTGGTAATAGATATAGCAACCAAATTTGGTTTGCTAATAGCCTCAGGCATTTACTTTCTGAAAGTGTAAAAATTAACCTTAAATTAACCCTAAATTTGCAAAATATTCTAATTTAGCTCCTTTGTTCGCGATAATTGAGATTTGAGAATTTGCGATTTTTCCAGGGTCAGTCCCAGAAAATTGTCTCCCGCCGTCTCATTTTTCAAAATATTTCAATGGAACTTCCTGAGAAGTTGCATAAGAGGTAGTTGCAAAAAGTCAAGAGGTTTCATGGCTATAAAATGTTTCCTGACAGGCTGACAGAGTAATTAAAAAAACCCCAACCAAACCAAAATAGGGTTGAATATTATTTTTTAGTTAGATTAATGAACAAGCGCAATAGCGCTTATGGCACGCCATAACATAACATAACATAACATTGAATTTTTATGTGCGAAGAATGAGCACATTATGTGATGGGGGAGAGTTTGTGTAGGAAGGAAGCGAGGTAGCTAGGTTGGTAGGTAGGTATCTACGGACGCTTTTCATGCCAAAAGTGTAACAATAGGTAGGCATACCTGAAATAGATTGACCATTGAAGTAGTCATCAGAGCCTCAATTAGGCTAGATAATTTTGAACTTTTATCTGGCAACTTTGTTACGATATGGGGGCCTTTGGCCCATGCTGAGTGTCCAAAGTGAAGAGAGCACGAACATTTCACGTGTGCACTTGGTGCCAAAAGTACTTTCGTGCAGTATTTTAACGTTACGCTATTGGTTCGGCCTAATGCCAAAACTCGATACTGTTTAGATATGATTTGATTGGTTCCTAGCTATTATTGTTCGTATATTCAAGCTTTTATTGGTTATTTTCTACATGATTAGACCATATTAGGAACTTTAGGTGTGCCTTGAGTTTGGCTATAAGGTAGCGTCCAGTGACTTTCTGCAAGAGACGACCAGACATAGACGCAAGACGCAAGATCTGTCGCAGACCTCAAGCCGCCGAATTTGTCGAAGAACATAAGTTGTAGTAGTCGCCGCTAGTTAAGTTTAGGTAGCAGCCTTAATTGCCGGTTGTTGATCATAAAATCGAATGAAGATTCGAGTCGTTCCTGTTGCCGCCCTAAAGCCGTTGCCGAATAGTTGAGGTCGTAAGTTTGATGTTTTCTATATTTTTCTGTTGAGACTGATTGTTGTAGAAGAACTCACACTCTTGTTAGACCTTTTCGAGCCGCGGTCTAACAACTTGACAGCGACATTTATGATGAAAATTAGCTGTTAACAAAGTTAAGTGAGTGCAGCTCAGAACAGTAAGATGGAAAAGACAATCGTTTGCCAACCTGTACTCACTACCATTCACCAGGAATTTGAATGATTCTTCTCACTTGAAATAATATACAAGTGCAATTGTTTTCCTTCCAGATTCATTAAGCGGTTTTACAAAGCAACTGTTTGAAAATTCCACCACTCCTTCCAGCCTTTACTCTTGAAAAGAGAGGAAATTTATCTTCTGGAGGCCCATGTAAACGATGAGTAATTAGCTGAGACAGAAAAAAGCAACTGATTTGTCTCACATCCTAATAGTGAACATGATAACTGGAAGTAACGAGTCCACTTTGTGTCGAAGAATTCCATCTGTATACTCCAAAACACCTAATTCCAGTTCTCAGATTCATGACTTTCACCTCGGCTTTCACATTCCAGACTTCTCCCTCGATTATCAAAAGAATACAAAATACAACAGCAAAAAACAAGCAGTGTCCTCTTTGACACCACCACTCTATGGACCACATAGAAATTCATTCTCGCCCCAATGTTTTGCATGCACCGGAATTCTTCGCACATCCCCATAGGGTCCCTATTTTTTATATGTATATGTTAAATTCGCCCCGAACCCCACTTCCGTAATCCGTTTGTCTGGAGTCAAAGTCGACAGGTTGCAACCCCAATTCTCCTGCGATGGTGGACCGCTGCGAGATATCACATGACCATCTTAAGCAGGATGGCATTATATAGACAATAGGAAGAACGAAACACTTGTTGTTAGCAATACATTTATGAAAGTGTCATGACTCTAAAGGCAACTAAAACTGGCGCGAAAAAGACCAAGATCGCTTTTCGGCGCCAAAAGAGCAATCAAGAGAGAGAAGCGAAGAAGCATAGTCCAGCCTGAAAAAGACTGTCAACGGTAAAAAGGTAGTTTTATTAAATTTATGTTAATGCGCTGGTATCATTTTTAGATCAAAAATAAACATATAACAAACTCCTTTGTCTCTATTTAAATGGCACACACGCACAACAGACAACATCAGGTTTTTTAGGTTAGGCCCTCTCTCATGGCGTAGCCAGTCAAGCTTGATCATCCATACTCCAGTTTGCAATCTACGACTTTGGCGCGGGGAAGCTCATCGCGCATCTGAGGGTTTGGGGTTTTTGTAAACAAACTGCCACAGATGATGCTTATGTAGAGTTATGATGCGGCTGCGGCTGAAAGCAGTGAAAGTGGCGCAAGATCCTTTATTTCATTTTGTTCTTCCATAGCTACCAATCATACCCACAATGCTTACAACACAAGTGAACATTGAAAATGGACCAGAAAAGACAAAGCAGAAGATAGAAACAAAGAACGTCCAAAATAATGACGAGCATCAGTATTTGAACCTTATCAAGCATGTCATGGCAAATGGCAAAAATAAAAGTGACAGAACTGGTAAGAATCTACAGGAGTACATCTGTACATTTATGATAACATAATGATGATGGTACAATGTAAGAAGGGAATACGGGGCTAACAGCTTTAAAACTGCAGGGGGCACTTGACTAGATCTTGGAACAAATACCTGGGGATTTCCCAAGGTTGCAATGGTAAGGGTAGGAACTGAATGATGCAATACCAGGGATGGTGACCGGAGAGGCTTAGGGGGGCAGGAGCCTTCCACCAATTCACTGAGCCCCCCAATCGGCACTTGAATTTTTGAAAATTGATATTCACTGGTGGTACTTCCACAACTTGTTTGTTATGTTTAGAGTGTTGTCGCATTGAAGCCAATCTGAAAGGTGTCTTCAGTGAAAACTTTACTCGCTTTACTCGCTGTCAGCACTCTGACACTTTTTGTCCTGCCAGCGTTTCTTCCCTGGTGCCATCTCTGCGCAATGCTTCCTGTTTTTACCAAACTAATTACACACAACTTATCACAATATAAAATGAACCAAATGAAACCTCAATTAAGTGTAAGTTTTGCACACGAACAGTTATTGCTATTCCAACGAACAGATATTCATCAAGACAATGTTCCCCCATTCTTAATTTGCTCCAGAGATTTGGCAATACAATTTTCTTAAACTTTGCGATCACATCGTATTGAATATGCTCTATTGTTCCGTTGGTGTTGCATGAATTCATATGCTTACAAGGATCTTCAAAAATCTTTTGCAAACTAGTTTGACGCCAAATTCAAACTCTTTACAAACAATTTACAAACTTCTAATGCTGAAACATGCTCAAAAGAAACTTTGAGCAAGTTTGCTGCAAACTAAATGCAAATCCCATTTTTTACTACAGGAGTTGCCATATGAAATTGTTTGTTCCCTTTTATTAATCTTTGAGAGGGATTTTATTTCTTTAGGTACTGGCACAATATCTCTTTTTGGGACACAGATGAGGTTCAATTTGAGAGAGACATTTCCACTTTTGACAACAAAAAGAGTTTTTTGGAGGGGTGTTGCGGAAGAATTATTATGGTTCATAAAAGGATCAACCAATGGAAAGGAACTCTCAGAGAAGAATGTTAAAATCTGGGATGCTAATGGTTCAAAAGAATTTCTGGAGGCACAAGGTGTGTCTTTTTTCATCCACTCCTGGCATTTCATTTGAAAGATACTTTCATAACACCTACTGTGGGTGGCCAAAAAAACTTCAAAGTTATATTGTAATTGGCTCCCTGAAACCAAAAACCATTGACAGATGCCTATTTCAATGTTTATTTGAAGGCCTGGTTCTTTTGTGATGCTGTATGATGAATTTAAGCTTTCAGCCTTCCAAAAAAACTAGGTTTTTAAAAAATTCTGAATCCTACATTTCTCAGTCATGGTGAAATGATTAGTTTCCTTTTCTGGTCAACATTTTGTGTAAACTTAGCATAGAGATTAACTTGAAGTCTTCTGAAGAAATCCTTTGTTTGTAAGGTGATCAATTTCAGCTCCTAGGATAAGGCAAATAGTCATTGTCCAACCTTTCAATTTAAAAATTCTTGCTTTTGTGATGCTTGCCAAGGGCATTGTTTTCAAAATTCTCTTGCCATTTCTTCCAGTATTCACAGTGCCTACCCATGCAGTCCACTTTTGAAACTAATATTTTCTTCAAGCAAAATCTACTGATTTTAGAAACCTCAGAGACTGCAATACACAAAACAGTACACCCTTCATGACAACCAAATACACCACTTCAATTAAGCAGCCTCGTTTGAGAGTTTGTCAAAATTTCTTCCCATTGGTCATATGAAAATTTCAAGCCCAGATTCGGATTTAGCATCCCAACTTTAGCCTGGTTACATGGTTTTAAACTGCTGCCAGCTGTGATATTGGTTTCATGACAATGTAAAGTTCAAAGATTTATAAGGGACTTGACTGTAAGAAATCGTGTTCGGGGTGAAACTTTGCACCCCGAGTACTTTTCACGGTCAAAATCCCTCATAAATTTTCAGACTTTACATCGCCATAAAGTTAACACTATAACCGCTAGCAACATGAAAACTTGTAGCTAGGCTAAAGTTTGGGTGCTAAATCCTAATTTGGCCTGTAAAATTTCATATGAAAAAATTTTGAATAATTTCCAAAACAAGGCTGTTAATTGAAGTGGTGTATACTATTTCACAATGAAGATTCAATTCAAGGCAAAAGATGTGATTCGTCTGATTCCCTGTACAGCGAGAAATCTTAACCATATCTATTATGTTGAAAATTGAAATACAGAACTATTTCATGTGTTGCAAAGAGCAATGCGTCTCTTTAAGATTTAGATCCACATTATATCGAAGTAAAGGATGTTCCATGTTGTATATTTCAAAAGGACTAGTAAAAACGCTCTGTTGTTTCTTCACCTCTTCCTTTTCTAGGACTAGGACATCGAGAAGAAGGAGATTTAGGACCTGTTTATGGTTTTCAATGGAGACATTTTGGTGCAGAGTATACTGATATGCATGATGATTATACTGGGAAAGGAGTTGATCAATTAGCGAGAGTGATTAAATTGATTAAGCAAAATCCAGATGATCGAAGAATCATCATGTCAGCATGGAACCCTGTTGGTAAGTTAACAACTGCCAACCCCAGCCCCTATTTTGGTGCAGAGTATACTTATATGTATGATGATTATACTGGAAAAGGAGTTGATCAATTAGCGAGAGTGATTGAATTGATTGATTAAGCACAATCCAGATGATTGAAGAATCATCATGTCAGCATGGAACCCTGTTGGTAAGTTAACAACTGCCAACCCCAGCCCCAGCCCCTATGATGATTATACTGAAAAGGAGTTGATCAATTAGTGAGAGTAATTAAATTGATTAAACACAGTTCAGATGATCCAAGAATCATCATGTCTGTATGGAATTTTGTGGAGAAGTTAACCCATTTTAAAGGAGGAGTGTTTTGCCCTCCCAACCAAACTTCGCTGCAGGGAGGCTGCCTGCAATGCTGCTTTTGCAGCTAAAAATCTGACACCCACAAGTGATACTGTTGCGTCTCTGGCAGGTGTCATCAGCATTTAGGATTTAAAAAGGGTATGGCAATTGCATCCCTGAATATCAACGGTCTTCGCAGTCACCTAGATGAGGTTCAGCTACTAATTAGGGACCTTGGGATTCAAATTCTTGCCTTGAATGAGACTAAGCTCGATCCAGAATTCCCAAAGGAGCTTACTAGTGTGTCTGGGTACCAGCAAGAACATCTGGAGAGGACATGCAATGGTGGGGGTGTTTCCATTTATATTAGGGACTCTATCAAGTACAAACGTCGTCTTGATATCCCTAATGATGACTTGGAACTCATCTGTATTGAAGTAGAACCTCCAAAAAGCAAGTCATTTCTTGTTCTTGCTTGGTACCGTCCACCGAGCGACCCTGTTGGATCTTTCAATAAGCTGGAAAAAGTTCTCTCTTTTTTGGACAAAGAGGGCAAAGAAATAATCCTCTTAGGGGACACTAATTGTGATCTCACTCCAAAACAATCTGAGCAGCCCATAGATAACAATTCAAAGCACATGCTTGATCTCTATGAGTTGTTCAGCTTCAAACAGCTTATTGAGGGACCGACTAGGGTCACTGTAACCACTTCCTCTATAATTGACCATATTGCTACAACACATGCCAGAAACATTGTAAAATCCGGAGTGTATGAAGTTTCCCCGAGTGACCATTATATGGTTTACTGCATTCGAAAATTCAATGGAGCAGTGGAAAAAGGCCATAAAATGATCAAAACTCGGAAGATGAAAAATTTCAACGAAGAAGCATTCCTGGCCGATGTTTCTGGCATTTGTTGGGAGCAAATGCTTACTGAAACGGATGACATAGATGTTCTTGTAAGCAACTGGTCAAACCTTTTTTCTTTGATCATAGAGAAACATGCCCCAATGACTGTAATGCGTGTTTCGGAGAAGTACTGCCCCTGGATTGACAAGGACCTGAAGAAACTAATGCAGACCAGGGATAAGCTAAAAAAGGCTGCAGCCAAAAGAAAGTCCCAATTCCTTATGGACTCTTATAGACAGGTCCGTAACAAGGTCAATGTCCTAAATATCCAACTAAAGAAGCAGTACTATACTAATAAGATCTCTGCATGTCAAGGTAACATGAAGGAATCATGGAAGGCAATCAATGAACTCCTCAATAAGAGATCAAAATCCAGTAACATTGATTGTCTTAAAGAGTCTGGTTCCGAAACTGTTCATAAAAAAGATATTTCTAATGCAATGAACAGTTTCTTCTGCTCAGTAGGCAAGGATCTTGCTGAAAAAATAGATCCAGCCCCAAATCCCCTTCTTGCAGGTGACTATGAAATTAACAAACATAAGGCAACATTTCATTTCAGGACTATTGAAGTGCAGGAAATCAGGGATGCATTTGCAACTGTCAAGACAGCAAAGAGCTTTGGGACTGACAACATCTCTAGCTACTTTCTGAAGCTTGCGCTGCCTTTAATTGAAAACTCGCTTGCTTTCTTGTTCAATACATCCATTGAAACAAGTCGTTTCCCCGACTCATGGAAAGTTGCTAGAGTTACTCCGATCTTCAAAGATGGAGACAGGGCTGATAAGTCCAACTATCGACCAATATCAGTCTTGCCTGTCATCTCAAGGCTCTTTGAAAAATTAGTAACAAATCAGCTGTGCCAGTATATGAATGATAACGGCCACTTTTCATGCGGCCAGTCCGGCTTTTTGCGTCTTCATTCAACAGTAACTTGCTTGCTCAAAAATACTGACGACTGGTACAATGGAATGGATCTTGGAAAGCTTGTGGGTCTGGTGTTCATTGACCTTAAAAAGGCATTCGATACTGTTGATCATAGCATTCTCTGCAAAAAGCTTGAGCTTTACGGTGTACATCATCGTGAACTCTCTTGGTTCAAATCCTATCTAACGAATCGGAAACAATTTTGTAGGGTTAATGGGGTTGATTCTGAAATCGGGGACATGGAAATTGGTGTGCCACAAGGTTCATGTCTTGGCCCTCTTCTCTTCCTTGTCTACATCAATGATCTCCCACAAGCAGTCCTGGATTCCAACGTGTCCATGTATGCCGATGATACCAGTTTGTGCTACCAGTCTCACGATATGACTCGGCTGAATGAGGCTATTAACAGTGATCTTACAAAACTGGACACTTGGCTACAAGGCAACAAGCTTTTCCTGAATGTAGCAAAAACTCATTCTATGCTTATCTCCTCCAAGCAGAAACATAGTAGTCTCAAGGGTCAAAATAAGAACTTGAAATTGAAAATACGTGATAGTGAGCTGGATGTAGTCAAAAAGACTAAATACCTCGGTTTGCAAATTGACTGTTCTTTGGATTGGAAAGAACAGATCAAGACAGTGTCTGCCAAGGTCTCCAGGGCAGTTGGATTTCTAAAACATGCGAAGTCTTTTCTTCCGAAAGAAACTTTGCAAACTCTCTATACAGGTATTGTGGAGCCTCACTTTCGATACTGCTGTTCTGTCTGGGGCTGCGCTGGTTCAAGTGAAATTAATCAGCTACAAAAACTTCAAAAGCGTGCTGCTAGGATAATAACGAATAGCAGCTTTGATGCCCCAAGCAGACCTCTTATCGAAGAGCTGGGATGGCAGACCGTTGACCAACTGATTTCCAGTGAGTCTAAGACAATGGTCTTCAAGTCCCTGAATGAGCTGGCTCCACAGTATCTGTGTGACTTGTTCTCCCGAAATTCGCATTGCTCATCATATAGTCTTCGTAACACTGGGACCGACTTGAGGTTACCGATGAAAAGGTCAAACAATGGCCAGAAATGTTTCTCTTATAGAGGTGCTAAACTATGGAATAGCCTGTCAGCCGAGTCAAAGCAGGCAACCTCTCTGCATAGTTTCAAAAAAACTATTTAGAAACAGACACTTTTTCCTTTCACTTTTACTGTAAAGTTTTTAACATCATTGTATATAAGTTTTAGATATTGTAAATAAGGTTTTATAGTTTAATTAGATCCATAGCTTTTTCCTTTTGTATTATATTGTAATTAATGTTTTTATCGGAGGGCCCCTTGAAAACCAACTTGTTGAAGGGCAACCCTCCTTAAAAGAATGAAATATGAAATATGAAATATGAAATACCAACGTATAATGACCAAACCTTTGCAAATTTTAACCAAAAGAGCAAAAAGGGCTGCAAGCGTCCATTTATTTCTTTGTTTTTTTGTCGGAATTACCCGACACATGTATCACTCTATTGATTACAATAAGAGCTTTCGTTTGATATTAAAAATTTCATAAATTTGGCAATTTTATAATTGATTAATAACTATGCTGTCTGAAGAACAATAGTTGAAAGACCTATCATACCGGGTGAGCCAGGAAAAAGTTCCCACTTTTGAAAATTCATAGCACCATGGATCGAATTATTTTTGTGACTTTCCTCGCTGTTCTACCAGCACTATAAATATCGGTAAATTTAACTTTATAAAAATTTTATGTCTGCAAAATGGCTGAAAAAGGGCCGAAAACATTGATCAAATTGTAAGGTCTCCCGTAACACAGAACAATACACCATGGGTGTTTCACTTCCCTCAAGAATTATATGACATCAGTTATCAAATACCTACTACAAGTTTTCAGTGCCATGGCAATAAGTGTGTAGTGGATATTTCTCACCCATAACCAATTGTTTTTTCTTTATTGATCTGTGCGAGGAGTTCTTTATGATTTGATCAATGTTTTAGGCAGTTTTTCAGTCATTTTTCAACCATGAAATTTCGTAAAGTTGAATTTACCGATGTTTGTAGTGCTCGTGAAACAACGAAAAAAATCACAAAAATAATTCAGTCTTTCAGCTTTTAACTAGAATTTGAATCATTCAAATCTGTGAAGTTCTCTTGATGCTATGAATTTTCAAAAGTGGGAAGTTTTTTCTGGTTCACCAGGTATTTAGAATTTTTTCATTGCAGATCTTCCAAAAATGGCCTTGCCTCCTTGTCATGCCTTTGTTCAGTTTTATGTCTGTGATGGCGAGCTTTCTTGTCAGTTGTACCAAAGATCAGGAGATATCGTACGTATTTTTTTCCGTTTCATTATGGATAGGTGACACTGATGTCTGACATATCTTATAAGTTGTTGCTATACATGAATGAAAAATATCGAGTTTTTGATCTGCCCAGCTAGCAGAATCTCGAGACAGTTACTCCTGGACGTGTTTGGCCAAATTTTTCGAGTTTTCCGCAAGTTTTCAGATATCCTTCCAAGTTATTGGACAAGAAAAATTTGATAGCTAGTACACCCTATGACACTTGAAAGCTTAACATTATCAAGGAAACAGCCCCATTGTACAGCCATGCAGCTCTTGGCCACATATCATAACATGCAACCTTCATACTGCACATTATACAAGCCGGAAAGGAGAAACTTGCCATGCAATCATCATCATCATTATCACCACCACAACCACCACCAACATCATCATCATCACCATCATAATCATCATCATTATCATCATCATCATCATAATCATCATCATCATCATCATCATCATCATTATCATCATCATCTTCATCATCAATATTCATTTACAATATGCAAGAATTAGAAATATGTTCAGTTCATATTTTAAAATTCCTCTACATACAATATCTTAATAAAATACTAATTACATACAATGACTACGATTAACATAAACATACTAATACTAACACACAAAAAATAACAATTTACATAGGATGTTGCATGCAGGGGGATTTCTTTAGGAGGAGCTCTCTCAATAGATGAACTAATCGAGGAGAGAGCACCCCCTTCTTTAAGATGGTTCTGAATCTTATTTATGCATTGAAATAGCTGATTCATAGCTTATTGAAGCCATACTTTATTTCATAATCTACAATTTGACAAAGGACTTTCAAAATAGGCAACACTGATTTTCATAAAATGGACAAGCATGAGCCTAACTTGGGCCTAATGAGCCTTTTTACCGATCTTTCCTTGCCAGCACAATTATAATGCGTGTATTAAAATTGTCAAAATACAATTGATTATATTTTGATATGGCCTGGGCCAGTTTTTTACCGATCTTTCCTTGCCAGCACAATTATAATGCGTGTATTAAAATTGTCAAAATACAATTGATTATATTTTGATATGGCCTGGGCCAGTTTTTTACCGATCTTTCCTTGCCAGCACAATTATAATGCGTGTATTAAAATTGTCAAAATACAATTGATTATATTTTGATATGGCCTGGGCCAGTTTTTTTACCATTTTGATTCCCTTCAAAGCAACAAATACGATAAAATGCTTTGATAAGGATAAAATATTTCTGTTTTAGGGTCTTGGAGTTCCTTTCAACATTGCGAGTTATTCATTGTTAACCTACATGATTGCTCATATCTGTAACTTACAGGTGAGATATCATGAACATAAAACTAGCTACTATCTTTCCGCTATTGTACCGGCATATTTAATAAAAACAGTCCCCGTTGGAAAGTGTCGGTTGTCGACTTGGTTGTCAGCACATATATGATTTAGTGGTAGACATGCTCGAATCTACTTCAAAATTTACCAAATTGAAATCTGTCGTTCTCAAATCATAAAGAATTTTTTCATGGAAGCCCTTACAAGAAGCCTTCAAATTGTGCCCAAAATCACGAGCAAATTTTCCTAGCATGATTTCCTCACATGGGTCTTGAAGCAGCGACTTTCGCACGCTTTGGCATTAGCTATCCCCTTGGAAGGATAAAGGGGCCTTCTGCAGAAATTCTTCCATATCCACGGACGATTAAGGACAGGAAAATTACTGAACCTAACTGACCATATCGCGAATAAAACACGGCATTTTTAGACATTATTGTATTGATATTCAGGTGAATTGGCCTTTCAAATGGGGGTTGTAGATACAGGAGTATCTAAGGGGCATTGGAGGGAGTAGAAGGTTCGAGGGCTGGTTAAAACAGATTGCAAATCACCGAACTGAAAGGAATAACCATGCATTGCCAGAATAGACTGGTTGAGCCTATATTTCCAGTACTTATGAGAAAACAAAGAAACATACTTTAGTCTTTCGACTACAAGCAGGATTCCATAAATAATGCTTGAAGTTCTAATGATGCTATCGTTTTTCAAAAGTGGGAATTTTTTTCTTGCTCACCCCGGAGGTATATCTTTTTCAGCCTGGTGATTTTGTACATACAATTGGTGATGCACATGTTTATGTCAACCACATTGAAGCCTTAAAAGTTCAGGTATGACAACATTGATATTTTAAATTGTGTTTCCTTCTTTGTTTTTTTTTGTAATGTTTGTCGATAAACTTAAGAATGCTAGGTAATACAGTTATCGATAAATGTCATTTTTGCAAAACAGTTGCACTGAAGAAGGACACCACGAGGCAAATTCTCTCTTCATAGATGGCTAGGGAAAGCGGAGAAAAACAGGGAAAAGGGGAGAAACAGGGTATAGAACAAAAGAACAGGGGAATGACTTAGGAAAGAACTCTTCCTTATCATGTATATGAAAATGGCAATTTCTTAATTTGTAGGGCAAACTATCGCGTTTTTGCAGGCAAAAGATGGTTTTTACGAGAAGTTATAAATTCATAACGAAAAGAGAATGATCAATGTAAAGAGGTCATGAAGAGCAGCTAACTCTCTCGACTAACAATTTTTAGTTACAGATTTAAGATTCCACTTTTTGTCACAAAACGTGAAATCATAGAACACTAAAATGTAGAAGTCATGGTGCTTCCCAAGATACATAATCGAAACATCTTAGCTCCAATAGTTGACGTAACCTGCTCTTTTATAACATATTTCAAAATTGGTGCTTAGAATCTAAGCCTTAGATTTAAGGATGGATCGATTTCCACTCCCCTGTTCGAAATACAGAGTATCTCAAAAAAATTGTTCGACGCTTAATGAAATATTGAAAAATAACGATAACATGGACAGGCTCATGGGAAGATAACCCTGCCACTAAGATTATGAAATAATTTTTGAGACCAGAATCTTGCAAATCGGTTGAAAATTCATTGAGTTGCGAGCTTTCAAATATCAAAAATATGCGAAAACTGAAATCAGAGACCCCCAGATTACTTGTAATACAAAAGCCTCTAAGACCGAGGTAAAAGAAACTTGTCTAATGTCATACCTCTTGTTGATATCAGAGCAAACCAAATAGGAATTCCAAAGTAATTTAATTCTTGCGATCATTGTCAAAATTTGCTTAACATTGTATATGTCCAAAACAGTGATTCAAAACATAATCAACGAGAGACTGAATCTGTTCCTCAAAGCATCCATATGCTTGAAAGTTAGGTTATCGAAAACCTGTTCAAATTCCATTTGGTTCGCCCTGAAACAATTGAGAAATAGAAACGATGGCCAATGCGATTTTTACCAAAAATGCCATTTCGAAGCCTTTGGTTTCAGCTTTCACACAAACTTGAACTTCAAAGCCTTGTAACTCCATGAAGTTTTACCAGATTTGCAAGATTCTTGTGTCAAAAATTTATTTAAAATCTCAAGATCAGAGTTACTTGACCAAGTGCCCATTCAGCGTATCGTTATTTTTTAGTATTTAATCAAACGTCGAACAATTTGTTTAAGACACCCTGTAGTAGAAGTAATTTTGTTGCTCTCGTTCCCCTTTATTTTCGATGATAGTCTTGTTTGCGGACTTTCATTGTAGTAGAGATTAATTCAAAGGCGAAATACATTTTATTTTCAGGTTGAGCGTGAACCAAGACCTTTGCCTACATTGAAAATCAAAAGAAAAGTTACAGACATTGACGATTTTAAATTCGAAGATTTTGAACTTGAAGGTTACAAACCACATCCTAAAATTAAGATGGAAATGGCCGTGTAAATCCATTTCGAAAACTTCACAACCGTTTTTATTATGGATGAAATTAAGAAAATTAAGATGGAAATGGCCGTGTAAATCCATTTCGAAAACTTCACAACCGTTTTTTACTTGAGACAAAGCAGCATTTCGTATTTATCCCAGGTGAATAGAAAAGTGCAACTTTTTTGTAGAATATTTTCATATATTTGATTATGTTAATGAACTTCGACCCTTTCATCTCTATTTTTCATAGTCGTATTAAAGAGGCTAGATAAGGAATTGTCGCAGAAATTTTTGATTTGACAGCTTTCTGGTCATCTACTTTATTGCAACTTTATAACATAAATTCAAAAATGCAAGTTTGATCTTCGAAACGAAGACCCTGCTTAAACTATACTGTTTCAAATAAAGACGGTACGAGATCATGCCGTTTTGGCTATTCTGTTTACACTAAAACGTTCTCGTAACGGACACAAAATCAAGACGATTTTGAAAACGAGGCGATTTGAAAACGGTGTTAAACAGCATCAAACGTTTCAGTGCAAACGCTTGAAAACGGAGCGATACCGTTATGGATTGAAAGGGAGGCAGATGATTCCTCTGTCCTTCTTCGAATCCATAATGATGTTGCTCTGTTTTCAAGCTTTTGCATTGAAATTTTTCTTACCGTTTTCAAATTGTTCCGCTTTAAAATTCGTTTTTATTTGATGCCGGTTACGAAAATGTCTTAGTGTAAATGGAAGGCCAAAACGGTATGATTTGTATTTGAAAACGATACAGTGTAAATGAGGCCTAAGTCTTAGATACAATGCTTTGAGATGATTGTCTTAGCAGCATTTTTATTAAATAGCAGGTGGCAAGAAAGTCAGGAAGTACGGCTCAAATTGTAATATGATTTTGGTAGTGTAATACCCCCTGAGTTATTCCTATAAATGATGATTATTGGTCACTTAATCTCTACAGAATAGCAGCTGTCTTTCAGGGAGGTTTTCAACTTATACAGGGCGTAAACATTGTTGCAACGGAGCAAACTTCAATTACAGACGAGCTAGATCGTTGTACAATATAAAAAACTTGGTTTTACCAATGTCATGAGATGGATTATTTCACAGTTGCTTCGTACAAAATCCTTTGCTCTATTGATACAGAAATAGCATAACTTTTCAAAGGAACGATCTGTAACAGTATCACGCAAATTCATGCAACTTTCTCAAGAAAGATCAGTTTCACAAATATCAAGAATCACCTGGCTTGCAAGCTAGAGAAATTGAAGGTTACCTATTTGGAAGATTCCGGTCAGCAAACTTCTGTTGGTGAGAAAAAATACTTCGCGTATTTGCCGAGCTATCAGAGACATTTAAAGTCACCGTTGCAAGCAGTACATCGAGGAACCTTTGGATCTGAAGAGGAGACGAATTTTTACAAAGAGATGAGTAAAATCCCAAAGTTTCGATGCTTCCACAAGAAAGGTAACTACATTAAATTGCTCTGAAATCCAGGTAGAGCTGGCGCGGTGTGCATCCAAGAAATTCAAGAGCAAAGATAAGCATATATCTAAAGGAGTAGGATATTTATTGTATTGCCTTGGGCATTTCATTGTTTGGTTCAGAAGCCGATATAATGATTATTAGACAATAGGCCATGACGCATGCCAAACCATATTTGGACAACTAATCTCGATCAACAGAAAATACAGATATCTGATTGGTTAAAATTTGATTGCAAGTTTTTAAGCCACCTTTGTATTTAAATTTCCCTTTAAGGTTGGCTTCTCCATTCTTTGATGCTATTCAATGTAAATTGATTTGGAGGCAATTCAATCTTCATATTATTAGGGTGTAATTGAAACATTGCACAGCTTCTGAAACAAATCGAGAAAATGTCCGACGCAGAGTTTTAGATATATTCTCGTTCTTTCGATATATGCTCATGTTAGCTCTTATTGGAATCCAAAAAACCATTATTGGAATCCGCAACGAGTGAGCTAGCTACCTGGGATTGAGAGAAATCTTTGCGGCTTTGTTTGTTTTGAATTACTGGTTGAGCGAATGTCCTCTGTCTGCAGTTGCCAATCGCTTTCAATTTAGGTGTCAATCAAGAGCAAATGATGCTGATGTGTTGTCCTGTCCTTGTTATCCTTGTAAATCTGTCCTTGATATTGTGTACAGGACCATGTTGACTTCTGGTATGATCGACATTATATTCTCAAGGGATGGAGAAAATGAACCTCAGCTTATTTGAGTAAAGGCATTTTCTAAGTATACCGAAAGTCTCTAATTACTAATTCCTTTTGAGTGGACAAAGGAACAAAACGGGACTTTCCGAGTACTGGGATGAGTTGAAAAAATCACCTTTTGAAAATGCAGCTGCTCCCATGAGATTACCCCAGTACCATTGGTCAGTGATTTATTCAAAAGTATCCTTTTTATTCCGTTTGACCACGAGGAGTAGGAATTGAATGAGGAAGGAATCCTCCTAAATCGTGAAGACAAGTGACATCGGTCGACAAATTCGACAAGGAAAGGCGAGCATCCTGACTTAGTGTAGAAGTACGTAGTTTCCAGATGATTGTAAAATTGCTCCTAATTAGATTATTCTTCACACATGTCCAAGGTGCTCGTTTAAATTTGATTAGCACTGCATGCTTCTTCCTGAAAATTTCAAGCAGAACTGAAGAAAGATATTCAACTTAACCATGTGAGCATTATGCATTAAATGTAAGATAAGCATAAAAGCATTTTCTGATGCTATTTTCGGCTCGTCTTGCAACCATAAATTTTCGGGTCAAAAATTATTCTTCAAGATACTAAGTTGTAAAGTTACACTACGCACTCTGCAGCAATCTTTCCATTTCCAAATGATTTTTTGTTATGAATATGAAATTTCCAGAAATGGCTAGATTCTTTTGCTGGCTCGACCGCTGCAAATACCGGGCGTCCTAAAAAAGTATATGGATTTGGTTGGCTTTAGTCATGTGAATGTATCTTTAATCAGAGATTAATTAGTCTCAAAATGTTCCCGCTTAATTTAATTAAACATTGTTGCTACGTTTTTTGGTGCTTTTACAGCAGAAATGATCATTTGGAAAGTTCAAATTTTCATCCACCTACAAACCAGAGCTCTGGCGTTTTGGCCGAAACGATTCTTTAAGCACATATCATGAGGAATCACCCAATGTGCAATTTTTTTTACAATTTTGCTATAATTTCAGTTTTAATTTTGATGTTCTTCAAGAATTTGTTTAGGCCAAAAGGCCAAGCCTCTGGTAAGGAGAAGAAAACACATTTAAACTTTCAATATCTATATTTTCAACACTCAAAGGAGTAAGATCAAAAAGTGAGGTGTCTATGTTCAGATTAACTTTGGAGGAAAACTTTCAATGGCTTTGAATGGAAAAAATTAGCCAGCCATTGATTAAAGCTACGCTAACATCACCAGAGCTAACCAAATGTGTATTTCTTCTTCTGGGACACCCGGTTAATGTCCAGGGAATTGAACAGAATTGCATCAAAACATTAGCAAGTACTGGCCAGCAAGTACACTTTGTATCATGCTATTGTGAATAACATGATAACAATTCAAGTAATAAGCCTAGCATGCTAGCAAAGAACATAATTATTCCAAATTGAAAATGACTGTCTGCGTTTAAAATCCGCTTGAACCTTCTTAATATTATTGATAAGCAACAGTAATGACGTTCAGGGCATCCAAAGCAGCTGTAAAATATGACTACGGACCACTTTGCAGAAACAACGTAGCATGAATTAACTGCCGGTCAACCGCAAACAGATGTTTTCAAGATAAGAAATATTTCAACGGAAGGCTAAAAAGAAGCAATTTAAAAGAAGGAGGTTACTCAAACTTCGATCATCATCACCAAGGGGGGTCTTCACCATCTGCACTCCACGAGCAATCTCAACGTACGCTCATTTCATTGAGCTGAATTGATGCCATTGTTATCCATTCAGTGAGGGTCTCTTTCCCTAGAGCTGTAAAAGCATAATACTGTGTTTTGCAGTTATGGCTTGAGGAAGCATTCATTTAAGTAATAACAGCTAGTTTTATAGTAGCTATACAGCAATTCTGGAAAACTGCTTTTTGTGGCGTTTTAACATCGTTGGTTTGTGGAAGTAAAACAGATGATTCTGACCATATTTAGGTATATCTGATATCAGTTCGAGGCTTATTTCTAGAATCGCAAGAGAAGTGAGACGTAGTTGAGCTGGTTAAATATATTAACCTTTCATTATTCACTGGGTAATGAAGTTTTAAATTAATTGGTTGTAAGTTAATTGCAGATCAGAAAAGAATTTGGATTATTTAGAAAAGGACAATGCTAATAGCAAAATCCAAGCCGAAGAGCGTCAGCACTGAGAGGGATTTTCAGTGAAGGATTTTGACACGACAGAGATGCCAATAGACAAGACCGAAAGATTAACACAGTACTGAGCAGACAGTTTCTTTCGATGACATTTCAGGGGTTGTTAATTTATTTACTAAATCTATTTGCAGGTGGCGAGGTCAAAGTTGGTCCATTAGAACGGAAGAACCAGAACGAAAGGGACATGATAGAGGTATGTATTTTAAAAAGGTATATGTTATTATATGTTATAAAAAGGTGTATGCTATAGAAAGGTATATATCACTGAAAGGTACATACCATCAAGAGGTATATATCATAAAAAGGTATATAAATGTATACATTTTGAAAAGTATATACTATAAGAAGATATTTATTATAAAAAGGTATATATTACTAACTGGTATATGCTACTAAGAACAACATTATTTAGTGTATGCGACGTTTTAGGAAATAAAGACAAACTGAACCAACATATGAAATGGAATGAGTCAAAAAAACGCCATGGCGTTTGAAAGGCTACTGATCCCTGACTATATAAGCAATCATATTTGCAATATCTGATTAAATAGCTAACATGTTTAATTATTTTTAGAAATTTTCCTGGCTAAAATAGGTCACTCTGTTCAGATTCTGCAGGCAATTTTCTAAAATGAATCCCTTTAAGAAACCTTAAAAAACGTGCTAAAATTGCAAGCAAAAATCCCCGATGTGTTTACCTCACAGCGATGACTTTCAGCACGCTTTAGCACGTGCTTTTGTTTTGGTGGGTTGAAAAGTCTTCCCTCTAGTGTGAATAACTTATTCAGGGGGATTCCATTCTCCCATGAGGACAAAATACACGAGCACATCAAAGAGTCATTATTGCTAGGAAGGAGAACAAAGGGACACTTTTCAGTCTTGCCGTTTTCGCTCGTTTTTGCATGTTTTCGAAAGGGGCTTTCTGCAGAAAATCTCCTATTTCGACGGGAAGGAATGACCGATTAAAGCCGGGTAAAGTACTGAACCTAATTTGACATATCGGGGATAAAATAAGACAGTTTTCAACATCATTGCTTTGATGTTCAGGGATCAGGATTTTTTCAAACGCCGGGCGTTTTTATTGACTCACCCGGTATAAGAAGCTATTCATTATAAAAAGTATATATAACGAATAGGTGTCTGCTGTAAGAATGTGTATACTGTAAAATGGCATACATTGCAAACAGTTATGTATCATAAAAAGGTCAGGCCCTCTTCAACTGTACGCTGTTTATTAAAAGGTATCACTATGAACAGGTATGCATTACAAAAAGGGGATTATTGACTGTAAAAATACACCGTGAATTAAAAAACTTTCAAGTCTTCGATAGATTTGTTATTTTTTAAATATTCATTCATCAGATTGTTACAAAATGAATATCAAAGTTTAGCATGGCAAAGTCAATCTTAATTCTTTAAGAATACAAACAATCATGTGTTAATTTTCATTTCCAAATTTCAAATCAATTCTTTCGATTTTGTGAATGATCACAGATTTCAGATTTTCTAGTAAGAAACAACCAATTTTGTCAAGGTAAATTTTGTCACACGTTCTGGACACTGTAAATTTTGTATCTGCATTCACATATAAGCAACACAATGATGTTCATTTTGAAATGGATCTGATTAGGTGACTAGCACGGTATGAAATTGAATAAAACGTTTGATATATATTAGAAGTTAGACAATTTTACTGCTCATTTTGGAGTACGTCCTCTCTCTTTTCAGACCATGTTTTACACTGTACTGGTACATGTGTTATTTTTCTTACGAAGGTGTTACAGCCCAAAAGCTTTTACGCCGCTCCAGATCCAGATTTGTACCCGTACAGTGAAAATAGGATCTTTAGGGTGATTAGCTCTCTTTTTATTTTCAAGAAATATGATTGGCTAACTGAAATCCACCCACGCCCATCAGCATTATGGATACAAAAGACGATCACTTTATTTCATCGGTTTGATAAAGATGGCAATGGTTACCTCAGTGATAATGATATATTTGTGTTTGTTGACGCTTTCAAGAAATATGGCTGCCTCACTAAAGAACGCGTGTCACGAATGAGAGATAAAATATTCACATTCTGGAAATTGTTTAACAACGGAGCTAAATGTGTTACACTGGAAGATTTTGTCAAGGTATATTCATTAATTTTTTGTAGATCGTATTATTTATTTTAGTAGTGGTAAATGCTGTCGACTTGCATATCAATTCTCATATTTTTACGAATTTCTAAGATGGAACCCATTTACACTGCACTTGCACAAATTTGGATCCTTACCAAATGCGTGACAGGTGGGCCTCTTGCTTACACTGTTCTGTTGGAAAGTGTTCTTCTCTCTCGATACATCTCAGGGGCTTCTCAGGACTGACACAGAGACGACACAAAGACTCCTCTTTCTCTTTATTAACATAGGAACACTATATACATAGGCCCTTCAATACTACGATACGACGACAAATCCGTGTTGAGTTACACTTTTCACCCCCTCTGGCCTAAGCCAGAGGGCAATTCTACACACTTCCTTCTCCTAGGATTCCTTGCTGTAACTAACTTAGGGAAGCAATCTATTCCCTACAAATGCATGACTGCATGCCACGCCTCATTTCCAAAATGCCCTTATATGGTATAATGGCCCAATAGTAATTGCTCTATTTCCTATCTCATGAATCCAGCGTGATCTGTTATTAGCCTGTGACCTGTGTGCACGTGTACATAGAGACCTTATGACCTCATTTCTTGAGGTATCGCTGCCAAGTTGCAATATGACCCAATGTACTCTAATTGCGTTCTAATGCGTTCTAATCTTCACAACATGTTCTTACTTATCCGTCACACTTATGTTCCCTCGATCTGTAAACAACTCTTGAACTGTGGCAACTTTTTAAAAGGATCGACACTGTATCTGCGTAGTACAAACGTGGTTATCTTCAACAGGATAAACATTAAATCAATCGAGAAAACCGTTTATGTGCCTGGTATCAGTAAATTTATGGATTCCCAAAAAAAGTTTAACGTATCTCTCTCTCGTTCACGTTGTTGTTGTTGCTGTTCTATCAGCTGAGGTCCAGTGTAAATGTTCTCTTTCCTTATAAATTCTTTTTCACACCAGATGTCAGGCATTATCTTTTTTCTACCACAACGAACGAGTTGCGCTTGTGACACCATTCAAGTTATCGCAGCCCTGACCTGACACCTGATGTGGAACAGAATCTATAGTCCATTAGCTTATAATAGTTTGTGGTGTGAAGGTAGTTAGTTTAACGTTGCGTGTCTTTTTATATTGGCCATGGGGTAGTCATTGTCTTTTGCTGCCCATGGTATCGTACCTGTAGTGTTGTATAGTAATTAGAAAGGTATAGTTAAATGTAAAATACATTGTAAATTTTTATATTTGAATAAAAAAAGGTCCAGTTTTACAACATGATCGCTTATGTTAGCCTGACTGCCATTGTGAACAAGCTTCAGTGTTTATCAGTAAATACCATAATAGACATAGGGTGGTCTCTTGCCCTCCATGGTATCGTTCTTTTAGTATGGAAAAGTAGTTTGCACGTAGCGTTTAATTTGTTTTCGTAAAATGTTTTCTTGAATACCGGGTTTTTTCTATTTGTTTTGAGTGGGCTTGTCAGGATTTCTAGCTACTGAAGGCTAATTTAAGCCCACTGTGCATGCCGCATCCAGGCGCGGGACCCCTGGTTTAACGTCCCTTCCGAAGGACGACGAGGTGAGTTGTAAGGTCAGGCCTCCGAGGTCACCCATCCGGAGTTTGACCTCACTCGACCGAGCTTAACCCTATAGTGGTTGGGCCACTTGATAGTCATATTATGGTTGGGGGGCAAAAAAGCCCCCCCCCCCTACCTAACTCTTGACTGGTAATGGGAAGAGTGACCAAATTTGGTGTGCTAAAATCCTCAGGCATGTATTTTTCGTAAATATAGAAATTAGCCTAAAAATAGCCATCATTTTTTCTCACGTCAGCATTTTCCTTTGTGTGGTCAAGAAAAGTGGCAAAATTGGCCAAAATAAGGAAAATCGCGATGAAGTTAAATTTAGAGGACATTTTCCATCCAAATATGATACTTGTGATAGAATCCATCAAATAAGATTAGATTACAAAAGAATTTTGCAGAATATTCCACTTCTGCTCCTTTTTTCGCGATAATTGAGATTTGAGAATTTGCGATTTTTCCTGGGTCAGTCATAAATCATGGATAAATCATGGACCAGAACAGAAGATGGAATTCTCGAGTCCCTTGCAAACCCCTTGCCAGCTTCTTAATAGTTTCTGGGTCAAAAAAGATGAGCGATTTTACCAAATTTCCGCAGCACACGAAACGTGTAAACTTTTTTTGATTCACTTGGTTCCCACAGAAGTCATTCATCATTTCATTCATATTTTCTACAGTCCAGGTTGCCACTGGTGCAGAACCACGAATTTGGTCTTTCAGTCTGGGAAACATATTTAGAGGATGTTGCGACACTGATGTTCTATTCCCTGGATGCCAATGAAGATGGAAGTATAAGTCTACAAGAATTTGTCCTCTTCTTTAAATGTATCGATGTGAAAGAATGTTATGCAAGAAACATCTTTGCTGCTTTAGATTTAAACAGCGATCGTAAAATAACGAAAATCGAATTCGTCAATGCGTTCAATGATTTCATTTTCAACGAAGAAGACTCTCCTTGCAAGGAACTCTTTGGACCTCTTATTGACTTTCAAATCGAATGACATAATCGATCAACAATCAAACAACAATCGAATAACAATTGAATAACAGGTCAACGGTGAATATTCAAGCATTCCTACCTTCTGCTACGATTCTTTTGAAACTTTTTCATTTGTTCATCAGTCTGATATAAAGCAGGCTCGCAAAGTTGATATTTATGACATACTTTGCAATCTGGGTGAAGACTCTGCAGAAATACTGATGCTAAATCCTGAAATGAAAGTCCTTCCATCCAATATCAAACAGTATCTTTCAGTAGTGATTTTCGGCCGTGAACCGAAACAACATCTCTTCTCCATCAAAAACCAGTCCTGAATACCCCTATAAAATATCTTTTTGTGAAATCTATCGTAACATCTACGTGTCTTTATCATTTTAAGAACAAGTTTTTAGCTTGGGGTGTGCTCTCTATTCGATTGATCCATCTACTGAGAGAGTTCGTCCTTAAGATATTCCTCTCCATACAAAACTCTTGGTAATCCTGTTGTATAATTTGCCTTTTAATGTTTTCTCTCATTTTGTAGTTGTTATTCTAGTTAGTTGTCTGTTATTTTAAAGAGATGTTTGTATGTAGTGGAATTTTAAAATTTAATTGAAATGAAGTGAATTGTGTCGTGGTTTCGACTTTAAAGCCAAATTTGACTCCTTCAAATCCTTGAGATATCAGAATGAATCCAAGTTCGGTTGATATTCGATAGGCTTCCGTTTTTTGCTTCCGTTTTTCTTATACTTGCAATGTTATGTAAAATCTAGTCTACAAAAATTCTGTAACTTCAATATGCGTGAAGAGAGGCCTAAAGGCTGCTCTCCATATCCAGCGTTTTGAGCGCGCGGGCGCTGCGACCAACTAGGAACATGCGCAGTTGATAAACTTTAGCAGTCGATCTGATCGCAAGCGACCGATTTTTGGGCGCTTTGGGAGTAGGAACAAGTTGAGTCTGTTAAATCGCGTGCCCTGCGTGCCCTTCAATCTCCTCGTGCCCTCGTGCCCAAAATTTCGACGTGCCCTCGTGCCATCAGTGTTGGCGTGCCCTCGTGCCCTCGTGCCCTCGTGCCCAAATTTTCGGCGTGCCCTCCTGCCATCGATGTTGGCGTGCCCTCGTGCCCGCGTGCCCAAATTTTCGGCGTGCCCTCGTGCCTTCAATGTTGGCGTGCCCTCGTGCCCGCGTTGCTTTAGAATGATGGATAACATCTGACATGAACTTGAAGACGACTTCAACATTTATTTTGACGACTGCACCACGTAGCCTGCATTTTAAGTGCTCGCAATTTTCAAATTTTTTCTGTGATGATTAAGGTAAGACGGGGTAAAGTGAACTACGGGGGTACTTTCAAGGCTTGACCTTCATTTACAAATGCAGTTACAGATCCAAGAATTCTGTTTGATTTGATGAAACAAGGATATCTATTGATACAGGAAAGATAGATGGTCATAACCATGAGCTTGATAACTGCGTAAGATTTTTTTTTGGAGTTTTGGTTTTACCTCAGGGAGAGGTTTTGGGGTAAAGTGAACTACCTCGAAAAAAATGTTTGTCTTCGTGGTGATATGGTATCTATATGCAATATAACATTTTCTTAAGTGCATTCCCATGATTATCCATCGATTTGTATTCAGTATGTGACTCAAATTTGTACCCAAAAATAGTTTTTGGTAAATATATTGATTCTGCAAAGATTCTTCTCAACATAGGCCACCATTTCACTTTTTGATTTTATTCGAATTTTCGGTTTTGACATGCAAAGGACTGCTTAGAGTCGCAAAGTGAATAACGATTTCAGGTTCCCCTGGTATTTGATTGGTTTTATTGAAAAGTTTTCTAAGTAGTTCACTTCACCCCGTGTCGGGGTAAAATGAACTAAGCGAAGAGGTCTCAAGAAAAAGCTCTTTTATAAGACAGTGGAAAAAGATTTCAAAAACATTTTTGCTGGATAAACTTACCCAAGGACATAATTTCAAAACAAAGTTGAAAAGTTTGCCCTCAGCTGCAGTCTCTTCTGCGTATCCTTAAAAAACTTCCAAAATAGTCTTCTTTACCCCGTCTTATCCTAAATTATCTCCTTCATCTGGTGCAGCCTAGCCGTTAATGTCCCTATCATTAATTACATACCGTCACGTGTGCTTGTTGTTAACTTTTGTAGATGTTTGTCTCTACAAAACTTTATCCATGTTTTAAATTTTTCACTTCAAATTCTCTACTCAGGTGTTTTCGGATGAAATTTAGAAAAAAAGCATCACTAAGATTCAAACTTTCAAGAACCATTTCAAGGGACACATCCATCAAGAGTGTCCTGAACATCAACATCGAAGGCACGAGGGCACGCCGAAAATTTAGGCACGCGGGCACGAGGGCACGAGGGCACGCCGATATCGAAGGCACGAGGGCACGTAGGGCACGCCATTTAACCGACTCGAACAAGTTCAACTCCCATAGCGGGTGCTTACGATCGCTACCGAAGGAATCTATCTTGGTCACAGCGCCCGCTCGCTCAAAACGCTGGATATGGAGAGCAGGATTTACTGAAGCTTTCCTTTTCGTAAGCAGCAACCTCGTCCCAAGGGCCCTTTGTCATATTTGGACGGAGATAAAAGGCCTTGGGGACGAGATAGCCTAAGGAGCAAAAAATCAAGACTTTATGAAAGTTATGACGCAAGTGATCTCTACTTTTGGGGAAATGAAATATACTTGCGTTTTGGTTGAAATGAGGAGATGTTTGATCCGGTTTTTGCGCATTTTGAAGTAAGACGAATGTTCATCAATCAACTCTTACTTATATTTAAATTGCTTGGAAAAATAGAAGGTAAATTATAAACACTACAGCATTCAGCTTCCGATCAAACCAAGATTCTTTTCAATATCTCAAGTATTCTCCAGGACTTTAAGCAACCAGGATGGCAATGCCAGCCAAAACATCGTCTTCTGGGTGATGATACGACCCAGTATAGTTCCCACAAGACAGACTACCTTCACATGTTCTTAGACAAGCCAAGACAAAATCTCCTTCTACATCTAAATACCTTGGAACCTTCTTTTTCCTTGATAATTGACATTTAAAATGAATGACTATCATTTCGAAGATCCAGATCTGAAGAACAGCACGTTAGAAATAGGATTTCCCAGTTGTGCAATTGAAAAGGACAACTTCGTACACTCTCAAGGGAAGCACATTCGCACGGAAAACGAGAAGTCCTTTCAAGCCGGGGTTCGAAAACAACGTGAACATTTGTGTTGCCGTTGCAGTCGCCTTCCTAGTTGCTAAAGGTCCCTGTTTTTCAAACAGGAAAAATTATTTTTATTCTTCATTTGTTTGTTGGGATGGAAAGGGTTCTAGTCAACAAATTCCAAATAGATTATTCGTTGAAATTCGTTGAGAAACCTACCTGAATTGAGAAATCTAACTTTTTGACATTCAGGTTGCAGCAATTCAGGTTTTGACATTTTTTTAAGGTCTTACTAAGTAACTGAGCAGTTCCTCATACAAAACTAACTTTACACTTCCAGCATTCAAAATAAGAATGATACATCCAGTGTTTGCAGACTATTTTTCGACAAACGCCAATACTTTTGACTCAGGTGGTATGGTTTCCTTGTGGACATTACATCACATTATTAGACATTTTGAGCAGCTGCGTAAATTCAGCTGCTACTACCTTATCTCCTTGATGAGCCAAAATTTCATTAAATGCCCGGGGGTTACTACCTTATCTCCTTGATGAGCCAAAATTCTTCAACTGGAGCTGATTTCTGAGCAAATTCAGCGATGAACTCCGAAGACCGGTTTGAACAGCAGCGGTCTGTTCATAAGCGAACGAAGAGATAAAGTATGACTAAAGTATGAACGAAGAGATAAACCATTTTGGTCATGTACAATGAAACAAATCTTTATGCAAATCTTTTGTCTAGGATGAAACTACTCAGTCTAGATAGTCTTCAGAACAAGTTTATTGTTTATTGTCCCCAGAATATTCTTGTCTCAAGGGACAATGATACTATACTGCTTATTTTTCTGCAAGCAACCCTTGAAGATTTCGATTCGCGTGAAAACTTCCTTTTCCTCCTTCATGACTCATGAATTTCACATAAATCTACCATATTATTCGTTGCAGTCGGATGTGGCGTCATTCCCATTGTCCCTCGCCTCGATGTTTCTTCCTCTTTAGACATTTCGATAGCGAGAACTGCAACCTCACCGATGTCAATACTAACATCAAAACATCGCCTAACCTTTCCTACCTCTTTTTCACGGCATATTTTGGCATTTATCGTTCCCGTGAAGGGGTTATGGGAGCATTTCCACACCCCACTTTCAGCTGTGCGAGGCCTTTGTTTCCCTTTGTGCCGAGCTTGAAATCCTTTGTCCTTCCATTGTTGTCTCACGATTCATGACGTCAGAAAATGGGTGTCCTTCGAAACCCATTTGAGGGGTTATTTGATTTTTTAAAAATCCCAACATGATCTCTATTTGCTCGGGATGGGTTGGGACCCATTTGGAGAGGGATTCAGTTCGGGGGTTTTATGGGGACTGAAGGGGGTCGGGTGCAAATTCCCCAATTTCCCATCCCTCGAAATGCGTTTTGCACTTGATTTGACTGAGATTTGTGTTTTGATAACGCTGCTATGTTTCCTCTCTACAAAAATGAGTAATTCAGAGAGGGGATGGCTTTCCAGAGAGCAAGAAATGTAAGATTTATCATTTTTAAGGGCACTGTTTAGCCCTTTCTCAGGGTTTCCTCTTTTTCCAAGGAGGGGTATCCGTATCCCCATTCTTCAACATGAGCTGCGTTGTTACACAAGAAAATCTTTGACAGCTATTTCTGTCCTTGATATGTTACGCGAAATGTTTTTATAAGAAACTATGAATTTGGGTCAGTATTGAAAGTTTTTTAGAATTATCAAAATTTGAGTGCTCGGAGTTTCTTACGAGTTCCTTAAAGCAACCTTAATGTTTATCTTCACACCCAACCCTAAAATGTTTCTTATGACTATGATTCTTTCGCCTTTCTACTCAGAATGCTTCTTCAATCTCTGTTTGTTTTCTGGAAAATCCTGCAAAATATGTTTAAACAGAATATGGTTTATTGCGAGCGACGAAGGAGCGAGATTATTGCGAGAGCGACGAAGGAGCGAGATTACTACAGTGATCCAGCCAACCTTCTGTGATGTCCACGCATATGTTTATTGTATTGCTTTGTTACTTCTGATTATCTATTACCGCTGGTTAGTTTAAATTGAAAGATTCGCTGGCCACATTTCCTTTGTCACTACAGTGTGATTGTGTACGTGTTTGTCTTCGTGAACAATGATCAATAGTCATGATATTCTTTTGTCTGCCAAGGCCTGCCAAGATACTGTGATGGCGGTCGGGCCTATCCCAGAGAAGGGGCGACTAAATTGAACTTCCCTTACGTTTCATGAGACACAGGCAATAAGTTTGTGCACCTTCACACTACTTTCAGATCTTCCATCGACACATTTCGCTACTTCGTTTGGCCATAAAAAGACTAAGATACCAAACACGGCGTAAATGTGAGACGGATTTGTTCAATGATTCAACTTCACCCAACGAAGCGAAGCTTGGCTTGGTATGAGCCCTGACCCTTGAGGCTCTGATAGGGGGGATGGTTGCTCCCTTGCTCCCCTCTTAAAAAGTAACATGCTCCCTTGCTCCCGTCAAAATTAGCTTTGTGCTCCCAGTAATTTCCATAATGCTTCTATTCTTCGTTCAAATCAAAACACGTGTTGCCAAAGTGGTTCCTTTATGGTTACGATGTTTATTTATTCATGTGGCAAATATTTCATGATTCATTGAGCCAAGAAGTCCCGTCATTGGATACTGTTCCTTCAGAAGCTTAAGCAATACGATTAAGTTGATGATTTCTCGTATTGTTTTACACAAGCCTCGTAAGAGGCCAGTACATTCGCTCATGGCGCAATGAAAATTGGAGAGATGTTTTGGGCAAGGATAACACAAAAATCTCAAGGCCACGCCCTTTAACTTGCCATAGAACGCTTTTTCCGCCCTCGTTTTGACACTGTTAGAGTCAAAGTTCGTGCAATGTTTTATACATATGCGTACCTGGAAAACTTTTGGGGACACTTTTTTCATTCTAGCAAAAAATGCCTCCTTCAGTGCAATATTTACAAAGTGCAAGCAAAAAATTACTGGAATTGAAATATTATTGGAATAGATTGCATTGATAGTTAGAAATGGGGAATCTTTGCAGTCATTAGAGAGTGCAAGGAACTTAACTGAAAGGCATAAAATCTTCAAAATGATTTCCCAAAAAAATTTTCTGTGCTCCCAAGCTCCCAAACTTTTCATTCATGCTCCCTTGCTCCCGGCCCTTTTTAGGCCATGCTCCCTTGCTCCCAAAAACCCCTATCAGAGCCTCACCCTTGAGCGGCGTGTGGTATCGATACGAAACATTCACAAATGCTGCACAACAATAATATCGACGTCATTCAGTGTTTTCATGCAATCACATTTTCAACAGGATTAAGTCAACACAATAAGCAATAATCTGTTGGACCTGCGTTCAATACCCTCCTTTACCTTCATAAAACATGGAATACGGAATAATGGAACGAACAATTCCACTTCAAGGGGACAGCAGAACATTCATTTACGAATTTAGTGTGGCTTTATCTGAGTTCACAAATATGAAAGAGTGCGAGCAGTTGATAACTTATAGTTACTTCTAGTCTAAAGGTATTTGTTAGCCAAATGTGTATATCATTATAAATGATTATCACCGACATCAATTTAAACTCAGACTTAGGAGGGAAAGTTCCTTGAATCTAACATATCTTTGTCTCAGTTTCTTATCGACCCTGCAATGATGTGAAAGGCTTCCAAACCTTCACACCAGCACCTACCGTTATGCACGATGCAAGCAGTGCCTGATGCCAAAGCCCCTCCACAACACCAAAACATTGCGTCATGCTGTTTCCTTCACAGCAATATGTAATCAACATATGATCATGTGACGTCGCAGTCCATACTTTGTTATCTGGCAGTCATTTTGAGCCTAATCCGCTTTGTCTTACGTCTTATTTGGAAAATAAAGCATCCTTTTGACACTGTATACTCATGAATGCAAAGAATGCTAACGAATAACTTGCCAAATTCTAAGGTTTCCTGCAACACAGATGGACGATGACGTGAAGAATGCATTGCACTTTTTGGTCAGGGTTGGGGGGGGGGGAGAGTGTTTCCGGCGAGCCCCATCTTGCGTTTATATCTCCTCCCATCCTGCTTTGCGAGACAATCAAAGGAAGTGAATTTCATTGGATTAAAACGGCAAAAAGAAAGGGGATCATGATTGGACAAGCGGAGATGGACGGGGGCACCTCACAAACAGGAAACGAAAGTTTTAGTACATGGCACACTTCACACTCATAATATTGTGTAGACAATTGCTATTACCGTGCAGTGCAGGGCCGTATAACACAAAAGAACGCAGCTGTTATTGGGGGCGGGGGCGATCGTTCTTACATTATTACAGAACGATGGATCTACAAAATGCGTCTGACGTGGAGCCTTGAAGAAAGGAAACGGACATTACGTAATTTGACCTTATTGCAACAAATACAAACCAAACCTTGCACAAAGTCAGAAGTACACCAAAAATAAATACTATACAATTGTAAACTTAAAAGACAATGTAAGGACAGTAGCAATTCCTGTTACTGTACAGTCCAGGGCCGCAGGACGCGTTGTGATGGGGGCAATTATTTCCCCGAAGGACCGACAAAGATGTGACATTTTTCGGAGTACGGTTTTGGCTTACTTTCCCTGGAACGGGGTATCAAAAGAAAGCAATTTTTCTGGAGGCGGTTGAATAATGTGATTAACAGCTATCAATGACAAATTGCAGCAAATTCCACTCCTAATAATCACTCGGTACGACGGCGGGCCAGCGCGGCGCCGCAGGCGCCGCGCGGCAAGCCTAGTTGGTTCTGATTTGTCAAGTCAACCAGGGGGGGGGGGGTCATGGAAAAAATTTTCGACACAGAGGCCGAAAAAATATGCACGGGTGTAAAATATACCCACCTACCCATTTTTTGCCATTTTTTTCCAAAAATGCCACTTTTTTCCAGACAAAAATGATGACCCACCCCTATTTTTGGCAAATTTTTTAAAATGCTTTTGCCTATGCCCTAACTTTTTATAAGAAACCAAGAGACTTGAATAATTCCAATTGCTGTCATTTAAATTTTATATTTGTATAGTTTCTCAGACATTCTTAAAAGTTTCTTGAATTTAGAATGTACTAAGACAGGAAACCAAAAGGAAAATCAAGAGAAAATACTAATGAGGTACCAAACAAAGTCAAGTTTAAGAAACTGCTACTGAGGCCTGCTGAGGTTGTCAAAAGTTGTGAAACTTTTATCACCACATAGCAGCACATACAGCCCTTTACACAATTATGGTAATTATTATAAAAATAAAGCTGCATCAAATATAATAATTATAAAAATAATAAATAAAGAAACTGGAAGGATTCGAATAAATATTGTACTTCCAATGTGTGTGAAAACGGAAGAAACAAGCTTCCTGTCAAGAACAGCCACAGTCGATATTTGACTGACCCAATATAACAATGGAAAAAGTAAAGAGACACCGCACTAGAAACAGCTTGACACAGTAGGTAACACCCACAGATAGAATCATTTGCTATTAAGCAGGTTGCGTAAAAACACCACTGCATGAATTTATGCATTTGAAGTGACCTAATCATAAATTGTTTAGTCATGATGAAGTTCATTATATATATATTTGGGATCCTCCTATAAGAAACCTTCCTAAAATCAGGCTGAGAAGTTTCTTATATGAGGGCACCATTTCTCAAAAAAATCAGCCTGGGGTTTCTCATAAAGTGGTTTCTATTTTGCGGGTTCTTACTGTAATTCAGTTTTGTTATTTGAAAAATGTACCAAAAGTAGGATTGCATGTAATTTCTGTTCATTTTGTAAAATGATAGTGTTTTTTGGGCAGCAACCTGAAGAATAAACATGGATATTACAACTTTTCTGAAGTCTAACTACTAAAATAAACAAGGATAAGCCAATATTCATAGTCAGGAAAAAAGTTTCCAAGAAATGGAAAAAAAAATTTTCGCGAAAAATAGACCCACCCACCCCCGGCCTCTGTGTCGAAAATTTTTTCCATGACCCCCCCCCCTGAGTCAACGCTAAATGTGAATTCAGGGACAATAATATTATTGAAAAAATACACTTATCATTCTGCAAGCATTTACTTGGGGTAAATAGGTCAACTACAAATATTCTTGTTCGTGGTGAATTAGGCCGCTTTCCTCTGAAAAACACGATAGATAACAGATGCATCTCCTTTCTGCGTCACATAGAAGAATCTCCGCCAAATAGTCTGGTGCATCTATCCTTACTTGCTAATAACGACCTTCCTTCATACCTCAACTTTAACACCCACATTGACAACATAAAGAGTTTCACCAATTCACCAAACATTCTCGAAGTGAATAAGAATAAGGTTAAACTTAGTTTACAAATGTCATACAAAAAATTGTGGAAATCACAACTCCTCATCTCCAAAAAGGGAAAATTCCTTCGGGATATGGACAAAGAATTTCAATGTGAACCATACCTCTTATTGCATGATTATAATTTTAGGCAACAACGAGTATTTACAGCAAAATTACGCACAAGTGACCACACTCTGGCAGTCGAATACGGTAGAAGAAGCACACCAAAAATTAAATTTGAAAATAGAGTATGTAAACTATGCAGTGCACAAGCTGTTGAAGATGAAATGCACTTTATCTCGGAATGCACACTGTATAGCCAAATTAGAATAGACTTCTTTGAAAAATGTTACAACTTTTTCCCTAACATCAGACTTCTGAACATGCGTGACAAGTTTAGATTTCTTTTCTCTATCCCAGAACCCACTGTGATGAAAGAAATCACCTCATATTTATTCAAGCTGTCCAAAATGCTGGCAGAGAACCAAATTGTTGCACCCCCTTTGTAAATTTGGTTACCTTTAACAGTATTAATTAGTTTCGTGTATGCTTGTTTTGTTCTGTTACTCTTCTTAAACTTTGCTGTTTGTAGGTTTTTACCTTTATATATACATGTATGTTTAAGAAGATGGAAAAAAAAAAAAGTTTCGTCACTACGAGGGAGCCTTTGCGATGAGATTATTTGAAGGGTGCGGCGGGAAACTGCGCGAGCATACATCAGAGACACCGCTGCGACTAGCTTTCACAAGGATGACAATTAAATTTAACAATCAACCAAAACACTAAAATTGTACTCATAACAATGTATGCTTTTGTTTTAAAAAATGTCATGGCTCAGAAGATGCATTTCTGATATGCAAAACAGGCCTAGGTACATGAATGATGAAGACGCGCCTTCCTTCCATGAAAATAATAATCGAAGAAATATTGTCGCGCCGTTGAATGGTGTACAAAGATGGCGAAGCGTCGTCTAATTGCAGTCAACTGTGTGAAGAATTGCTTTTTAGTCTGCGCCACTTTATTATGGGTAAGATA
This sequence comes from Aurelia sp. 3 sensu Dawson et al. (2005), assembly GCA_964020215.1. Taxonomy (NCBI): domain Eukaryota; kingdom Metazoa; phylum Cnidaria; class Scyphozoa; order Semaeostomeae; family Ulmaridae; genus Aurelia; species Aurelia sp. 3 sensu Dawson et al. (2005). The sequence continues at coordinate 18,435,594 of OZ026592.1, forward strand.
CATCAGTATTCCTTCATACAAAGTGTTCCCAGTGCAATTATCAGAGATTAGAATGTTTTAGGCCTATCAGCAGCTATCAGGCCTACCCTACCTCGCGACTTTGGACTTCAACTCCCTGATGATGCTGAAGGTGTGTAGAAATTGCTGTGTGATGTGTTTGCCTACCATAAATACCCTTAAAGTCCTTGGGTGTCAACAACAAAAATTAACACAAATTTACCCACACTTCCAGTGGCAGACACTGCCGAATTGGTTGGGGGTGTGGGATGAATCTACAGTTAAAAAGCATTTTTTCATGTCATATGATTTTACATTCATTTCAGTTTATTTACAATAACCCCATTGGCAAAGGCCACTTTTTAGGGGGCCATGAAAAAAATTTATATACAATTTAAAATTTACAGGTAAAAAATCTACAAATGACACAGAAAGCAAAATTAAAATTAGTATATAATGATCATAATACCATGAGTGGGAGAACACATCCAGACCAGACCAGAACAAACCATACCCCACATCCTCCCTGAAATACGACATTTCATTTCAGCACCTCATGGCATGTCAAAGAGTCCAAATGACCCCAGTCCAATCCAACTGCATCCGACCACCCACAATCCCATGATCAAGCTTTAAGTTAAGGAAGGTTCTTGCTTAAACCTTGCCCATTACTGGTTTTAAAAAGAGGGATGCGTAAGTCAATCTCTGAGTTTCTGAACTTGACAGTGCCGCATGATGAGATACGTTGGTGTAAGAGCATTTAACGATCAAAAAAATCTTCTTGCTGCATGTAATGCCCTAATACAAAGATAAACAAGTAAATAACATTAAATGTAAGGCTTTGTAAACAATGATCGCTGTATCTTGTTTTATAATTTCAGCAATATTTGGCCATTTTAACTCTTGCATAAGGGCATCAGCAGGTGCATCATAACTACTATCGCTACAATTCTGGCAGTGCAGTTATGTAACTTCTGCAGCACGATTTTGTAACTTCTAAATCCCAAATGATGAAAAAAGTTTTCTCTTTACAGCAAGAATCCCAACAAATATCCCATTGTCTACCAATGTGTTTACCTGATAAAGGGTAAATATTTCTGCCCCACTGGAACTGATTTCAAAGGATTTTCCAACAATGGAGAGCAGCTGCTCCCCAGCCTCTGGCTTGTACACCTATGCTCTTTTGTCCACTCCTGTTGAGCCCTCAGAAAATGTGATTAAAGTTATCGAGAATTTTCTGTGTTTTCAGAATGGAAATTTGAAGAAACTTGCTTATATCACTAAACGGGAAATAAAAAATATGCAAAAATCTACTACTAGATGATAATTTAAGTCCAGTGGTGGACACTTGGGGGGGGGCAGGAAGGTGCAGTGGCCCCCAATGTTGGCCAGGACAAGGATCTTTTGTTCAAAAACAATCAAAATAAACAGTGCTTTTTGTTGAAACAATGGCTTTGCCCCCAACATTTAGCAAAGTGTCTGTCACCGCTCAGCCTTTTTGCTAAGTGTTAAGTCATAAATCTCAAAAAAAGGTCCAGTGTACCATTTATTGTCAACTGCCAAGTGGATATTTTTTTGGTGCACAACTGTCACTCCTGCCCTCTTGGGCCACAGACAGATTCAGAAGGTGCAGATACTGAGCCAGTATTTTGTTTATAGATGACTGCAGCAGGAATATTTGGAGTTGGTGTATGGACATTGGCTGCTAAAAATGATTATGAAGCACTTCTTGGCAGTGTTATGTACGTAACAGCAGCAGGAATTATGATAGCAGCAGGCCTGTTTGCCATGTTTGTCTGCATCTTTGGAATTATCGGTGCAATTAGAGAAAGCAGATTTATGATTCTTGGGGTAAGCATGCAACATATTTCTGACTACAGCGTTATTGTTTTTGTTTTGCTCTATGTATGTTTAGCTAGTTTGTTCATTCGCAAATTTGCTGGAAAGCCATGATTCATATTATTTTGCGGCACAGTGGTGAAATCATCTGACTTTGCGGCCAGAACCATCAGGTGGACAGGGCTCAGTACCTGAAAGAGCCCTATCACTTAGCACATGACAAGGGCTACAGACTTCATGAATTCTTTATAGTGACTTCTGTAATCTTAGTACATGGTACTAAGAACTGTGACTTCAGTTTCACCTTTACCCACTGTCAAGAATGATCCATGTGATGATGTACTGTAGTACCATCAAAATGCATATGACTTATCATAAGGAATGTGCAGAGGTAAACAACTTTATCTAGGCACTTAGATGCAGCATTCTTTCTTTGGCAATGCATTGTTCATGGCATGTGGGAGACATTGATTTGAGTGGGGGTATTTTTAGATTTTGTTGGTGCACAAGCCCTTTCATGAGCTTTAAAGCCAAGCTATTCTTAGAAGATGGAGTACTGGCTTTTCAAGGATAACTCCTGGTCTTCCCTAAAGTATCTTAAGTGCTATTTTTCAACAATTGTGTTAGGGAGATACAATGCTGACCCTTTTGTTTCAACCCTCTGAATTGCAGCTTTTTTTATAAGCAAATCAACATTTTGGCACACAATTCCATGCAAATTGTTGCTATATCTTTACTGTTTTTCTCTTTTCATCAACCATCAGGCTAATTTGCATATTACGTCATTGCAGTAAATTGTTAGTGCACAACATGTGATCATGAGTCCTGTCTGGGGAATTCCTTGAGTGCATTACTTATACCAAAGAAATTAGGTTAGCTAAGAAATATGTACCCATTGTTTGAATAAACATGGCACCTGATTATTATAGCAATAAAATTGAAATCTCTCTTATTGCATTACTGATAAATTCAATGTGCTAAATGATATATTTACATTCTTTGCTTTGTTTCAACTTTGATTTTTTTCTTCCACAGTTTTTTGTCATGATTACTATTGTTTTCTTGCTGGAGCTCATTGCTGGCATTTTAGCATATGTTTACAGAGGAGAGGTATTTTCCCTTTTTTATATTTATATATTTGAAGCATTGATCTGAAATATTTGCAACTTGGATAAATCCAAATGTACAGCATGACCCCACCAAAAATACTCCTATTTGAAAAATAACCAACAGACTTCATTACCAGACTTACCTTCAAATTTCTTCTTTTCAAGTGCATAAAACCAAATAATATTCCCAGGAATAGCTGATTTTGTGGTTGGCTTTAAGTAGTATTTAGTAGAGGTTGGCTTTTTTTAGCTCCTCTTAGAGCTCCCTGGTTTGAAGCATGATACAAAATTATTGATGAATACCTGAGTAATTTCTTCCTCATACTGAGCTTCTTGATAGGTCTCAAATGCCAAAGTTGAAAGCAGACTATATTGTAGGCTTGAAGGATAATGAAAATCTCCATATCATTACTTTTCGGTAAGGATACAATTGCTCAAAATAGCTCAAAACAGGCTCTTTCAATGCATTATTTCCCATCCTTTAAGTAATGCATAACATGGGACCAAGGAGAGAGTTTTTTGGTAGGTGTGATAATGGAATTTTGGCAATCTTTGAAACGAGAGTACTTTTTAGAACATTTGGTATTGCAATAAATATGAATCCACTTGAATGGAAATGTTTGATTCCAAAGCCTTAAATATCAGGGAAAAGTGAGGCACTTCATAGTACTTTGAAGATACAGATTTGTGCCAATTTGTAGCATTTTGCACCCCTCTACAAATGTACCACCAGATTAGTAAAAAGACTAGTTTGGCAGACTGTGAGATAAAAAATATGTAGCCAATATTCAAAACTGAAATGGTAATCTATCAGTCGAAGGCTAACTTGTAAATGAAAATTTGGGTTGGCAAAATCATCCATCATTTAGACCCAGAAATTAGGAACATGTTGGTAAAGGGGTTTGTAGAGGAGCAAAAGTTCCTTGTGTTAACATGCTGAATGTTTGTAGTAGACAGGGTAAAAAGTTTTGCTGTGAAATAAAAAGTATGCAGCCAATATTCGATATTGAAGTGTTATCCTATTGGTCAAAAGTGAAAGGCTAACATATCTTTTGTTAAGTCATTCATCCTTAGGCCCCAGAAATTTGTAAAATGTTTGTAAGGGGTTTGCCTCTGTTTGTATGGGGAATACAAAATTGCATGTTTCATTCTGCTCCTTTATTTTCTTGCCATTGATATTAAAATCCTATTTATGAAAGTAATAATTGTATTAGAATTCGAATTTCAATGTCAAGTAAATATGGATTGATGGATGAGTGAAGCGCAGCCTTCATTTCAACAAATTCACTTACTGTTGATTTATGTATCTATGTTTTTTGATGTGTCGACTTAAGCCCCGGCCAAACGCTCTCAACTTTTTTATTCGACAAAGTTCGACATTTGTGTCGAGTGAAATGACGAGAGCGTTTAGCCATCTCGTATAGTGATGCAGAGTGGGGTCGAGCGATGTCGAATGTTGTCGAGTCATATTTGGTCAAGGTCAAAATTTTCGAGCGAAGGTGCTCGACATTTCTATTGTTTGAGATTTTGTCAAGTGTTGTCGAGTGCGTTTGGCCAGGTGCTCGACTATCCGCTCGACATGGCTGAGCCCACGCATGTGCATTTGAAAATTTTCCCCACCAAAATTGCTTTAGAAAGTTCCGCCAAACAAGAATTTTTCTAAACGGAAAATCTTCGCAGGACACTCTTATCATATTTTGGAGACCTTCAGGATCGTCGATGGAGAATTCTGTGAAGATATTTTCAAAATAAACCTCCTTGTTGTCTCTCCTTCTTTCTTCATCGGAGATTACAATCACAATCTGGGTAGCAACAGCGTTACATTTTCTCGATTAAGTTTTTATCCTGGTTTGAGAACAGCAACATAATTTGGCAGGCTTTTATATGAAGAAAAATAAAAACTAAACGCGACTTCGAAGCTACCGCGAAGCCGACGAAGAGTTGATGGAAATGTCGAGAGCGTTAAGCCGGATCTGCAAATAGTAGAACGTATTCCCACCATTAGCGGCTCGATATTTTCCCGCGGCGACAATAGACCTTTTAGCTATTCTAGAAAAGAATCTGGATCGAACGATTTTTCATTACATTTCAGTAGAATTTTCGTATGTGCACAATACTGATAGAAGCTCTAACGCCACTCAATCGAACCTCGTGTATAGATATGTATAAAAATTTCGCTCGATCGAGACTCTTTTGTAGAATCGCTAAAATGTCTATTTGATTAGCCGATTAGATCGCTGGAAATTTTTCCCCCTCGACTCTTTCCGTCTAGTGGAGATCAGCTTAAGGCCATCCTTTGCTCGACAACGCTCGACATAGCTCTATTTTTGTCGAGAGTTGTCGAGTGAAAATTCGAGAGCGTATGGCCGTAGCTTTAATCATGTAAGATTCCCAGCCGTATATTTACTTTGTTTTCAACATTGAAACACAAGTGAGATCATCTTAATTTGATAACAATCAACTTTTTCTCTTGCATGTACACTTACCTCACATAAGTATTGCACCACGTTATCCAAAATGGCGGTCAAAAGTGTCATGTAACTCAAGCAAAAAAATTTGCATAACAAAAGCAACAGCATTTAAGGGTTTCTCTTCCCGGTGTTTTGGCGGGAAAATAATTGTCTGTTTGTCTACTTTTTATATAACAGTAAAATGAAGCATTGTTAGCATTGTTTTGTTGGTTTCTTTGATAAATTATCGAAACTCTGGGGACAACATCGAACAAGATTTTGTCTGCAAAACTGGAGGAGTAGGCCATAGCAAAATGACGAATGAATAGACTTCTTAGTGCAAAGATAACAAAACTTCGTAATTTTCAAACCTGGATTCTGCGAACTTTATCGTTATGATAGAGGTTTTGCGCGAGGAACGCGACCTGGATAGAAAACAGGAAAGAAGCCGTTCCAAGGTAAGGATATGCTTGACATTGTTTTTACTGCATTTACATTAATTTTGGTTCGTGGGAAACTTTAGGTAAGTGGTTGGCAATTAAATATCTTGACTTGGCTATATCTAACAAAGTCCTCTCGATCGAATTTGGTTTGAAGGCGATTAAAATGAAGAAAGGGACTGGAGCTTGTTTTTTTCAGAATGACTTCTCCAAAGATTGATATAAGTTCATTTACTTTGAATGGCTTCCTTCTTGTTTACTTTAATTTTATTCTCTTGCCTTATTCAAAGAGGGGAACTTCTTTAATGGCGATACAGTTTGCAGAATACAGAATTGAAAACTACGAAATTTCGTTACCTTTGATTTAAGAAATTTATTCATTCTTCGTTTTGACATGACCTACTCCTCTAATTATTGTGCCAAAATCTTGTACAATGTTGTTCTGAAGTTTTTGTCAATTTATCAAAGAAATTAACAGAATAACACTTCATTTTATCTTAATTACAGAGAAGACGAATTAGCAATTAATTTATGTCCAAAAACACCCAGTAGCGAAACCCATACATGTTGGTGCGTTGTTATACAAATTTTGTTGATTGAGCTGCAAGAAACTTTAGGCCCGCCATTTTGTTTGGGTGGTGCAATACTTATGTGAGGTAAGTGTATAAGAGATGAGCTTTGCCTGCCGAAAATAGTTTTATCTTGTTCTTTTTTTTGTTGGTTAATTCTTTAAAGAAAATAGTACCTTTTGTGGCGTAAAAGAATCCTTTTGACGTTTTTTCAGAACATCCAGGCTTAGCATGCTTATGCAATATATATTTGAAAATCCAAGTTCCTTTGTCCCAAAAGTTCAACTGTTATGTGTCCAGAAAAATGAAGAAGGAAGTTATTGAAACGATTTTGTGCTTAAAGCCTGGTTCACACCAGTGAGATTACGATATTCTCACTGACTTTTCAGTGAGATAATGTCTAATCTCACTGATGTGAACGCAAAATTTTTTTCGCACTGGCCAATTTTCAGTGAGAAAATCAGTGAGAATAATATCAAAACGCTTTGATATTTATCTCACTGACTTTCTCACTGAACAAAGAAACGCAAAGGAAACCGCTAATGGGACTGACGTCAGTGGGACTCAGGATGATATTTTTGCACCCAATTGGTTCGACATTGGCAGTTTTCCCCGTTTTCTCGTTCTCAAGTTCCTGAAAAGCCGCTTTTCGACTTTTATCCGCAAAAAATCTTTTTGTGAAGCCATGGAAGGTCGATCAAACTTGGTGGAAGCAAAGTCATACATCAAGTGATGGGGAAAATAGCAAATGCGGTACTCATACTCTTTGATTCTGTTTCCTAACACGAGGTCTACAAGATCTCTGAATCAAAGTGAAAGCAAGGGATGCAACTTAAAAATGGTCCTCTGAATCACTATCCATCTCAAAGAGAAATGAAACGGAGCTAGATACTGAGTGGGATTCCCTAATCTCACTGGTGTGAATGCTAGTGATCTATTTCAGTGTATTTCCGGTTTGAAATATTCTCACTGACAATCAGAGGTGGAAAAGGTATCGGAACCTGGGAACGTAGTTCCCAGAAATTTTTTTGGGCTTAAATTTTCACAGAAAGTTTTCGAGGAAATATTAAGGCTTGAAAAGAATTTCTAAAATTTGAAATTATATTTTGAACACTGGGAATGAAAGTGAACAAAAATTAGTTTCACAGAAAATATTCCTCCAGCTTCCCTGCTCTACTTTTGATACAATAAATTAGATTGAAGTTGACATTGATAAACAGCTCTTACGCTGTACTAAGAAAGTTGTGTTTAGTTGGAAAAATCTGTTTTGTAAGGCTACAATTTCTGGAAAAGTCCTCAGGGAAGTTTTTTGAAAGTGAGTAAATTTGCTTGTAAAATACCACAATAAATAACACGTGGGTAAACTCTAATAGTTTGATATTTTTACAACTTGCAAAATTTTGCAGAAATTTTTCAGCCACAAACGTAGGTTCCCAGAAAGGAAAAAATTTTTCCACCTCTGCTGACAATTTTTATCTCACTGAGTGAGATTATTCTTATCTCACTGGTGTGAACTAGGCTTAAGTGTCTGCGGTGAGTTTGTCTTTGATTCGAATAGATGAATCTCAGAATAACAAATCTCTGATGTGACTTCTTGACTAAATAAGAAATATCGTCTTTATTGAACTATATTAGACAGGTTTCCCCCAAAAGCATGTGTGCCATTTGGATGAGCCATCAATTCAAGAGATGTGACTTGAACTCTGAGCTGGAATCCAAATTGAGTAAATCTGTCAAGTGGTTGCTGATCTATTAGAGAACTTAATTCTAAATTAGTTGTTCTTTCAAAACCAGAGGATTTAACCCCGTACTTATAAGTTGAATTTTGGCATCAAATTGACTCCAATTTTACAAATGCATCAGGAAACACATCTGGGACTACTAAATGACCAAATAACTCAAGAAATATTTACCAGATATTGTTGATATGAAAGAATTCTATGACTTTTGAGAAGCAAGATATCTATAGAATGCATCTTTTGGTCTGCAGCAATTGTGTTGTGCATCAAAAATTCTAGCAACCCCAGATATTTTTTCTTTTTATGTTACCAGGAGATCTAATCTATGACTACCTAATTCAGTTATGAAAATTAGAAAGGTGGCCTAGGCACGTTCTTTTCACTCAATTTCTTTGATTTTGACATTTTATGGTCAATTTTAAATCCGGTTAAATCCTGTAGTTTTGAAGCCACCAGTAATTTTCCAATTCCTTGCCTCATGAATTAGCAACTACTTATCACATTTACGAAAGCAAGGTCTCAAAATTCTATGTTGAAACTTTCGGAAAACTGGATTCATGGCTCGCAGTATACTCTTTTTCGGATTTGGAACCGGGACTGGCTTATCGCGACAGATAACGTATCTTTTAAATCATCTGGGGTACCACTACGCATAGTCTTAACTTTGACTGACAACAACGAATTTGTCAATATTGAATAAAGATGAGGTCATACAATAGTATCGGAGCGAAATCCTAATTGTTGAATTTGACTGGAAGGTGAAATATTCACAGGTCATTAAATTGTGAATGGACAGACGCATGGGATTGCATCAAAGTTTTAAAATAATGTCTGATCAACAAAAATTTAGCTCTTTTGGTGTGCTATCTGTAGTTTATCAAGATTCAGTGTTGTTTGTTTATTAGGAAGGTGTGTTTGATTGGTTATTTCAAACCTGACAAATTCTGAAAACAGCATACTTCGCAAAGGCACATTTCCCAATCAAACACAAAATTATTCAAAACGGCAGGTTTCAGGGTCATGTGGCCGAAAACAAAGTTTGCAGTTAAAAAACACGAAGGCAAGTCTGGGGCTTGGCAACAAAGATTGCACTGACTCCATTTCCGTAGCTACACAAGCAAATTTGCCTCATTTTGCGAGATTCACCATTGAATACAAGAATCTCTCCAAAGTCTGCCAAACTTTTTGCCTGTTGGAGCAGAAAGCCTCAGCAGTCCTTCCAAATCTACCAAACCTGCCGTTTTCAGAATTTTGGAGTCAATCAACACAGTTCTGAGTTTAGCAAGTCGACCGTTTTCAGAATTAGTACCAATCACGTACATTGTCTGTTTAATGATGTTTCAAAGTTTTCCTTCATTTTACAGGTACATACGGAAGTCAGCAAAAGTTTGAATGTAACAATAGCATCTAAATTTGGTGTTCTTGGACATGAGAAAGAAACAAGGGCTGTCACAAAACTCCAGAAGAGTGTAAGTTCTTTGTGGTTAGTTGTGTATAGAACCTGTTTATATCATTTACCGATATCTGTCCCTGTTTTCTTCGGATAGGCCAGTCTCCTGGTTCTTGGGTACGTCTTTCCCTGTTTTTATCTCCCGCTCCCACATGACATGGAGTCCTCGCAATTGAAAAACACTGATTGCCGTAAGATCAGGGTTCCAACTTTGCAATGTCATTGATTTGAAAATGAATTGTCACGCACTATATACACCTTACATGCAATGTGAAACAGACTTGCAGACAACTGGAAACAAAATCAAGGACAAATGACAGAGTGTAATGTGCAAAAAAAACCCACTAAGCTGCATCGATTGAGCCAAGAGAGTTCACTATTTGCGAATTCTGCTATGTGGCTGAAATATTCGTAATTTTCTTTAGGTTTTTGGAGCGTTTGAAACGTAGCTAAATTCAACTTTGCGAAAATGTCATGGTTGCAAAATACGCGAAAAATTCAAAAAAAAGTCTTGATCATATCATCAAGGAACTCGATAAGTCGAATGTACCTGTATTTTTAGTGCTCGTAAAACACGAAGTGAATCACGAAAATAATGTCGTCCTTCGGCTCTCGCCTTGAATTTGAATTATGCAAATCCGTTACTTACTCTTATCGCTATGAATTGATGAAAGCAGGAAATTTTTTCTGGCCCACTTGGTAATAAAGAGCCTTACCTTCTATTTCTTTGCTTCTAAGAGATGTGGTGTTTTTCTTTCAGTACCGATGTTGTGGTGACGTCGATTATCTAAGCTGGCAATATTCTGCATGGCGTAAGAAGAATGTTAATGTCAGTGGTGTCGCAGAAGTGCCAGAATCATGTTGCATTACACCAGCACCTAAATGTGGAGTGAGAACGCATGCCTCAAATATTTGGAGAGATGATTTACAGGTATATTAAAGGGGGTTGTGTTTTCAAATTTTTTATTGTATAGGTGATTTTGCAAGGCAATGTTATACAGATTGTTCATCTTTTTCTCAAAATGAAAGCTTTACCTTCGAGATAATTCTTTGTACTTCACAACAGAGAAACAAAGCAAACATTTATTCCCCTTACGATTACACGGATATAATTGAATATTGAACGATCATTTGATGGTTCCTTAGGTAAACAAACTGCAAAGAACAATGGACATATGACTAAAACAATTATTAAAAACCGAAAGATCACGGTATTTTTGTGATTTTTTTCGCTATGGTACTAGCACTAGAAGTATTGGTAAATTAAACTTTATAGAAATTTCATGGTTGCAAAATGACGGAAAAAGGGCCTAAAACATTGATCAAACTGTAAGGACTCTATTCACATCGAACAATAGGCAATGGGCATTTCACCTCCCTCAAGAGTTACAAGACATCGATTTTCTAACAAATACGGAAGATTTCAATCCCATGGCAATTAATGTACGGAGGATATCTCTTACCCATGGGAAGTAACATTTCCTCCATTATTCTGTGCGAGGAGTCATTTATGCTTTGATGGATGTTTTAGGCCATTTTTCATTCACTTCGCTACCATGAAATTTTTGCACAATTGAATTTACCTATATTAATAGTGCTTGTGAGACAATGAGAAAAATCACAAAAATACTTCAACTTTTCGGCTTTTAACTAGAATTGGAATCATTCAAATCTGTTAAATACTCTTGCTGTTATGAATGGTCAAAACTGGGAACTTTATTCTGGCTCACCCGGTATTTGCGCATGATGACGTCATTACGCACAATTCGCAGATTTTGATACGTAATTTCGAAAAAATACGAAGAAATAATGGAATTAAGTATGATATATACCATATTCATAACAGTATAATCTTTCATTTTATTATCAATCATGCCAGCCCCCTTTGGACTGTTGCTTTAACTTTGAGATAACAATGAATCAATACCATTTTTAGAGCCAGTTTTTGTACCAGGTGAGTCAAAAAAAAGTTTAGGTGTTTGGCGGGCTATGGAATAAAAAGTCCAAATTAATCGACTTAATCGAAAGAATCGACTTAAAATTTCCAAATTAAGACGTTAATATATCTGTTAAAGGCTAACTTTGATGAGAAAATTTCGTTTGGTAGCATCCCTCATCTTCCAGACCCAGAAATTAGGAACATGCTGGTAAAGGGAAATGTTTGGGAACAAAAATTCCACATTCCATACTGGTCCATGATTTACTTTCTATTGCAATTCGAATTTAGCATCTCAAACTGATAATGTGAACTTTAATGCCACATAAATCATGGACCAGAATGGAATGTGGAATTCTTGATTCCCATACAAACTCCTTACAAGCAGTTTGATTGTTGTTGGGTCTTAAAGATGTTTGATTTTACCAAACAAACTTTTGTCATCTAAGTTAGCCTTTGAGTGATAGATTAACAGTTCAATTTTGAATATCAGTCAAATAATTTTTATTCCACAACAGTCCGCCAAACGCCTAAACTTTTTTTGACTCACCAGGTAGGTTACCAAAAAATTGAACCTATTTAATGGGCTGTAGCAAAACATATTCTATGATAAAACAAGATATGTGGCCGATATTCAAAACTGATATGTTAATCTATCAGTCGAGGGATAACATAGATGTGACAATTATTTTGGTAAAATCGCTCCTCATTTCGACCTAAACATTAAGGCTACGTTCACACTGCTCCGTTTTCATTTCTATCCGTTTTTGTTGATGAAAACGCTGCCCGTTCACATTGCTCCGTTTTCAAATAGATACGCTATGAAAACGATAGGCGTTCACATTGCTCCAGCAAAACGGTGTTGTTAATCCCCTTTTCAAAACAAAGCCCTTTGTTAATAGCTGTCAACAAGGCGCCAATCGCGACTTTGAATGCCATTGTAATCAAAATTCTATTGATATGATATGATATGATATGATATGATATGATATGATATGATATGATATGATATGATATGATATTAACACACTATCCATTTACATGGTTTTTCGTAGTGCTACTTAAAATTACAATATACAGTATTACGCATTAAAAATTCAATATTAAGATACAAATGATAAGATTAAATAATACCTATGAAAAAAATAAATAGAAAGAACCTTATAACTTTAAAATCGTTTGTATGAAAAAAGTTTCAAAATAAGGAATTAACCTTGGCTAAAAAACTTTTGCTATTAGTTGTTCGCTGAGCTAAGGTAGGCAGAGAATTAAAGTCCGCAGATCCCATGTATTGAAATGTTCTCTTCATACTGTTAGTTTTAGCTAATGGTAAGTGTAACTCATTGGACTGACGTGTACAATATTGATGAATGTTACTATTAATTGTCAGAGTTTCTGTCAGATATTGCGGTGCGTTTCCTTGCAAGCATTTGTTAATCTGATTTACTCTGTGTACAAATCGTCTCTTATCCATAGTTAGCCAGCCCAGCTCGCTGATTGTTGATGAAATACTATCTTACTTTCGCTTTTTTGTGACAACTCTGGCAGCAAAGTTCTGAGATCTTTGAACTCTTTGCAGCTCTTTCTTACAGGCATTTCCATAAACGATATCACAATAGTCAAGAGTTGATGTATAGGATTCTCTGACTAAGTTCTCGAATGTTTTCGGATTCATGCATTTCCTAATTTTAGTCAATTGTATAAGCTTTCCATTACATTTGTTTGTCATGCCTTTTATGTGTGCATCCCATTTAAGGTTCTGATCAATAACTAGCCCTAGATTTTTTGCTACTTCTTCCCTGGTCAAAATGTTGTTGTCAATTTCGATTTTGGAGAACTCTTCTGGAATTCTCTTTAACATAGCTGCTGTGCCAATCAGCATGTACTTAAACTTGTCCGGATTGGCTTTCAACTTATTGTGAGTAAGCCACTCTATGAGAATATGAACATCATCCTGGATCTGCATATGTGCTGCAGAAATCAGATTTGCAGGTGCAGCATTGTACATCTGGGTATCATCAGCATATCCATGGAGATGAGTTGGAAATGGTGAAGGCCTTGTATTTTCTGCAAGTGCTAATGGTAAATCATTGAGATAAATCATAAACAGAACTGGACCTAGAACAGATCCTTGAGGGACACCACATTGTAAGTGCGCTTCCTTTGAAAGTGTGCCATCTGCCTTAACATGTTGAATTCTATTTGATAGATAACTTTTGAACTAGAATATTGAATGGTAATCAAAATCGTACTTTGATAGTTTGACAAGCAGTTTGTTGTGGTCAACTGTATCAAATGCTTTACTAAGGTCTGTGAGTATAAGTGATGTAACAAGACCTCTTTCCATGTTTCTTAGAATGTCATCTGTGATCTTAATCAAGGCAGTAGTGGTTGAATGAAATCTTCGATACCCAGAAAAGTTCTTGTTAATTAGACTGTTACTCTCAAGGTACTTCATAACCTGATAACAAACAGCTTTCTCTAGTATCTTGGAGAGCAATGGAAGTAGTGAGATAGGCCTGTAGTTTGCAATGTCATCTTTGGATCCATTTTTGAAGATAGGAGAGATGACCGCAGTTTTCCACACTACTGGAACTTCTGCCGTTGCTAGGGATAAGTTTATCAGCTGTGCAATTGATGGTGCAACTATTTCTATAACTGGTTTTAAAGACCTCACACATATACTATCAATGCCACCTGCCTTATTTGTTGGATGCTTGATACTATCTTGATGACATCCTTTGTGGAGATTGTATTAAATGAAAATTTATTTGTGTGATTGGGAAAATGAGTTATCAGCCTCTTCTTGGCTTTTCTAAGTTGACCTTGCGTTTTTGTACCAATGCATGCAAAGTAACTGTTAAACTCATTAGCAAGGGTTCTTTTGTTTGAGTATGATGGAAGGTTAGCTTGTTTCTTCTTGGGTAATATTCTGGAGATTGTTTTCCATAACTGTTTAGGGTCATGTACGTTTTCATTATCAAATTTGAGAAAAAGACATCTTTGGTATCCTTTGCAGCTTTTTTCACTTTGACTTTCCAGGTTTTATACGTTTCCCAGTCACTGGCTAGGCCTGATATTTTCGCCTTTCTTTGAAATTGGTCTCTGCAATTTATCAATTTCTTTAGCGAATCATTAAACCATGGCTTGGATGTTTTCTTAATCTTTACAATTTTCAGTGGTGCATGCTTGTTTCATATTTCATATTATATTTCATATTTAATTCTTTTAAGGAGGGTTGCCCTTCAACAAGTTGGTTTTCAAGGGGCCCTCCGATAAAAACATTAGTTACAATACAATACAAAAGGAAAAAGCTATGGATCTAATTAAACTATAAAACCTTATTTACAATATCTAAAACTTATATACAATGATGTTAAAAACTTTACAGTAAAAGTGAAAGGAAAAAGTGTCTGTTTCTAAATAGTTTTTTTGAAACTATGCAGAGAGGTTGCCTGCTTTGACTCGGCTGACAGGCTATTCCATAGTTTAGCACCTCTATAAGAGAAACATTTCTGGCCATTGTTTGACCTTTTCATCGGTAACCTCAAGTCGGTCCCAGTGTTACGAAGACTATATGATGAGCAATGCGAATTTCGGGTGAACAAGTCACACAGATACTGTGGAGCCAGCTCATTCAGGGACTTGAAGACCATTGTCTTAGACTCACTGGAAATCAGTTGGTCAACGGTCTGCCATCCCAGCTCTTCGATAAGAGGTCTGCTTGGGGCATCAAAGCTGCTATTCGTTATTATCCTAGCAGCACGCTTTTGAAGTTTTTGTAGCTGATTAATTTCACTTGAACCAGCGCAGCCCCAGACAGAACAGCAGTATCGAAAGTGAGGCTCCACAATACCTGTATAGAGAGTTTGCAAAGTTTCTTTCGGAAGAAAAGACTTCGCATGTTTTAGAAATCCAACTGCCCTGGAGACCTTGGCAGACGCTTGTCTAAGATGTCAAGGAATGTCTTATTCCAGGATGTCACAGCTTCAGTGATATTTGTTTTTTTGAAAATTTCTTTGAAGTCAGCATTTGATAGATCCTCCTTGTACTTATTCAAGTTTAAGTAACGAAATGAACGTGCTGACTTGTACACTGCCTTTGGCTTTGAGATCTTGGTTGGTATAATGCAATAAACCAATGCATGGTCACCTAAGCTGTTGTGCTATTAACAAAGGAATGTGCAGCGTTTTCAAACGTCTCCGTTTTTGGCGTTCACACTGAAAATGGATCGTTTTCAAAACGCACCGTTTTCAAATCTATGCGTTTTCATTAGCGTTTTCGAAAAGCCCCGTTTTCACAGCGGAGCAATGTGAACGCAAGGCAAAAACGGAGAATTTTTACTCCGTTTTCATATGAAAACGTAGCAGTGTGAACGGGGCCTAAGAAACTGTTGATAAAGGCAGTTCTGATCCACGATTTACATCCCATTGAAATTTAAAGTCTTTTTCTGAAACTGGCATTTTTATTGAATTTAAATTTTCAATAATGTCATTTCTTTTGAAGATCATAGAATGGGAAAGAAACCAAAACAACAGTTTTTACGGGTACGCCTTGACCCCCTGTGTTCATTGTTTTTGATTTGTGCTGCGGATCAGCATGCAAATCTTTAAAATGCACTGAAAGCAAACTCGGCTGGTAAGGCTTAACAATAGATAAACAATGGGTAAACTGCTAAGTGCTTGCTTACGTTCAAAGGACGCAAAACAGACACAGCCAACGCAAAAGGCACGGTCTCATTTGCGTGCGCACATCTGCAACGTTCAGAACAAACATTTTCTTTGTCTTGTAACAAGTTTGCTTGCAGTTCGGTTGATGAAGCAAACTTCCAGCTTTCCAGGATCATCGAACTCGAAAGGACTTACTATCGTTGTGGAAGCACCCAAGGGCAGAAAGCCAAGCGAAGTAGAAGCGAACGAATTTGAGTGACAGTTAATGCTGAAATTTCAACTGTTAAGTTTGATACATTTTGGAAGGACGGGAGCATCTCTACAAAGTTGCTGTGTCCGTTCAAAGAACTGGTGAAGGAAAATGTTGATTTCTAACCGTGCAAAAGTTGAAATTTTTATTTTGGCCTACAAGTACACTCACCTTCGTACGCTCCTACCGCAAGGAAATGCAAGATCATGGCCGGGTCGCTCTTCTCCAGAAAATCGAAGAAAATCGTTCTGTAAGGCCCTGCACTGCAACTACGCGAGTCAAAGCAGAACTGCTGCAAAACAACATTCCAGTTTGATTCTTTGTCAAAGCGTTGGACCATTGTTGGACAATATCAGTTGAATTGGTATTGAAATCAACAGACGCAGCTTCAAAGGCGGACTGTGAATGATGATAGGACACCCAGATAAGGGATTTCATGCGCAAAGCATTTACGTTCAAACTTCAAATATAAGCAGACATCAAGGTCGCAAATCTTAAGATAATAATATCTCTTGTTATTTCTTTAACAGCCTGTTGGATGCTTCACGAAATTGGAAAGATATCTATACGATCATTTATTCATCATGGGAATTGTTGGAATTTGTGTTGGTTTATTTCAAGTGAGTTTCTTTATGATTTATTCTTTTCTCGCTTTCCCAGCCCTCCATCTGTCCTTCCTTCCATCTGTCTCTCCTTCCATCTGTTCCTCCTTTCAACAGATGATTTACCAAACTGGAAGTTGCTGCAGGTATGACGGTTGGAAATGGGTGTCCTTGCCTCTCCCAGGCAGGCATGTTTCACCTCATGCATAAAATGCATACAAGTCAAATTTAAATTTCCCAACAGCATTTTATCTCGCTGCCAGTATATCACATGCATGCTTTGATGTGTTAACCTGTTAAAGTGTTAACAAGAAAGGAATGATTTTCATCAACATGAAATTTTTCATAGAATTAAAAATGATGAAAGATTTTCTATTCGTTGTAAGAAATGTTGGGTCAAAATCACAAATATCTATGCAAAGTTAGCAACCACATTTGTGTAACTGATTTAATCTTCTTCGGCAAAATTGAGTTACAAAAAACCTAGTTTGACATCTGCTGCTCATAGAGATATGGCCTGTTGCACTCCCTACAATTTTCTAGCAGAAAAGACTCAATGAATATGCTCCATGCCTAGAACCCATGCTTTTTGTCAAGGTAATGAAGAAAACTGTGAATCCAGTTTGAGTGTTACTCATCCGGGGGAGCCCTCTTTCACCGCGATCTGTAGGAAGTCATATAAATCCCCCGAGTATTGCCTTCAACATTAACGTGAAATGTTATGACAAACTGCTTCAGATTGCTAGCTTTTTTCCACTATTTTCCAAACGGCAGGTTAAAATATCTAGCATATAACAAGAATGCAAGGGTCGAAACTTTTTCTGTGTTCCATCAAACGTCGGAGCTCTTTCCGGACACTCAGTACATACGAAGAGCCACATAAAGCGTATTTTTCTTTTTTCAGATGAGCTGCATGGCCTTATCAATGTGGTTGTATCGCTTGATTGTTGACAGTTATTATTAATTGTTTCATATATTTGAATATTACCCTCAAAACAACGAGTCAAAACAACGAGTGTTCTATCCTGCACAGCATCACGAGCGAGCCACATTTTCTAACAGACAAGCCATTTGTATGTGAAATAGTTTTAGTTTTTATAATGTTTTATTACTAATAGAATGTAGTTACAAGCAAAACTCCGGTATTTGTTAGTATAATAGTGATTAGTTTCCGTTTCAAGTACCGTATACGATATACAGCTTTTCATGGGCTCTCATGGGATTAGGGGCAAAAGAGTTCCGTAGAAGGATATCTTGTCATGCGGAATGTTATGAATGCAATCTCCAACAACTTCAGAGTGACAGAGAAAAGATCTAAGCAATAAACTAAAATCTACGTCATAACATTCAAAATGGACCAGAAAACATATGCTTCAATCCCCCGTGGAGTGGACACTTGACAGGAGTGTGGTTGAGGACGTGCCATGCAGGCTTTTATAGAAATTTTCGTTCCTTACACCATTTTTCGAAAAGTATACCCGACCTTATGCCAATTTCTCAAAGATTGCCTCTTTACTTCTCGATTTTACCTTCACAGTACCCCAAATATATATAGTGCCCCCTTGGGCTTTCATGGCTGCCATGTAATTGGTGGCAATCGCAGCCAAAGCCCATCATTGCTCAATTCAATGCAATGAGGTAGAACGATTATGGGACCTAAGTAGTATGTCTAGGTGTGTAGATCGTATGTTGTTTTAATTTTCCTCTAATAGTATCAATAGGCAAAATATTGTGTTTGGTATGAAATATATGAATGTAACAATAATGATCCGTTTTTAGTTTTACTAATTATTATTCATTTGATATTTTAACTATTTATGTATAGATATAACATAATAATATGTTTGAATGAATTTAAGTTGATCTAAATTTTAGTAGTTATTAGTATTTAAATATGTATGCTCTTATAGTGAATGAATGATTTACATCTTTATGTCTCTAATGCTGCATTCATATTGACACAGTTAAAGCAGCTTAATCTTCACCTGGTAAAAATTTCAACCAATGAAATACTTGTTGGACTTGTTGCACATTCGACTTGCTGGACAACCAGTTAGAAATTGAAATTTACATTAGCTTTTTTAGTTGACATTAGTGAATGGGATATAAATCCCGTATGTTCGATAATAGCAACGCAACTTAGTGATATGGTAAAATGCGAGTTGCGAGTTGCTTATATTGTGCAAGTTACGAGTTGCACTTATTATGCGAGTTGCGAGTTGCGAGTTGAACGAAAGGTGCAAGTTGGAAACTCAAAAGTGCGAGTGGAAACCAAAATTGCGAGTGGCCTGTTTTCTTTTGTAGAAAGACCTTTTTCGTCAAATTAGGGGGCATTCTAAAGTCGCATTTCAATTTGCAACTTTGTGGGTTTTCTTCTATGAAAAGCATTTTTAGGCCATCGTAACTTTCTTTATCAGAAGCCACTTATAAAATACTGAGGGCTATTCTTCAAACGTTAAGAAACTTTTACAATTTGCAGCCTTTACTCCCCCCGTTGTTCAAAGACATTACTGTAATACCGTAAACTGGGAACTTGCTTAAAAGTTATCTTGAAAGAAAATCAAAGGAGAATTCCTTGTCGTTTAAGATGACTTGTG
The DNA here is from genome assembly GCA_964020215.1 of Aurelia sp. 3 sensu Dawson et al. (2005). Lineage (NCBI taxonomy): Eukaryota > Metazoa > Cnidaria > Scyphozoa > Semaeostomeae > Ulmaridae > Aurelia > Aurelia sp. 3 sensu Dawson et al. (2005). The sequence continues at coordinate 18,455,242 of OZ026592.1, forward strand.
CAAGTCCATGTTAATTGTTGAGCTCAAAAATTGGAGTGAATTATGCATGACACTTTTTCTTTCCAAATTTTGAGGTATTGTTGCCATCCTGTCCGAAGTAGTTTCAGCGTGATTTGTTGCATTTACTTCAGTCAAAGAACTACGCTCTAGCCTTGGTTATGTGTTGCAGATTGTTTTTAACATTCAGTTCAGTTCAGTTCATATTTTAAAATTCCTCTACATACAATATCTTAATAAAATACTAATTACATACAATGACTACGAATAACATAAACATACTAATAATAACACACAAAAAATAACAATTTACATAAGATGTTGCATGCAGGGGGATTTCTTTAGGAGGAGCTCTCTCAATAGATGAACTAATCGAGGAGAGAGCACCCCCTTCTTTAAGATGGTTCTGAATCTTATTTATTCATTGACTGAGTGACAGAACAATATTTATCACTTTAGGATCAACTTTGATTGTATTTCATAAATAAAAAGGCTCGAAGCTTTTGACGAAAACTGAAAGCAGATGATGATCTTTTTATGTCAACTGGAATGCTGTTCCAAGATTTAGCACCAGAGAAACGCACAGACCTGATACCATATTGCAAAGTATTTTTTCGAGTTAAGAAAATATCATTCTTAGAGGCTTGCCGGGTACCATACTGATGAACACTGGATACTGATTCAAAAAAATTGCGGAAGCAATTAGGAGAGTTCTCATTGACACAATCATAAACAAAGCAAAGCAATTTTAACTGAAAAAGATCTGCTAAGCATGTAATCAGCTCATATATCTGCATGTAATCAGCTCATATATCTAACATAAAGCATGTAATCAGCTCATATATCTGCTAACATGATTTCATCATATTTAGCTCTTCCCAGTAATTCTCCTAAGGTCGCAAGCGAAACCTATATTAGCAGCCCTTCAGGAATTATGCTAATTTCTGAAATTTTATAAAGGCTGTCCAAAAAATCGCAGTTTTTTAGCTGCAAAAGATAAAAATTTGAATGTTTTTAAGAAACTCGCCACTCGCGTTTTAAATGTACCAACTCGCACTTTTCACTGCTAACTCACAACTCACAAAACAGGAGCAACTCGCACTTTACCAATCCACAGATCTTAATGCCACGCCGTCCAGACATCCCTATCCTGTGAACAGGCCTATATTTCATTTCGATAGCCTGATTTCAGGCTAAGAGATCCCTACCTGGATCACATTTCTAGCGCCGGGCAGGGGGGAACTCAGGCAAGGCAGCCCCACTACGAAGAGAGATAAAAAGCTGAGTATTAGCTCATTTGATGCATTTTATGTGGACAATCGGAAAATGTAACTTTTTCCACTCTGATTATCGCATATTCAAATGACATCGTCGACTTTCCTTCGCTCTCTGTGGAAAAAACAGCGAAAAAAAATGAGTACTCGTATATTTTGTCTCTAACTTATTTTTAAAAAGAGATGCCATACTCGTTTTGCATCATTTGTTGCATAGGATCAGAGAGACTTCCTATCTCGTAACTATATTATGAGAGAACTGTAACCGAATGAATAACAAAACACCGAGTAAATAAGGATACGTAAGGACGGACTATTTACCTGGGCAGGGGATACACTAACCCAACACAAGAAACCTTTAAAAACTTTTTTACAAGTTTGAAATTATAAGGTTTTGAGAAGCAAGGAACAGAGATATTTTGATCAAATTTGGGCTAAAAGAAAAGATGCTGAATAAATTATGTTTAGAGAAAGTTACGGAAACTAGAAAGCTCAGGATTTAACCGGAAACGATGAGAGGGGACACCAGACTCGGCTTTGGGCAGGATCTTTAGAATCCAGGTCCCAGGTCCTGATCCATCTCATGATCATGATCCAGGTGCTAACCCATGGAAACGAGGCTAATATCCTTGTTCCCCTGTGGTAAATCCCTCCATTCGTTCTATTTTCAAAATGGCGACGTCCATCGAAATTCCTTTGAAAGATTCTGATGAGGTTTGTCTTTCATTTCTACTTCAAATCTGCTTTGTTATTATTTCCTGCCGATTTATTAGGTGGCAGTAACGAAACATTGCTAGACTTTCAAGTCCAAGATTCCACTCACTGACAGGACATTCCATTTAATAAAACTCGAGTGGAATCTTGAAAAAAAGCATACCCCCGGGACGGAAGATTGGGCTATTCCATTTTAAATCCATACAAGCATATGGAAGGCACTTTTTGCTAATGTTTTGCACCCAAGAAATCCAGGGGGATTGCATGAATTTTAGCCCTGGAAAGTTAGGGGCCGCACACAAATCGATTCTTTCACGCGAAATGTTGGGGGGGGGGGGAGGGTGTAAAAGGACTGGACGTTTTCAAAAATTTTGTTTTATCGACATTTCTCCCGAGAATTTTCTGCAAGGAACTTTATTCTGCAGCTTTCATTTGAAGTTAATGTGAAAGAATTTCGATAGTAGTGTAATACGGCTAATTTTGGCAAAAGGATTTCCCTCATAAGAAAATATAGATCTAGATTTAGGCCCTTGGTTGAAGAATTTACTTAGGCCCATTTGCATCACTTTTTGTAATCTGCTGAAAGTCGTCTATTACGTAGTGTCTATTTGTATCGGAAGGAATCCCCTGTTGCGTCAGAAAGGCATCAGGATTACCTCTAGCATTCCCCCGCTCTTTGTTTCTGTTGTTTACCAGTATTAGAGATTTGCCCTACCTAAGCTGTTTTATTTGCAAAGTCACGATTACCCCTTCTCCCAAATTTAGGAACATTGCGTTATTTCTTGTGACATTTCGTTAATTCTAGAATTGCATTGTCATGTTTATTTGTTATATTTTAGAGTAGCCTTTTGTATAAATAGTGCCTGTATCATTAGATTCGAGAGAACAGCAATGGATTAGAAAGGCTAACGTCGGACGAATTGGTTTTGGGCGCAAGAGGCTTGCGAAAGCTCTTGTTGCCCTAATGTTTAGGTGTCACTGAGGTTGGCATGCTAAGGCTTTGGAGAAGCCCACAGAATCATGTTAGCTTTTGGATTTAGTGTCATATGATAGATTGTTTCAAAGATCAACGTACAGTGCCAAATTCATGTGTGTATTTTTGAAGAATCTTGGAGCTGCTTCTGGTTTGCATCATTTTGGAAAAATTCAAAGTTTACATTTGGTGACAGGAGCGGGATTAAAGAAGGTGCTGGAAACAGACCCCCGAACCCAACAAGAAAGATACAAAAGCAGCGAATTTGGCAGGAGCATCGAAAGAACTGAATTAGGTAGTATGATTTATTTGTAACACGGAAAAAGTCGACATTTATTTTGAAGCTCAGACATTGACGTTCAAGAGACATTTTGCTAAAGGCGACGTATGCTCTGGTGTGACCTGAAGAGAAACGAACACCCTTAACACGCATTATGTTTTCTTGCAACTTGTTACAGAGCATGAATTTCGAACGAGGAAGGCGACGAACACTTGTCTGTAAGATTAAAGAGCTCGAACACCCTGAACACTCAACGGAAATTCATTTGTTTATCGATGAATCGTTATGAAGAAGACACAGACTGAACATTCGTTAATCTTATTTTGTAGATATGTAGTTAGTAGATTTTTATTTTAGACTTTCTTTGTTTCATAGTCCACGTAGAATCGAGGACGATTCCTTTTCCTCGATGGGGAGGTATGTAATACGGCTAATTTTGGCAAAAGGATTTCCCTCATAAGAAAATATAGATCTAGATTTAGGCCCTTGGTTGAAGAATTTACTTAGGCCCATTTGCATCACTTTTTGTAATCTGCTGAAAGTCGTCTATTACGTAGTGTCTATTTGTATCGGAAGGAATCCCCTGTTGCGTCAGAAAGGCATCAGGATTACCTCTAGCATTCCCCCGCTCTTTGTTTCTGTTGTTTACCAGTATTAGAGATTTGCCCTACCTAAGCTGTTTTATTTGCAAAGTCACGATTACCCCTTCTCCCAAATTTAGGAACATTGCGTTATTTCTTGTGACATTTCGTTAATTCTAGAAATGCATTGTCATGTTTATTTGTTATATTTTAGAGTAGCCTTTTGTATAAATAGTGCCTGTATCATTAGATTCGAGAGAACAGCAATGGATTAGAAAGGCTAACGTCGGACGAATTGGTTTTGGGCGCAAGAGGCTTGCGAAAGCTCTTGTTGCCCTAATGTTTAGGTGTCACTGAGGTTGGCATGCTAAGGCTTTGGAGAAGCCCACAGAATCATGTTAGCTTTTGGATTTAGTGTCATATGATAGATTGTTTCAAAGATCAACGTACAGTGCCAAATTCATGTGTGTATTTTTGAAGAATCTTGGAGCTGCTTCTGGTTTGCATCATTTTGGAAAAATTCAAAGTTTACAGTAGTGACATATCTTGTCCGTTTTCGTTGAGCATGGTCATGGAAAGCACGTCGCTGACAACTTTATAAGCACTTAGGACCATTTCACATGCAGCAAAACAACGGTTTGAAATCTTCTCGTGATCGGAAAAATTGCATCGATTTTCAATTGGACGTTTTGTTTGGGGGGAGGAAGGTGGGGGTATTTTGAAAACGTCCAATGGACGTTCGTGAAAGAATCGATTTGTGTGCGGCCCCTTAGGTGATTGTTTTGAGCACTCTTCTAAATCATGGGTATGTTTTTTGGAGGTCCCTGGATTCCAGGGTGTTCTTCACAATGACCCTCGATTTCCAGGGATCTCTGAACAACCTCCCTAGATTTCCAGGGTGCTTTGAGTCAAGATACCCTGGAAATTATGTGTAATCTTACCCCTGGAATTTGCCTCCCTGTACGGATTAAAAATGGAATAGCCCATTTTTGAAAAAAAGAAACCCCATTGATTTACATGAAATTTTTACATTAATGCCCCTGGATTTACATGCTTTTTAAGACAACACCCTTGGATTTTTGAGTGGAGCTGTGGTAATACAGGGTCGGAAGACTGAAATTTTCTACCTACGTGATTGGAATTTCAGTTACTGCAATTTAAGCCTTGGATTTCATTCAATTATTTTGATTCACCCCTAGGATTTCTTCTTCCGACCTCTTTTTTGTCACTTTGGAACCCCTCGGATTCGTACGAAACCAAGAATATTGCTGACCCCCTCGGAATTTCATCTTCCGACCGGGGTGTACGGTTATTAAATGGAACGTTACGGTTATTAATGATGCTGCGATGCATTAAATTCCAGCCCTGTTCTCTTGCACCTTCCTTCCTTGACATTGGCATTGCCAATATTCAAGTCTTTGAAAGTTCTCAAACTTGAGGACACCCTACACCTGAATATGTTGACATTTGCTTTCAAAGCCATAAATAGGCTTTCTCCATCATCTTTCATAACTATTTTCAGCTAAATATTCATAAGATAGGAACTTGAGTTAACTAGACAGAGGGTGATCTAGGAGGGTTTCCTATACAAAACATTAAAAATACTACAACATATGGTCTATAATCAGTGCAATCTTTTGGCTCAAAGCTGTGGTTAAAGCTACACTCCCATAAATAGATCCAAGGCTGCTGGGGCCTGGCTGCCCTTCAGATATTTTCAACCTTTTTGTAAATCTTTCCTCATAAGCATCAGACAAACATAAGGTTGCATTTTCTCATCATTAGGGCAATTTGGGCTTTGAGGGAACTAGCCCATCTCCCGAAAAAGCAAATAACCCTCCCGAAGGTGGGGTTGGAAGGAAAACCTGCATTTTTCCCGCAAAACTAGTCCCCTCGCCCATGTTGGACAAAACTTTCCAGATGCATCTGCAAAAGAAAGAAGATCCAACATGAAAATGTGATAGAGGCGGGTGGGTGGGAGATTTTGATTTGCAACCACTCAGCACGAGTGTGCAAAATTTACTAAATTCTCAAATCAAACTCTGTTTTATACTGCATGGAAGAAACCATGCCGCATGCACGACTATCAATGAACACGCAGCTGATGAAAAAACATTGCACCTCTAGAGAGTCAAAAACAATGGTAGTTCAAATTGCCAGATTTGTAAATCTGTAATAAACAATAAACAGCATGTTCGTTGCTTTAACTCCGATTAGAATTTCATTCCAATCGTCATAATACATTGCCACTTTTCATCTGTGTCGCTGGTACAGTTACTGCATTTAGGTTAAAAGATAAACCCATTTTCTTAATGCCTGCATTTGATACATTCATATAAGAGTCAAGGGCGGAAACACGTGGTGAAAGTTGTAGTTTAATTCAATAGGGTTTAGCTTCTTTGTTTTAATGGGGGGGCTCTCTCTTGATTAGTTTATCATTTCTAAATACAATTTTTTAATGTCCTTTAGTTTTCTTTTATTGTAGTTTATTATAGTTTGTCTTTCTGTAGCTGTGTATTTTAAGTTTTTTCTATAGTTGTGTATTTATGAGTGTATGTAGTGTAGAGCTGTAATATTGTATTTAGAAATGATTGAAAATTCATATGAAATTGAAACTGAAACATGTTTGGCATGTTTGCTATTGCCGCCACCAGTCTTGTCTTGCGTTGTGACATTATTTGGCACTATGATTTGACTCAGCTTGCTAAAGACAACAAACTTTCTCTAACTAAAAAGACATGCCATGCTTGTTTCCACCATCATCCAAACAGAGACATGTCACTCTTAAAAATCGGAATGAAGATTTTGAGTTGGGGTCAACAACAAAAGACTTTCCCTCTCATTAAAAGATTTTATCTGTTAAGATCTGAGTGCTGTCCCTCCTCCCTGCTTAATGGATCAACTCTTTTAACATTAGTCAAAGTGTCATTTTCTGAATAATGACCCAGAATACCCAACATTCCATATTACAAATTCTACTCTATATATTAACACAGAGCAAAGTGCTTGAATGACATTCCTGTAGATATAAAAGTATCACCACACCATCCATTGATATCTTTTGTCAAAAACTAAGAGCCCAGTTTGTTGAAGATAATTGCTAAGCCTTACATAGTCACAATTTATTACCCATAATTTCATAGATTAACATCTGAAGAGGGGGATGCTTTTCTCCTTAATAAGCTTTGCTGCTGAAACAGTTCTTCCTTAAGTTTTCTGTTACAGACATTTGCTAGTGTCATGCCCTTTTTTTATTTTATGCATATGTATATTGTTCTTGTAATTTGAAGCAAAAGGGAAATGTCACTTTAGTCTTCTATATTTTCCAAATTCTTCATTACATTTATGTAGTTTATAGTAAGAAGCTGATGATTAATTGTCTTCTTCATTTAATATATATGTACAGTATATATGTTGAAATTGTATTTAAAATTTGTTTTATTATTAAGAGTGTTTGTGTGTAGTGGAATTTCAAAATCAATGAACAGAACTGAACAAACACATCACTCATTTTGCTTCCTTGCTTGCATATTTGATAATCTTAATTCATATTCTAAAGGTGATTGAACTTGACTTTGCTGAGCTTCCAGTTGGAGAAGAAGTTTTGAGCATATTGCAGCAAGAAAATGCACAACTACACATATGGATTACTATTGCTGTAAGTATTGTACATTGTATATAGCCCACAAAAGTTTGATCATCTCCATATGTTGGCTAGAAAAAAAGATCTTTTGTTCAAAACAATATGGATAAACATTGCTGTATTTTATTGTATTTTAATATTTGATAGTTTTTGTTATTTTGGCGAAATTATACATACATACATATATACATACATATGTACATGCCTTATAATTGAAACATTAACTTGGTCCCCCAATATTTGTCAAGTGTCCACCATTGAACACAGCACAGCTCAGAAAACAGTTTCCTTCCAGGTAGCAAGTCCAGCACTTTTGTTTCTTCCTACGCACTTTGTTGTTCTTTCCCTACATATTCAATTTTATCCCTCTTCTTGTCTCTTCTTCTTTCTTTTCCTTCCCTCATCTCTTTCCCTTCTTTTCCCATTCCTATCATCCCATTCTTTTTTATTTTTTCCATCTTCCTTCCTGAGAAAGTTGAGCACTTTAATTACCTATGCCATACTGCTGCTACCACGCTGCTTCATTTTTTTGAGCCCTGGAACAAATGTTTATGTGATATTAGGCCTGTTTTGAAGGTTTCTTGAATGGGTCCTCTTGAGAAATGTCCTCATAATGCCTCTTTCAGTAGCATATGTCAGTAAGGTAAATTTAAAATTCATTTGAACTTGTCCAAAACTGGGGACTGAACGGATATATTCTCAAGAAAATTATTTTGAAGTCAGACTTTGAATTCATTGACTTTCTACATGAGTACTTCAGAACAATGCTGCCTGAGCTGAATTTTAAAGTAATGATTCTCTGCTTAGGAAGGTTCAAATTGTTTCCGCTTGATCTTATTTTAATCCTCTTTCAAGGAATGTCAGTGTTAAGTAAAAACTTCTTTATTTTGATACAGTTTCATGCATTTCATAGAAGGTGACCCAGAAAAAGTGAGCCAATGCGACCTGTTAAAAAAGAGGTAAATGGTTGACAGAACTGCTTCAAATGTTGCTCTGTCACTAAAAGACTATCCTACCATCTGAGTATTTTTCACAATTTTTTTATGCTTTAGATTTCCAAATTGAAGATTTTGAGGAAAGCGGCATGCCTAAAAATCCTCAAAACATCTTCAAACACAAAGAATAGATTTCCAGTCATTTTAGATCTTCAAAATAAGGAGGAAGTTGTTTCATTTCAGCCTGGGAATACCGGGTGTCTCAAAAAAGTACCCCCTTTTGGCTGGAAATAGGAGCGAAATGATAAGATATTATTACTCTCTGAGTGAATAGCAAAATTTATCGATCTTCAACTTAGATTCACATACCTTGCATTTAGAAATCGTTCACCAAACACCAGAGATACGAGCTTGCAAAGTCAAAATTTACAGTGCACCCGAAACTAGAGGTTTTGAAATAGGGCCTAGCCATGATTTGTATCATGGATCTTTTCCAAAGCACCTGTAAACTTTAACTTTCATTTTTCGCTTTTGAAAAGAATAAAAGACTTTTGGACATCGCCCTGATTAAACAAATATAATGAAGATGCGGAAAGGCCTGATTCACACTAGGCCGTTAGATTCATTAAGATCGTGCAGAAAGACCCAAAATACAAAGGACTCAAACCCTGCGTCTTGTCTTTTGGGCCTTTTTGCAGGACCCTAACGATCCAAACAACCTAGTGTAAATCAGGCTCAAGAATGATAAAGTTGTGCCAAATCTCCAAAATGAACATGCATGTGCTCTTTTCTTCTTCTTTGGTACTTGGGATGGAAGGCAATGGACAGATTTCATTCCTCAAAAGAATAATTATTTGTACAACAACTGAAACATTTCAGGGCATAATTCTTTTCAAAAGAAAAAGCTAAAGGTCAAAGTTCGAATTCTTTTGCAATATGCCTGTGATATCAAATCAGGGCTAGGCCCTTTTACAAAACCTCTGGTTTCGGGTGCACTGTAAATTTCGACTTTGCAATCTCATATCTCCGGTGTTTGCTGGACGATTTTTTAATGCAAGGTATGTGAATCTAAGTTGAAGATTGATAAATTTAGCTGTTCACTCCGAGAGTAATAATATCTTACGATTTTGTTCCTATTTCCAGTCAAAAGGGGGTCCTTCTTTTGAGACACCCGGAATGAAACTCAGTTGAAAGTTTCCGAGAAAGTTTATAGCCCATAGATACATGAGGATATTCCCAGCCTGAAATGAAACACGCTGCTCGTTGTTTTGAAGATCTGAAATGGCTTTAAATCCACCCTTATTTTGCCTACTTTTTGAGGAAATCAAGGAAGCCCTTTTTAATTATATAAGTCTTTCATTAGGGAAATTTACCATGCCAAAAAATTGAGAAAAGTACTCATAACATAGGCTAGTCTTTTAGTGGATGAACAACATTTGAAGCATTTCAATCGGCCACTTAATTTTCTTTCTATAACATATGTCCTTGGGTCACTTTTTTCTGGATCATCGCGTATAATCACAAAAATGGTTGTTGATAGATAAATTGACTGATAAACTTTTGACTATTAACTAACCTTTGATGCAGTGCAATACTTCAACTTGCCTCTATAAATGATGAAAATGAAACAGTTGAGGTTCTTTTTACTCCAACCAGTACGCTTATCGAGTGCTCATGAATTTTTTGTTTGATTTAATGATAAAACTTCTTCCTTTTTGTTTTGAAAATAGCAACAATACTACAAACAAAACCAAACAGATGATTTTGTCAAGATCCTTGAGGCTGCACGAACAGGTAAAGAACATCATTTGATGACAAATCATTTAAAAATCTTTTGATGTTACTAGATTTTTCTCTAGAAAGATAGCCTTTCAGAAATGTTTACAAAAAAATTGACATGCAGTTTGAAAAATTTGAAAAGCACCGCAACTGCTCTCCAAGGCTGTGTCCACCCTAATTATAACATGTAATGGCCGGCGAGCATTCTCATATCGTGGTGCTGTAGTCTGGAACCTCTTGGATGTAAGTGAAATCAAGCAGGCATCATCTTCTAAAGCATCTAAAGACGCTTTGAAATGATTTTTTTGGGTTACTTCTTTATCATCTATTGTAATAATTTTTTTGGTGTTTACCTTATGCATTTACATTAGCTTAATTTGCAAGATTCATGCACTGCCCGTTGAAAATCAGTCTTTCTTGACTGACAGTGTAACCATGCTTAAAGAATTTGAAGTGAAATGAATGAACGTTTCCCTGTGGTAACCTTGCTCAAACAGGGACTCAAATTTGAATCTACAGGGACGTAAATTTGAACAGTGAAAGGCTGACGCTATTTTATTGTGATTCTTCATTTGAATCAGTATTTACATTCTTGAAAAAGATGCACAATTGTTTTGATTCATTCACACGTTTGTTTATGTTTTTATATGCATTTTTAGACAATTTTGCTGGATCTAATTTGGAATATGAAAACCATGATAATGATCAGATGTTGGTCCTCGACACATTGGCCGCTTACTATGTGCAACAAGCACGAAAAGACAAAAATAAAGATCAAAAGCGAGAACTTTTCACCAAAGCAACTCAATTATATACGACAGCTGATAAAATCATCATGTTAGATCAGGTAATGTATCGAACGTTTCTGAAAAATGCAACCCAACTTTGTTAGATATTCTTCAGAAAATAATTATATTTGAATCTGTTCTTATGCATTCCATCTGAGAGTTTAGCCTATCTTCTTGTCTGTGATATGTAGGGTAGGTGTATTCATTGAATTATTCGTCTTTTATTTGACGTTGTAGTGTGTATGGCTTATTTCAGATGCATGAAAGTGATAGGACATTAGCTTTGATGAAAATCCTTTATTGTTAGAGCTTATTTTATCATGTGAACAAATTCATTCTTTTCCTACTTTGAAATATTTTGAGCAAATCAGACTCATAAAACAGGTGCTTTTTTGCTGTTACAGCATATTGCATCTGAATTTGGCTATCCGTACCAAAGTATCAATTAAATGCTGTATGATTCCATCAATGTATCCAAATTGCATATCATTGGAGAAAGGAGAGGTTTTTCGTTCAGACTGTATATATCAAATTTGCTAAAATCTTTTCATTTTAAAACATTTTCAGTTATGCGTCAGCGTGGATGTATGACTCGGAACAGGGTTGACCTTACAGTACACCACATTTAACATTTTCACCATAAGATTTGACATTGTCGGAGAAAACATACTGCTTCCTGTTGAGGAGATAGTCAGATGCACCGTCGGTTGGTATCTTTAAGAGAAAGCTGGTTTCCATAATCCGTCCCCCTGCTAAATCTGTCTTTGGGATTCACGACCCAATAGGATTATCTTATCTGACTCAACTAAGAGTGGGTCTTAGTAAATTATGCTTTCATAAATTCAGGCACAATTTTAGAGATTCTATAAATCCAATGTGCCGTTCAAATGATGGCATTGAGACCACGGAACACTTTCTGTTGCTCTGCCTCTCCTTTGAGGTTGAACGTCGAAATCTTCTCGCTAGAGTGTTTGAATTGCTACGACCGTATGGATATATCGATCTTTCCAATGAGGTTTTGACGCAAATTTTATTGTATTGTAATAAATATCTCCCAAATAACCTCAACAGAAATATACTCGAGTTGACCCTACAATACATCCACGCAACTGGTCGATTCAATTAATATCACAATAGAGCTAGTAAACTGTCACTTAACCACCGAGTCCATTTTCGTAAAGTCTCTTGTCGCAGAGTCTCGTCCCTATTTTTTTTTTCTTTTGTACGCCCGTTTCTCACTTGATGTTAGGCTTACGTAATGTGAATGATTATCCATCTTGACTACAAAAGTATCTGCAAAACAAACACAAAAATTCGTCCTCTATCATCACCTATGTTGGCCTGACGTCCAGTGTGAAACCGGCTCAAGTAATTATTAGTAAAAAGTTTTTGTTTTAAATATTTATATCTAGTACTTTGTATTTAAGGGTGTATTTAGTTTTCGTAGTATTTCTTAGATTTATGTTAAATGCCAGGGGGTAGTCATGATATATTGCTCCTCCTGGTACCGTACTTGTAGTGTCGTATAGTAGTTCGTACGTAGTGTTGTAGGTAAATTCATTATTGTAAACTTTTATATTGAATATAAAAAAAAGATAGTCAGATATCCAGTAAAGTTCTTCACCTCGGATACCATAATTTGGTAACTTTTGAAGCAGTGAAATTTCCATTTTGTTTGTTGCAATGCAATAAGCAAATCTTTTAAAGGACAAGTCCGGGGTTGGTATAATTGTTGATAATTCAAGAGATTACACTGTTGTGAATGGTTTGTAGTACTTGTTTTCAATTGTTTTCTCGTTTAATCTGCGAAACTACATATTTCAGTCTGCTAAGGAATGCGAAATGACATCATTTTGTATGACGTCACTTCACGTTGACCTGAACGAGGCTGCCAAATGTGTTGATATTGTACCACCCACATTGCTAGCCTCCTTATTGTGCATTCGCACACGCGTACAGAATACAAAATGGCAACGATATTGGGCCTAACTTACGGAGATTAGTCGTCCAGTTTATGAAAATTCAAAACATGAAAACTTGGAAAGAATGGGCAACTGGTGTTCAGCAGTTGGAAAGGTTACTTTTTAACAATAATTTTATCAACCCCGGACTTGTCCTTGAATAAAAAAATGTTTTTCTTTCTTCCTTTGTTACGTATAACTTTCTTTCTGACTTTATTGCATAAAGAGCTCTGGACTCGAAAGCTCTTGAGAGTTATTTTCGCGTGTCCCGAACAACTTATATCGTGAAATAGCGATGAATAGCATTATTTGTTAATGAAGTGCATGCTCGTAAAGATAGATCAATGCTCATTAGTAACTCATTGTAAACATTGCTTGAATTGAATGAATAGGTAGTGTTAAAATGTAAATATTTACAATTGGAATAACATTTTATGGAGAAATCAATATTTTTTGCTCAATTACTGACCAATAGACGATTGCGCAAAAGATGGCGTCAAGGAATTTTTAACCAAGATCCTTTGCGGTTTTGAACAGATCAGCCAATCAAATCAATCAAAATTCACTGTGACGCAAGGCATCATGGTAAAAAATTCCTGTCCGCCATCTTTAGCGCAATCGTCTATTGAAATTGAGATTGTTTTTATAATTTAAGAATCATCTTCTTGGTCGCGCATACTTCTGTTTGCTGGAAGGAGACAAGATGGACCAGGCAGATGCTCAGTTCAACTTCGTCTTAGATCAGGTATTCAAACTTCATTTATTGTTAATATTGACGAGCACAAGCCCTTGAAAGATCTTGAAAAAAGTACATTTAAATTTTGCTTCATTTTTCTTTGAGTCAAGTGGCGGAAAGGATCTCTTTCTAAACCACGGCAAAGGGAAAATTTACTTAACAAAAAATCCGTAACTTCGAAATGTGTCAAATATCGAAGTTATAAACAATTTCTTCACTCAAACAAATTTCGTTTCTCTCCAAGAGTTTAGAATAAAATCTTTATGAAAGCAAAAACGTGTATGGCCTTATACTTGTTGTAAAAGTTAGTTTTTCAAAGCCTCAAGAAAATGAAATGTATTTGCATCTTAAACGGCGAAATGATTTATTGTTTTTTCCGCACATTTTGAAGTGAAAGAGTTATCATAAATCGATTTTACCTATGTCCTAGAATAGATAAAAGAAACGGAAAAATTGAATAAGAATCATGAAAACTTCGCCAGAGTTTTCGGCTAACCCAAACCTTTATTCATTCCAATGCTGTAGGTATTCTCCGCATTTTCAAACATTTGAAGTTACAAACACTTAATTTTTCTGCTGTTAAAAAAAATTCGATTCATTCAAGCTCATGCAGTGGTCTGGGCACTACGATTTTTAAACTGCCTAAAGCCTTTTTGACGCAGTCGGTAAAACGAACAGTTCATGGTCAATCATGCATACTGTTGAATGTTAAGGTTGGAAATACTCAGATGTAAAAAATATGGGGTGCACACATGACCTGACCAATCATATGACCTGACGAATCATCATTTTTCTTTCAGTCACCAAACAATATTCCAGCTCTGTTAGGTAAGTGGTTAATTTTTTGACAGGTTTTCTTTCATCCACTCCATCCCCAGTTCATTTTCAGTTATTGCGAAATTCTCAGTTCATTCATCTCAGTCGATTTTTAGGAATAATGTGGAACGTTTGACAGGATTGATGTAATTTTATTAAAATGGTTCTTTTTTATAAATTGTTTAGAAAGGAAGGAGGCTAGCTCGATGTAAAAGCTGTATAGAAACCTGACTTTTTGTTCGATGATTGCGAACGATGTTAATAAGATCATGATTCACAGTGTACCTTCAATGCGATTCATCTACACATAAGTTCAAACCTTTTTAACATCTACGATATTGTGCTCCATAAACGCCGACAACTTAAAGGCGCAATGTCTTGAGCAGTATTGTTCGGCATCCGGCGCCTCCGTCGATGACCTTGCATGCCAATGCGAAACAGATTCCAGTATCCATCAGTATCATATCGTATGTGTACCATTTTGTAGGTGTTTATTTAGTTGTTGATTTAGTTGTGTATTTTCATGTGTTGGCCATAGGGTAGACATTGTCTTTTTGCTCCTCTTGGCATCATCCTTGTAGTGTTGCATAGTAGTTAAAGTATAGTTGAATGTAGCATATATTGTAATATTTTATATTGATATGTATAAAAAAATGCAATTCATTTTCATGCACAAGTGAAACCTCTACGCCATGGAAAGTATACTTTTTCCGTTCTAACAGTTGCAACAAGGCATACACTGTATTCGAGCATAAAAAGAATACCATCCTTGCTAATTTTGTACCCTTAGGGAACAACTCTTAAGTGCTAAGAAGCAGAAAGTGTTTACATAAGAAGTGCCTTTTTACCAGAAAAGCAATATCATCAAATTGCAGATGAATATGCAAAGAAATAACTGATTCTAATAAACTAAATCTTTATAGCTAATTAAAATTTCTTCTAAAATATAAAACTGCAAGAAATCCGATCAGACTTGATTATATCAAAATATGGCTTCTTCAAATATACCACGTTTTTTCTCACTCACCCGGTAGATAGCTTGTTATTGGTGATTGTTGAATCATGGTTAGCATTATCCTGGAGCTTTCTTAACTAGTTTGAAATAGATTACTAGGTGAGCTTGAAAATTGTCTCACACCTAACCGTTCAACACTGAGAAGGTTTTCAAAATCACTTGCATAAAGTTTCCACAAAAGCAAATTGATGTGAGATTTTATTGCAATTCAAATGTTTTATTTTTCAGGGAAAGCGTGCATATCTTTCCAGAAAAGAGATTTCAAAGGAGCATTGGTTTATTATAAAAAAGCATTGAGAACAAATCCTAATTGTCCAGGTTTGGTGAATTGTGAAAATTGTCTAAATTAGTTGAATTTGAAAATTGTCTAAATTATTTGAATTTTGAAAAGTATCTAAATTAGTTGAATTTTGAAAATTGTCTAAATTATTTGACCTCCGAAAATTGTCTTGCGTGCAGACTATATCCTCCCTGACCAATAGCTTAGAATACATGTAAGCTATGGTAGATGCTTTTTTTTATTTCGGATTCTGTTGGTCTTTGTTTTAATAGTATTTATCATTTCTGTTATTTCTGTCTCTATTGTCATGTAAGTGGCTCAATTTTTGCTCACTTTGTTTACCATCTTTGCAGCTGAAGTTCGACTTGGAATGGGTCACTGTTTTTATCGTCTGAATCGTTTAGAAAAGGCAAGGTTAGTCTCACCATTCTGTCTCGTGACTATGGTTTTGTTAGTTCCATATTCAATGGTGTACCGTGTATTGAAGAAAAAGTCCATGAATTGATGGCATCCAGCGATGGGAATTTAGCTTCAATCAATGGCTAATTATCAACTTCGAAATGTTCTTCGATAGTTAATTTGAACATCAATAACTTGTTCATTATTGATGCTTTAAGTATCGAAATGTTAACGTTGAAAGTTCAAGTTTGTTGTCACCTCCAAACCAGATTTTTAGCGTTTTGGCCTAAGCAAATGGTTGAAGCACGTCGAATAAATTAACAGCGTTATCGATGAGATTTGAACAACACTTGGATCATAGTATCTTCTGTTTGGTAGAGGTCAGCTACTATGCAGTGTTTTAATTTTTTCAGTTTAGTTGTAAGTTTCGATTTGCTCTTGCAATCTGCTGAGGGCAATAGGATCTTGTTTGGACGTGTAGGCAATTTAAGCATTCAAGATTGACACTGAGAACAAATAGCAACCAATGATGTAACTTTGTTCAAGTTAACTATCTAAGAAATTTTTAAATCGATTAACCATTGATTACAGCTAAATTCATATCACTACTGCCAACCAAATGTCTATATTTGATAGGAACATATCTGGTAGAAATTTGCTGAGGAGTCAGCTCGAAATAATGATAATAATACTCGAATTTTTAGTATCAATCGATAATGCTCAACTAGTAAATAAGAAGAACTTTTTGATCTACGAATGTAATAAGCCTGAATTTGGAGGTGATTAGATTTTCATTTATATGCACATACCCCCGTCAATCGAATCTTACTTTAATATGCTACCTTGAGCAAGACGTCAGACATTTTAATTCCACAAACTTTTGAACAAACGTTCATGTTTTATCTCATTTTATAGGCTTGCTTTTGAAAGAGCTTTAGAGCTTGACCCGAGGTGTACTGGTGCCCTAGTTGGTCTTGCAATCTTAGAGCTAAATTCTAAAAAGGTTAGTCACCTTGTTTCTTGTGTTCTCGAAACAGTGCTTTTAACTTTCTCGCTTTTAAAATAGCCTCAAATAATGCACTCATCATACTAAACTCATCATGAATACACTGTGATATGTAGAATGAAGACTGTTAACTCCTGTAAAAGAAGAACAACCAAATTAAACCTGTAACTAGAGAGAAAACTGTTGAAATCTGCAAGAGAAAAGCGAAATAATCTTAATATTTGAAAAAGAAAGAAGTAAGTTAGTAACTCACCAGTAACTGCAATAAAGACGAAAACATTGAATACCAAAAAACATGTTACTTTGCATACTCGTCAGTTCGGATCACGTGGAGAACAAATTTATGACACAACAGGCCGTTTTCTTACCAGACCTGAGACAAAAAAGAAATTTGAAAATCATGTGAACATCACATCTGAGCCACTATTGGCTAAAGTCAACAAGTAGCCACCAAAGACTTGTTTGACAGAGTACCACAACAATGTTGGACCAAAAACCATTTGTTGACATATTTTGTTGCGCCCCAGACAAGATAAGCTCTGCTTCTCTGGGCCGTATGAAGAGTATGTTAGCTTTAGCCATGCTTTTTCATGAATCATGATCATCATCAAATATTTATTCGTAAATGCAATACTGTTCTTGGCGTAGGGAAACATAAGGTCATCTGGCCTCCACCAAGAACGATACTTTGAATGTTCCGAATCGAGCTGCATGAAAAGAAAATAAAATAAAACATGGAACAAAAAGACAACATCTAAATAGTCAGAAGAAGAGAAGAGGAATAGGAAATTCCAAACGAAACCATGTAATGATCCTACCCTATGACCGAAATCAAATGCTCATGATCTTTCACATCCGTTTACTTTCTTATTTCATGAAATACTTTATTCCTTTTAGCCTGATAGCATTAAAAATGGAGTTCAGCTTTTATCAAAAGCATATTCAATTGACAACCGAAATCCAATGGTTCTCAACCATTTGGCAAATCATTTCTTTTTTAAGAAGGTAAGTTAAAGTTGTAATTTCCCTTATACTTTATGATCTTTCAGTCTTTTTGTATGCCTCATTAGGCAGCATAGGTTCCAAATCTTTAATTCGGTGTAAAGAGGCGTGTGTAAAATTCAGTGACCTATTTCTTTAAGCTGGATGACTTGAAAGAAGCTGTACGCACTTTTCCATGATTCCACCGTTAGACTTTTCAGAAATCTTGAATAGTTGTCAAAATTACAGCCTATTTTACATTACAGCTTATTTCATGATGTGACGTCATCAAAGTT
Source organism: Aurelia sp. 3 sensu Dawson et al. (2005) (assembly GCA_964020215.1). Classification (NCBI taxonomy): domain Eukaryota; kingdom Metazoa; phylum Cnidaria; class Scyphozoa; order Semaeostomeae; family Ulmaridae; genus Aurelia; species Aurelia sp. 3 sensu Dawson et al. (2005). The sequence continues at coordinate 18,473,696 of OZ026592.1, forward strand.
CTAAATCACAAACCAGAAAAGTGAAAGAGTTTTGCTTGATACCATGTTATAGACATCCATAAACTATGGTTGTCTTGAAAATTATTTGATCTTTCGTCAACGGGTTAAGAAATTACGACAGTCTTAACTTTTTTTCGAAAATTAGAAGAAATCTTAAAAAAGAAGAAAACCACTGTAACTCTGAAAATATTGAAGATTTCAGAAAAGTCTAACGGCAGATTTACTGCAAAATAGTTCAAGTTTCTATGAAGCCGTTGAAGCCGTTCAGTTCAAAGAAATAGGTTATAGAATTTTACACCCAGCTTTTTAAAGATTTGAAACCTATGCTTCATCAGGCCATTCCGATGTGTGTAACAGCTTTGAAGTGCAAAAAACTCTGTTTCTGTTGCCCCCAAAACATATGCAAATTTTAATTTGTGCCGAATGACCCCCTAGTAACCAGGGCATGAAAAAATATTCTCCTTCCTACGACCAGACGAAAGACCATACTTCAATTTCTTACATCGAAGAGAAATGCGAAAATGCCAAACTTTCTTAAAGAGAGGTCAGGATGCAAAGATAACTTGCCTCTGGTAGATTCCAGTTTCTTTCTCTGGTAGATTACATTTCTCGCTCTTGCACATAGCTAGCCTTTCCCTGGTAGACTGGATTCCACTGATTTCCTTTGGTTGTTCGCGTAAGATTACTCGATTATGCAGCTTGTGGCTTTGCGTTTCATGATATGTATCTTTATTTTATGAAGGATTACACGAAAGTACAACATCTGGCATTGCACGCATTTCATGGTACTGAAGTTGAGGCTATGCAAGCTGAAAGTTGTTATCAATTGGCAAGATCTTTTCATGTTCAGGTATTTATAATCTTAAAATCGTTCCTTTTTAATCTTCTTTAATATCAAGTTACAACAAGTATCCTTAGACTTCAAGAACGTTCTTCAAAATTCTTGCTGTCCCCGGTAACACTGATTGTACAGGGTGTCTCAAAAAAATTGTTCGACGTTTGATTAAATACTAAAAAATAACGATACGCTGAATGGACCCTTGGTCAAGTCGCCCTTTTCCTGAGATTTTAAATTAATTTTTGACAAAAGAATCTTGCAAATCCGCTAAAAATTCATGGGGTTTCAAGCTTTTGAAGTTCAAGTTTGTGCGAAAGCTGAAACCAGAGGCCTCAAAATGGCATTTTTGGTAAAAGTCCCATAAGCCGTCGTTTCTGTTTTTTCTCAATTGTTTCAGGGCGAACCAAATGGGATTCAAACAGGTTTTTGATAAAACTAACTGTCAAGCATATGGATGCTTTGAGGAAACAGATTCGGTCTTTCGCCGATTATGTTTTGAACCATTGTTTTTGGACTTACGCAATGTTAGGAAATTTTCAGAATGATCGCAAGAAATAATTTACTTCAGAAGTCCTATTTGGTTTGCTCTGATATCAACGAGAGCTATGACATTGGATAAGCTTCTCTTACCTCCGTGTTCGAGCTTTTTGCAATACAAGTAATCTGGGGGGTCTCTGGTTTCAGCTATCGCATATTTCCGACCTTCGAGAGCTCGTAACTCAGTCAATTTTCGACCGATCTGCACGATTTTAGTCTCTAAAATTATTTCATAATCTTAGAAACAAGGCTATCTTTGCATGAGCCTGTTCATGTTGTCCTTATTTTTTAATATTTAATCAAACGTCGAACAATTTTTTTGAGACACCCTGTAGTATTTGCGATGTCTTTAAAGCATTCCAATTTCCATCAAGTTTTCTTTTAACCGTGTCAATATTTTCCCCAACGCTCCGATTATAACTGGAATAAATTTTACTTTCATATTCTCAGCTGAGTCTAAGTAGGCATCCATCTTAAGTTATTTAGAAAAGAAAAATTTGATGTATCTTTGGTTTTTTAAATATTAGCACATTTAGAATAAGATTCAAATTGTATACTAAGCTTTTACTAATTTTTTTGACCTATGTTGTAAATCAGTCTTAGATTTTTTTCATGGAGGGCCTCTTGGAAGTCAGTAGCTGTGCTGAATGGCTACCCTCCGTCATGGCAGATAGATAGATGAAAAATAGAAATATTTAATGTCCTGCTTATGTTTTCGGCTAAGTCCTAATATTTTACAGGTTTTATTGCTTCTTTTTCTTTCTCTTACTTTTCTTTAGAACACTCTACATCGATAAGTTGGCAGTCTTTATTATCTTTATCCTCTGCAGCAATATCTAATCACTTTGGTGTTTCGGCCTGGATTGTAATGTTCCACAATATTTTGTGTTTTGCATTGTTTTCATTCCAGTTTTGTAATTTTAGCCAGCCTTGTAAGATCACCGTTTGACAATCTTTCAAAGTATTGCCGATTTCACCCTTTTAATGACTAGAATATATTTACTAGAAGTAGCTATCGCTAACTAATGCCCACGCTTCATCGCTTCAGTTCAAGCCTGAATCGCATTAGGAAAACATTGGAACGGCTGCTAAGAACTTTGTTTTGAAATGTTCATGAGACCACAGTCAGCGAAAAATACTCTTGCATTGTTGGAGACCAAGCTCCTCGTTTGATTCAACAGGGAAATACTTGGAATTTTGGCCTAATTTAACCTATCTGCTCCATTTGCAGCGAGAACGCTGGCTCTGCCCTTGCGTACCTTGGGGGCTTCCTCATTGAAGCCTGCTTGGTAAACAAAGCCCCAATCAAAATGTCAAAGCCATTTACACATCAATAATTTCCAAACAACGAAATCTTGAAATCTGTCTGGCAATTCAAGAAAACGGAAGTTTTGTGAAGACCCAGACAAATGCTTGTTTGTTGACCGTACAATATCAATTGTCATGAAATCGATTTTCATTGAGCTCTAGATATCATGAAAACATAAGAACAAAGCCCTGGATTGTTTTACGTCATAATACAGAGTCGTGGAAAATTTTTCTGACGCATTTTCATACGGATCTCTCAAACAGGCTTACTTTCCCGTGGCAGAATACCAACCCACACGGTGTTGAACGTGTTGAACGAGGCCATTAATAACGACCTCAAACAACTGGATACTTGGCTTCAAGGCAACAAGCTTTCCTTAAACGTTGCAAAAACAAATTCCATGCTTGTCTCCACCAAGCAAAGGCATAATATCCTTAAAAATCGAAATGAAGACTTGGATTTGAAAATTCGCGACAATGAGCTGGAAATAATCCAAAAAACAAAATACCTTGGTGTGCAGATCGACAACTCTCTTAACTGGAAGGAACACATCAAGACTGTCTCTTCCAAAGTTTCTAGAGCTATCGGCTTTTTAAAACATGCCAAGACGTTCCTACCGAAGGAAACATTGAAGACTCTTTACACAGCTATTGTCGAGCCACGCCTTCGATATTGTTGCTCTGTTTGGGGTTGTGCCGGTTCGACTGAGCTTAATCAGCTGCAAAAACTTCAAAACCGAGCTGCAAGGATTATAACCAACAGCAGCCTTGATACCCCAAGCGGACCACTTATCGACCAGCTGGGCTGGAAGACCATTGAACAACTCATCGCTAGTGAATCTGAAATAATGGTCTTCAAGTCCCTGCATGAACTGGCTCCCCAATACTTGTGTGACCTTTTCACGCGAAACTCAAAGTGCTCTACGTATGTCCTGCACAATTCTGAGACAGATTTAAGATTACCCATGAAAAAGTCAAGTAATGGGCAAAAATGCTTTTCCTATCGTGGAGCAAAAGTGTGGAATGAACTTCCTGCCGATACCAAACAGGCATCTTCCCTGAATAGTTTTAAAAGATCTATTTAGGAATTTTTCTTTTTCCCTTTCTTTTATGTTAGATTTTGTAAATATTGTATTAGGTTTTTATGTTATGGGTTTTATATTGTAATTATTCTTTTTAATATGTAATTGTATATCAAGGTTTTTAAGTGGAGGGCCCCTTGTAAAACAACTCTGGTTGAAGGGCTACCCTCCTTAATAAAATGAAAATGAAATGAAAATGAAATGAAGCGGAATCGCTATCGCGCGTGGGCAATGATTCAGTTCAGTTCAATGATTCAGTGTTATTAAATGTTAGTTTAATCGTTGGATCATTGGATGTAATCTATCAATAGGAGATTGAGGCCCCGTTCACACGAGAACGGAACGGAACGGAACGATGTTGAACTGTTCCAGAAAACAAAGGAATTTTTGCAGGTGTTCACACGAGAACGACTAGAAACGTTCCGTTCCGTTCCGAAAAGTGGACGGCTCTGAAAAGTGAGCCGTAAAATGTAACGAAACGGAACGAAACGATTTAGCCCTCGTGTGAACACTTTTTTGAAGCGTTCCGTTCCACTTTGCGGACTTTTTTCATGCAATTTATACATGAGGTAATTCTAAGACTCCAAACAATAGGATTGTTTACGCATGAAAATGGAAAAACTTAATGGCGAGCTTAGAAAATTTATATCTCTAGGGAGGAAGATATTAACACTTCAAATCGATCCATTGCCGTGTGAACACCCCTTAAAAAGTTCCGTTCCGTTCCGTTCCGTTCTGGTCCGTTCCGTTCCGTTCCGTTCCGTTCCGTTCCGTTCCGTTCCGTTCCGTTCCGTTCCGTTCTCGTGTGAACGGGGCCTGAAATCGCTCAAATCCATGCAAGTTTCGAATCATCAGATAGAAGAAGCTCTGATTTTAAATAGCAAATTTTAAATATCAAATAAAAGACGATCTGATTTTAGATTTGTATATGCAGCTCTTGAGTTAGCTATGTAAATTTAATTTAAAGACCCATAATAATAATAATAATAATCAATTTATTTAAAGTTGGCGCTAACATAACTATGTACAGTAAATATTAAAAACAATACTATACAAGCTAATCCAAGCCAACTGCTAAAGTTAATACATCTAATGAATATATATACATGATTAAATAAAGAAGATATAAAATACAAGGTATAAAATTTCAAAGCAGAATTAAAAACGTAATATCATAAAAATCCGAGCAGTTTAAAATTTAAAATTCTGGCTCTGGTGTGTCATGGTATCACAAAAATCCAAGTTGTGGTATGAAAGTCCTACATAATCTGCATGTGCAGTCAGTGCCATTCCAGCTTTTAATTTCATTCTTAAACTCATTGATAGATTGAGCATTCCTTATGTGCTGAGGTAGAGATAGCCACAGACGCTGCCCTCTACATTTGATGGTTTCAGATCCGTAACTTGTTGTTCTTACCATTGGTAGCAAAAATTCATTATTGTTTCTCAGATTATAAGTAACAGTACGCTCACAGAAGATCTCCCTCATAAAAGGGGGGTTTACGTTTTCCTTAGTTTTGAACATTTCAATCAAAGGAGTTTGCAGGTTCTTAGCATTTAGCATGAATACTAACCGAGTCATCTTTTCCTAGCAGGGTGTTAAAGCTAGATTCATAATCCTTGTATGCGATTCTCAGGGCCCTTTCATGTATTCTATTAATCTTATTATTCAGGTGCCTACTGTGAAACATCCAGACTAATGGACAATACTGAAATTGGCTAATTACAAAGGCTCTCATTAATATTCTTAGTTTATTAGAGTCCATGTATCCAGATATGCGAGCGAGGGCGAAAAGTTTGTTACCAGCCTTCTTACACAACTTACTGATATGTGTCTCAAAAGTTAGTCTTTTGTCAATCACAACGCCAAGTAACTTTTCCTCTTCCGTATTTCCTATAACAGAGTCTCCTACATTAACTGTGATATGCTGATTAGAATTTCTGCCAAGTATGAGTAAATGACATTTATCTATGTTCAGTTTCATAAAGTTGTTAGCGAACCATTGGATAATAATGCTTGAATCATTCTCCAACCTTGCAATTACATTATCAAGATTATCATCACATGCATATATGGTAGTATCATCCGCGTAATTGCATATATCTGTATCCTGTATGGAGAGCAACAAGTCATTTATGTAGATGTTAAAGAACAGGGGACCAAGAACCGAGCCTTGTGGAACACCAAGAGAAAGTTGTTTGTAGGTACTAAATGACCCATTGATCTTAACTCTCTGGCGCCTATTTTCTAAGAAGCTGTTAACGAGACGCAGTGCTTCATCATCTAATTTTGCTAAAAGGAGGTCGTGTTTAATACAATCGAATGCTTTGGATAAGTCCATCAGGATTGCGCCAACATTCTCTCTATTGTCTAAGCTTGTTTTCCACTTTTCAAGCATTCGAACCAATGCGTGCTGCGCATTATACCCTTTACGAAAACCGCAAAGAAGTGACGATAAATAAGGTCCCATATAACTAATAATCTGTTTATCCAAAAGTCTCTCAAAAACCTTAGAAACAGTTGGCAAAACGCTCACGGGTCTGTAATTTTTCTTCCTGGTTTTCTCCTCCGTTTTATGAAGGGAAGTGACATCCGCTAGTTTCAGTAAGTCTGGAAACAAACCATTTTGTACACAATCGTTGAAAATAAGCTGCAACGATTCGGAGCAAATTTCAGAGCTGCTTTTCAGAACTTTTGCAGGTATATTTTTAAAGGTTGTTGCTTTTTTAGGATTAAGTCTCCCAATTTCAGTATGCATCTGTTCCAACGAAACCTTTTGGAATTTGAAGAAATTATCGTTTTGAGCAAAACTACGGATCTTCCTTATGCTTGGGTGGTTGGAATACTTGATTATAGCCCTATCTATAGGATCTGAGACACCTTCTGTACTTGAAATAACCTCACTGTTCTCCGTAAGACCTAATGAGTCGGTAATAGATACAAAATAATCATTCAGGGTTTCAGCAACTTCCTTATCATTGGAGATTATCGTGTCATTCTCAACAAGGGTAATTTTTGAATTAGATCGACCTTTATCGGAAAGGATAGGTTTCACAGTTTTCCAAAACCTTTTATTGTCAGTAACATCAGAAATATTCAAATTTTTGTAAAAATTCCTTTTCTCCTTTCTGAATAATTTAACACACAAGTTACGCTGCCGGCGAAACGCTTCCCAGTGTTCAGCAGTGCGGCTTTTATTATATCTATTTTTCAATCGAGAACGCAACATAGTAGCTTTACGGAGAACTCGATTCATGAAGGGTCCATCATTGGCCCTTGCGTATTTCTTCTTCATCGGTGCATGCTTATCAAGCACTTTTTCAAAGCAATTTTGAAAAGAGCTATAGTCTAAATCAGTTTGCTCGATACTGTCCTACTCTTCTTTAAGTTCTCGTTTGAAAGTCTGTTCCGAAAAGTTCTTATAATCTCTATAGTTAATAACAGTAGGCCCAGTTTTTTTGTACGTTGTTTTCAAAACTGTGACTATCATTTTGTGGAAGTCAGAAAGACCTGTCTCGAATGTAGTTGTATGTTGGAAACTCCTATACCTATTTGTTAAGATTAGGTCAATACACCGTGGATTATCAGCCCTGAAACAGGTTGGCTCTTTTACCAGATTTTTGAGGTCATAGCTGTTCATAAAAGTACGAATCTGCTGATCTGTCTCCACTGTATTAAAATCACCAAGCAACAGAACATTGTCATATTTTTCACTGTAATGATCAACTGCTTTGCCAAGATTTTCGAAAAAGTGATCTTGTGATTGGGATGGTTGTCGGTAAATACTGAAAAGGACCCATTTTTTCCCCCTTAAATTTATTTCAAAAAAAATGCATTCCATATCAATTTCAAACTTGAAAGATTGTAACTGTCTCATTGTGATGTCGCTTTTCACGTATACCAACAGACCTCCACCTTCACCATCTCTATCAAGTCGCAGTGGATCAGCGTAACCTTCAATATGGAATTGTTCTTTTGGGAAAGAATCATCAATTTTTGTTTCCCCAACCATTAGAATATCAAGATTCTGTGAAACTATCCCTTTTAATGGATCAAATTTATTTCTAATGGAGTTTATATTTAATTAACCGATAGTCAAACGACCGACGTTCCTTAAACGCAGGTTTTTCAATGCCGATTTTGCATCACTGTCATCAGGGGCTTCCTGTGAATCCAAAATAGTGGATTCAGGAGAACTAACCTCCGCTGCTGGGTTAGTAGAAATGGTGACGCTAGAAGGATCAGGCGTTTCAGCTTTTATACGCATGGGAAGTTCGTTGTATGACTTTACCCCCTCAATATCTAGTCAGTATCCAAGATTAAAAATAAAATTGTTAGCTAAAAGCGTGGTCCCATAGTCCCATTATCACCCAGTGTCCTTTGCGACAACGCTGCAGTCTCAGAATGTCTGAATCTTACTTGAGCAGATCATGTGGATCCAGAATGCAGTTGTTGAAGTGAAAGTGAAAACCTGGACTTTTGTTGAATTTTTTTGTCAGTTTTGCACTGATAGTTTTGGTAGTACTGCAGTTGTATCCATTGTTTTCCACTAAGGCCAGATTTAATTTTGAATAGTCTGAAGATTGCAGCGGGCTCGCAGTACCCTTGCTGACAATGAATCCTTAAGCAGTCGTTTACACTTATCAACCTTGGCTGACAATGAATCATTAAACAGTCATTTACACCATCTCGATGTTTACAATTATCAAATTGCTTCTTCTCATCAGGGTGATTACGATCAAGCATTTCAATATTATTACCAAGCAACACAATTCGCTTCACCAACATTTGTGCTGCCTTGGTTTGGACTGGGTCAGATGTATATCGCCAGGGGAGACAATGTCAATGTGAGTAAAAAACAATTTGCATTGTTCCATTTGTTATAATTCTATCGTTCGTTTTAATTTAATTGTTTTTTTATGATTCCATTATTCTGTTGTCCTTCTATTGTTTCATCCTTTCCATCTTTTGACTTGGTTCCGGTGCTTTGTTTGCCATTCAGTTCTTTTGTATTGACTTTTCTTTGGTCAAGTCCGATTGACAGATTTCAGTTTGAAAAATGTTGAATTGATTGAAAATGTTGACCATTCAATCAAATATTGCTAATTGGTATTGTTTTGATAATTAGGGAGCAGTAGCCTTTCAATTAACGTGCGCTTGCTCTGCCTCTCCTGGGAATTCTCTCCATGAAATATTACTCTATTGATTTATTTAGGTGCGTCCTGTTTTGTGTCACATCTTTGTTGCATTTAAACATTTATGATGTTCTCGTAGGCTGCAAATTGTTTTGAAAAGGTGCTGAAACATCAAGCGAATAATTACGAAACAATGAAGATTCTAGGATCGTTGTATAGTACAGCAACAGAACCAGAAAAAAGGGAAACTGCCAAAGTAAGTCTCATTTCATCAAATATATTTTGTATGTATTCTTTTATCCTAATCTATTTATTGTTACATGTTGGTGATTGTGTCTGTGGTATATTTAAATCAATTCAGAGGTGGATTTTTTCATGATTACTGGTTAATCCATTAGATCTATGACGCTTTGAAATTATGCCCACTTTTTCACTCAAGTTGCATTTAATAAGCCATTGTTACCCAGGGTTCTTTGTGCGCATGCTACAATTTCAGAAACGTAAATTATCATCCACAGTGCAGTAGATGAACTAATAGAATACTTCGACGTTTTGATGGTAAAAATTTTGTATCAACTAGTCATCTACTCACGTATTCCATTCTATACAACACTCCCGCATTCTGCATCCATTGCTTCCGATGAGGCACAATTTGATTTCAGACTGTTGTTCATAGGAAAGAGTGAAGTGGTGCAATTGCTGTTATTTGTCTCATGTATTTTGGTCAATATTGCAGCCGTATTGGTAACCACAGGCGTTGGTGATTATGTTGCTAAACTTAAAGTTTTTGTCAGTTCTTGAAAGAATAAGCTAATGGTGGAATTATTGATTGCCAAATGATAGAATAAAAACTACAATTTTTGAGGTTTTTACAAATCTAGAGAGCCTTAAACGGCTGTGTTTTACGGGCTGTGTGACATGTTTTTACGGCTTTTAAAATTTCTCTGTTCTATTTTAAGAATCATTTGAAGAAAGTAACTGAACAATTTCCTGATGATGTCGAAGCGTGGATCGAATATGCCGGAATCTTAGAACAGACTGATGTGCAGGTATGGCATTTTTTGCTGTTTTTGGCAATTAAACGAAAGAACTCTAAGGCTATGTTTACGTGTTATATCTGATTAGTAAAAAGACAATCCTGGTTTAGAGGGCCACTACTTCCTGGATATGAAGGTGATGTTATTGGTAGTGACACTTTTGATAGTGGACATGTTCAAAAAAAATTTAAAATTCACTCGAAGAAAGCCCCTTAAGAAACTTTCAAAACAGTGAGAACAATTGTGCCTGATTTTAGGCACATTTTAAAGGTTTCTTTAAAAGGGCTTTCTCAATTAAATCCTTAATAATTTCAAAACGAAGTTGCTGATGTTAGTCGGGAGGGTTTTGGAATACAGTAAAAACCCGTGTGTAAAGACCTAATGAGTAAGAACCGGCAGGCTGAACTTTTGAACTAAGACCTCATTGTATATGAGCCCATTCAGCCTGAAATTTGAAATAGGTTCTTATTTGCAGAGATCATTCAAACAACCTTCTTGTTATTGGCTTAGTTTTTTGTTGCTTTTATAGAATCTATAGTATATTAACAGTACTTGGGTTCAAGAGGTCTTATTGTCACAACAGAAGTTTGTGGAAGAATCAGAAATGTTTATATGATCTAATGAGAACCTTTGAACGCTTTTTATTGGGTTAAATAAATAAATGTCATTTCTATAAAATTTCTGATTCTTCTACAAACTTTGTTGTGCATACGACCTTATGAACTCAATTGCTATGAACTGGAAATAAGTAATAGGCTTGAAGTTTGAATATGAACAAAAGAAATTCCTGAAAGCCCTAACTGAAATACAATAAGAACCAAATTAAGAACTTAAAAAGCCTCATATCCCACTAAATACCCAATGTATAAGAACGTAGTCAGGCTGACTTGCAAAATTGTAGGTTCTTATATGCGGGTTTTCATTGTATATCTACAGGGGAACGATGCTAATATTATTGTTATGATAATCAGGAAGTAGTGTTTAATCTTCAAATGCCTACAAGGAACAAGTATTCCAGCGTTTTCATCATACGCCGAGGAAATAAATCACAATTATAAGACAAGAAATAATAACGCATCTCTGCGTCTGCCACTACTGAGAACTGAAGCAGCAAGAAAATCATTTTGGTTTCAAGGACCTCGCTGTTACAACGAACTTCCCTTGGAGATTCGTTCCTTGAATTCTTTTGTGCTATTTAGATCAAGATTGAAGGAGTACTATGACTAAAAGTGATTCCCTGTAAATAAGATACTCTTGTCGAAACGATTTCTTGTAAATATTTTTGTAATTTCCTCGACCAGTTTTACATTGTATTAGGATTACTATCATTAATTTCTCTTTTATATTAAATTTTAAATTTAACAGGGCCCTTGTTGATAACAATACTTTCTAGTATTGATAAGGTATTTACCCTGTATAAACATGTATATTATTATTATTATTATTATTATTATTATTATTATTATTATTATTATTATTATTATTATTATTATTATTATTATTATTATTATTATTATTATTATTATTATTATTATTATTATTATTATTATTATTATTATTATTATTAAAGCGAACTAAACCATCTTTCAAAGCCAAACAGAAAATAAAATATAAAAACAAACACTGTTGGATTACGTAAACGTTTCGATTAAAATCTTCATCAGTATAAAAAACTTTACATGGCAGCCGAGCATTTATAGACATTACGTTGTTTACACCTAAAATTATTTACATGGTGATAATGCTAAATTTACAATTGGTCTATCTGAAAAATCTTATAACAAACAATAGAATTTTTGCTGCTTTGCACAAGTTAAAATATTTTCTAGTGTCCTTTGTGAGTTAGAAAAGGGACTGGGAGCTCTTAAACTTATACTGGAAACTTTTCTACTCCCCCAAGTGACCCTCCGATATATTCGCATACTGCTTAACTCTTCTTTTAGCAGTAGCTGAATCCCAGATGATTATACAAAAAACTTTTTTCCTTTGTGAATTTGAGAAAGACTGGAAGCTCCTTGAACTCATACTGGATCTTTTTAGGTTACACTGGCAACCTTGCAGCTACCCCAAGTGACCCCCCGAGAGAACAGCACACTGCTTAACTCTTCTTTTAGCAATAGCTGAATCCCACGAGAAGCCACAAAGGGCAAACACAAAACATTATTAATTTACGCCAGTATAACCTCTTGGGACAATCAGATACAATGGCAGAATCTAAGCCGTTCCGCATGCAAACACGTCTAATTCTACATCTGCAGCTCTTTCATTGAGACCCTTTGGCGCAAAAGTTTCAAGTCGATATTGCCAAAACAACTCCCTCCTACGAAGCGAAAAAACATCATCAGCCCCATCTATGATTTTAATCCCAACCCGAAAATTTCCGTTGTGTCCGTTTTCAAAAAAATGACTGAAAAAACTTGCCTGTGGGACAGGTTTCCCCTTATCAAGAGAGTTTTCGTTGTGTTTGCGTGCATATGTTCTAAAATAGGATTTGTAAACATTGAACCTTTGCCGAAATTTCGTCTTAGTACTCCCGACATACTTCATGTTGCATGACTCACATTGCAATAGATAAACCACATGATCAGAGTTGCAATCAAATCGCCCCGAGAAGTTTTTGAAAGACCTCGTAGAGTCAGAATTTTGAAACGTATCCCCCTCCTTCATCAAAGGGCAAATTTGGCAACTCCTTCTACCATTGCACCTGAAAGTGCCTTTTTCCATCAACTCTTCATCAAAACCTACGGATACCCATCAACTCTTGCATCGAGCTTTATGTCATCCTAACCACACAAAAAAGGGAATTCCATATAGCCAGGCCCTTCGAATTCGTCGTATTTGCTCAGAGGAACAGTTTTTCCAAAATAGGGTGGGAGAATTAAAATCTTGGCTTCTAGAAAGGGGCTACAGTGGTAACGAAGTTGACAGCCAAATTGACCGGGTGCGGGACAAAAATCGTGCTACTTTATTGGATGCCAGGCCCAAGGAAAAAGATGATATGAAAATACCTTTAGTGCTAACTTATCACCCAGCCATGCACAAAGTTTATGAAATCCTTCGCGAAAACCAAAATGTGTTATTGGTAGACATGGAACACAAGGAAGTTTTTAAGGACAAAATATTTGTAACGTTTAGGAGGGCAAAAAGCTTGAAAGACAAACTCGTGCGAGCTAAGCTGCCAAGTATCGATGAAGAGTTGATGGAAAAAGGCAATGGTAGAAGGAGTTGCCAAATTTGCCCTTTGATGAAGGAGGGGGATACGTTTCAAAATTCTGACTCTACGAGGTCTTTCAAAAACTTCTCGGGGCGATTTGATTGCAACTCTGATCATGTGGTTTATCTATTGCAATGTGAGTCATGCAACATGAAGTATGTCGGGAGTACTAAGACGAAATTTCGGCAAAGGTTCAATGTTTACAAATCCTATTTTAGAACATATGCACGCAAACACAACGAAAACTCTCTTGATAAGGGGAAACCTGTCCCACAGGCAAGTTTTTTCAGTCATTTTTTTGAAAACGGACACAACGGAAATTTTCGGGTTGGGATTAAAATCATAGATGGGGCTGATGATGTTTTTTCGCTTCGTAGGAGGGAGTTGTTTTGGCAATATCGACTTGAAACTTTTGCGCCAAAGGGTCTCAATGAAAGAGCTGCAGATGTAGAATTAGACGTGTTTGCATGCGGAACGGCTTAGATTCTGCCATTGTATCTGATTGTCCCAAGAGGTTATACTGGCGTAAATTAATAATGTTTTGTGTTTGCCCTTTGTGGCTTCTCGTGGGATTCAGCTATTGCTAAAAGAAGAGTTAAGCAGTGTGCTGTTCTCTCGGGGGGTCACTTGGGGTAGCTGCAAGGTTGCCAGTGTAACCTAAAAAGATCCAGTATGAGTTCAAGGAGCTTCCAGTCTTTCTCAAATTCACAAAGGAAAAAAGTTTTTTGTATAATCATCTGGGATTCAGCTACTGCTAAAAGAAGAGTTAAGCAGTATGCGAATATATCGGAGGGTCACTTGGGGGAGTAGAAAAGTTTCCAGTATAAGTTTAAGAGCTCCCAGTCCCTTTTCTAACTCACAACAAAGTAACTTTGCTCACAAAGGACACTAGAAAATATTTTAACTTGTGCAAAGCAGCAAAAATTCTATTGTTTGTTATAAGATTTTTCAGATAGACCAATTGTAAATTTAGCATTATCACCATGTAAATAATTTTAGGTGTAAACAACGTAATGTCTATAAATGCTCGGCTGCCATGTAAAGTTTTTTATACTGATGAAGATTTTAATCGAAACGTTTACGTAATCCAACAGTGTTTGTTTTTATATTATTATTATTATTATTATTATTATTATTATTATTATTATTATCTTATGCTCCTGCTTTAAGCACTGGCAGTTCTAATAACCGAATTTACATCCCAAGGAAGCGGGTCAATACCCTTGACCAAGGGTCCCTTGGGGTCATTGTCCTTTAGTACTCAAGTACTTTTCTTAATATCCTGGCTGTTCCTAATAATGTCGTCTTCTGTAAGAGTGCTGTATTCACTGTGATATCCAGTTTTTCTAACCATTCATCCAGTTTCTTCGTTATACTTCCGAGTGCACCAATAATCACAGGTACAACTATCACATTTCTCATGTTCCAAATGCTCTTAATTTCTCTTTTCAAATCTTGATATTTCTCCACTTTCTCTTTTTCTTTGTCATTAGTCCTACTATCACCTGGCACCGCAATGTCAATGATGATGCATTTTCTCTCACCTTTAATCACAACAACTAGGTCCGGTCTTCTAGCTTCAATTAAATGATCACACTGAATATTCACATCCCAAAGTAGCTTTACCTCGGCATTTTCCACTACACCCTCAGGAGAATGCTCATACCATTTTTCCGTCCTTTCAATATTGTATTTCTTGCATAAATGCCAATGCACAATCCTCGCAACGTTGTCGTGCCTTCGTTTGTATTCTTTCTGTGCCATCTTCTTGCACTCACTGACAATGTGATGTACAGTTTCGCCCTTCTCTTCACACATCCTACAAAGTGGTGACTCTGCTGATTTGTCAATATGGTGTTTAACATAATTTGTTCGGATAGCCTGTTCTTGCGCTGCACACAAAAGTGACTCTGTATGTATCTTAAGATCAGCTTTTCTCAGCCATTCCCATGTCTTGTTTTCATCTGTTGATTGCGGCATCTCTCTAACAAACTGCCCGTACATTCTTTTTTCCTTCCATCTTTGTTCTTTTTCATTTATCCATCCCCTTTTGAACTCATCCTTACTTACAACATCATCAGTGTCCACCACTTTAGCAAACCTAACACCTCGAATCAATGATTCCACGGAATTCCGGACATACCATCCCAAATTGTTCTCCTCACTTCGAACACAACCCTCGCAGCTAATCAGTCCACGCCCTCCTTTCTCTCTGGTCACATATAACCTGTCTACATCGCTCTTAGGATGAAATGCACCGTGCATTGTCATAATCTTCCTCGATTTCCTATCCATGCTCTTTAGTTCATTTGTTGTCCATTTCAAGATCCCTGCCCCATATCTCAAAACTGATACAGCCCATGTGTTAATTGCTAATATCTTATTCTTACCATTCAATTTTGATTTCAACACCAACTTTAACCTTCGTTTGTATTCGCTTGCAAACTTGTCTTTCATTTCTGTTTCTTTGATCTTATCCATTTCTACAATACCCAGGTATTTGTATCCGCTTTCATCGACTTCTTTCATCATTTGCCCATTCGGAAGCGTAATACCATTTTGCTTCACAATTTTTCCTCTCTTCAATACCAACACTCCACACTTGTTTAATCCGAACTGCATTCCAATGTCCTCGCTGAAGAGATGAACAGTTTGTACCAGTGAATCTATTTGGTCCTGATTCTTGGCAAATAATTTGAGATCGTCCATGAATAATAGATGATTAATTCTGAATTCCTTGTTACCCCATTCATAAGAAGCTGCTACTTTCCTCAAGGTCAACGTCAGTGGAATCATACATAACACAAACAGTAGTGGAGATAGACTGTCTCCCTGGAAAATCCCTCTCTGAATATCAACATCTCCCAAGCTTTCACCAGAAGATGTTAATTCTAGCTTCCATGATCGCATACTATCACTCATGAATTTTATAACATTCTCAGCTATCCCAAACAACTCTAGGCACTCAATAATCCAGCTATGAGGCACCATATCGTACGCCTTTTTGTAATCAATCCACGCCATAGCTAGATTTGTCTTTCTCTTCTTACAATCTTTAAGCACTGTTTTGTCGATCAACAGTTGGTCCTTTGTTCCCCGACTCCCCCTCCGGCAACCCTTCTGTTCATCTGGTAATACTTTCTCCCTTTCCAAGAAGCCATACATCTCTTCTGCAATCATGCCTGTTAGTAACTTCCACATTAAGGGTAGGCAAGATATGGGTCGAAAATTATCAACTGCTCTGCCCTTAGCCGGATCCTTCTGACATAGCACAGTTCTCCCATATACCATCCACTCAGGCAACATGTTTGCACCACTTATAATTTCATTCAACTGATTTGCGATTCTCGCGTGCATTGACGACAGTTTCTTGATCCAATAGCCTTGGACACCGTCTCTTCCTGGAGCCTTCCAATTGGGGATCTTTCTACTCTGTTTTTTAACCATCTCTTCTGTGATCTCCATATCCTCCATATTTACGTTACTTTGTTCTCTTTTCAGATCCTGCAACCATTCTGCTTGTCTATTATGTTCTTTTTCTATGCTCCAGATCTCACTCCAAAACTTCTTACTCTCTTCAGCATCCGGTATTACACTCTTGCCATTAGCTCCCCCATTCAGTTCTTTATACACTTTTTTCTGCTCCACTGCAAACATTCGATTCTGTCTGTATTGTGTTATTCTATCTCCATATCTCTTTATCTTTGCCGCTTTTGCTAATAACCTTTGCTTCAGTTCTTCTATGACAGTTGTGAGACCTTTCCTTTTAATTCCATACTTATCACCTAAATTCTTAACCTTCCTTTTCCCTCTCATACCAGTCTCACCTCTTTTTTCTCTTTCAAGTATACTGATATCTTTCTTCAAATTCTTTATGTCGCCTTCTATACGTCGCTTCCACCATGGGTCCTGTTTCTTCCCCTTCTTGACTGCTTTCAATCCTAGCTGTTTGGCAACCCAAAGGCTAGCTGCTTTAATGAGGTTATTAGTCTGGGTGATATCTGCTGTCACAAGGTGTTTAATGGCTCCATTCACTTTTAGTGTTTCTTCACTTAATCTCTTCTGATCAACTTTCTTAAACATTATGTTATCATTTGTTTCTCTTTGTGCCATCAATCCTTTTACTTCATCAATGATCAATTGCTCCTCAGGTGTTATTTCCGAAGCCTCACTAACTTCAACTGCAATTTCAGCCTCATTAACCTCATTCACCTCACCCTCAATATTCAGTCTTGATGATATATCTTCCCCGTCATTGATGTCATTGACTTCTTGCTGTTCGTCTTCACTCTGTTTTGCCAATCTTCTCCTTATCGCCTCTAATTCCAACTCTGACAACCAACCATTCTTTCTGATAGCTCTGGCCTGGTCACACAGTCTTTGTTCACTGGTGTTAAACATTCCCCGTTCTCGCCATTCTCTATACATCCGCTGCTGATATCCTCTTACTGGCACACCATTCTCATCAAATGGATTAGCACTATAGAAACATTCCATGACAACAATATTCATTTCTTTCGTCCACTTCATTCTGGCAGTCGCTTGGTTACGACCGGGTCTGCGCTGCTCATCCACAGAACACCTGCCGGACGAGGCACCTTCACTTGCAGTTCCAGTGCCATTCACGTCGTTATTTACATTTCTGTTTTGGTTCATTTTCACTCATGATGAGGTTTGTGGTGATAGGTGTCACAACCACCGGTGTTTTTATCGAGACACCATCTCTAGGAGGGCTGTCAACCAAGACTAAAGAGTCCCCCCTACCCATGAGACAGACTAGCCCCCGCCGGACGCCAACCCGGTATTTCAAGGCCTCGGGGAGAGCTGACAGGTACTACACCTTGCTCAAGGGTGACCTGGAGGTAGTTGTGGCAAAGGGTAACCTCATTCTCCCACGTCGAAACTCCACAACCGGATGTAGTTTAGTGTCATGCCCAGGACATATTATTATTATTATTATTATTATTATTATTATTATTATTATTATTATTATTATTATTATTATTATTATTATTATTATGGGGCAGAAAATGTATTTTCATTGCGACGAAAAGAACTTTTTTTGGCAATATCGATTGGGAACATTTTTACCAAGGGGACTTAATGAACGGGCTGCGGATGTTGAGCTGGACATGTTTGCGTGCGGGATGGCCTGAATCTTGCTATTGCATTTATTTCCTGAAGATTGTGGTGGGCGTGGCTGTGCGGGCCATCTCCTCAGGAATAAAACAGACCAAAATCAGGTTATCTACCAACCAACCAAATCTCGTTATAGTAAAAACTTTGAACCGTTACGAGGCAGGCTGGCAATGGTGGACGAGAGGGACGAGCAGTGGGGAGCTGCGAAAGATAACACAGAAAAGTATGGAAGAAGAATTGGCACTGCATAAGAGCAATGGAAAGTATGGCATCAAAATGAGCTAGGTACAGGACAGGTAAATATTTGATTTCTCACATGATCTGTTTTCTTGCAGATTTTGCATTATTGAAAGTTACATGGTCGACGATGATCGATCGTGTGCTATAAAGGCTATATTGCCGGCCATAATATTTCAGGAGAATATCGACGGACCTTATTGCTTATTCTATTGATCCCTCTGAACACAAACATGATTCAATTGCAATTTCTATACATTAGATCTTATGGCACTTGCACAAAAATCCATTTGTAATTCTGTAGCTATTGGATCATAACTCTTTCTTTGCAAGTGTACCGCAGGCCTATTATTATTTACGTATGAAAGCAGCTTATTAAAGTTAAATAAGAAAGAGCCTTACTCAGAATTATGCAATTGGCTGTAGCAGCAGTTACACAAACAGATAAAATGTACAAAGAATATGTTGAATGGCCTGACACACCCACAGAGGGCATCCAGCAATATGAAAGCAAACTGTTTCAGATTTCTATACTCAGAGAAAACCAAAACCTTCATATCAAACAGGCACAACTAGCTCCCTGAAAGAACTGAATCTTGGTCAACAGATGATAGGGCATATGGAAACATGAGAATATCTTTTTTTTTGGTAGTATAACTGAAAGGAAACTCCATTTCCAATCAATTTGTGAATCATTCAGTGCAAAAGTCAAAATGTTAAATATAATTTTCTTGCAGATATTTACCACTCAACAGTACTGCCAACCATCAGATATGCAATTGCTGCATGGGATATATGCAGCAAAAAGATTTTGAAGAATTTGTTGAGTATTCACTTACAGTACAAGCTTAGGAACACTGGAGAGGGGGGCACGGGGGAGGCAAGTGCCCATCCTGCCCCTTCCTAAGAGGGGCATTGGGGGCAAAAGTGTCCTTTTCATGGAACAATACATTTCTTTAACAACACTCAATTTGATAGTACGAAAACCATGCATTAAACCTTTAAGTGGAATAATCATCGCAGCTTGAATGGTCATACCCAAATATGCAAGAGAGAGCATGATTTACATCAGTCAGAATATTCTTGATAGTATTTTATGCAAATTTGAAGGATGTGGCCACAAAATTTTTACCGGGGGAAGACCCCAGATCCACCTAATTTTTGGTTCGCTTCCCTCGTCATCGGTTTGGAGTGCCCTTGCCTTCCCCTTTGACTCCCTTGCCCTACCTTTGCTCCAGCGTCCCTGTACAAGCTACAAGAATAATCAACAGGGTTAACCAAATGTGAAAGACATTGATGTGCTGAATACAAAATGTAGCCTGCATGCAGACTCTACTGATTCCCTGAAGAGAAGTGAGGTTCCTCCAGAGAGTCTGCATATCAGCAACAGGCTTCAGGAACCTAACTAGACTGATGACGATTAGTCCCTTGTATCCCTGCGGTAAACCTTGCTCAAGAGGGACTCATGATGAAACAGTAAGAAACTTGGCCCTATTCTCTTCAATCATCAATGGAATTATGATGGAATCAAGGCTTCAAATCTCAGTCCCATGGGAGTGTTTTCAATTCTTCAATCAAATTGAAAATTCTATCACCTTTACACCATCACAATAGTAGTTCACAAACCCCGCAATCTGATTGGCACTGAAGAAATTGCTCTGTTTGGGCCTAAATAGGGCCAGGTTTTTCAGAGTAATACTATGAGTCTCTCTTGGCCAAAGCGCCATTGTCAAGTCAAAGAGCACAGTGAAACAAGAGACTCATCATTGTAAGTCTAGAACCTAACCTCATTGGTGGAAATAGATCTCTCTTGTTCTTTTTTTCATAAACGTCTTCAAGAAAGTTTTGTTTTCATTTAAGCAAACTTATATCCTCTTATAAAAAATTTCTATGTATGTTTGTATGCATGAATCTATGTATCTATGAGTCTTTATTCTAACTGACAAGGAAAATGCATGGGTTACTATGGACCATCTGTGATTACAGGTATATACATACTGTTACACTTTGACTAGATGCACCCGCTCCCTTTACCAGGAACTACACTCTTTACAGTTGTACCCCAATATGCAATTCCTCTTTCACAGTCCTTAATTTTTCATCTTGCAGATTCTCCAAACATTTTTACCACAGGGTAAACCTGTCAAATATAGTATGTGGCAAAGTTGGGAGAGAAAAGATGTGCAAAAATAACAACAGTAGGAAATGGCATAGATGATCAAAAGCTATTGCAGTACGGGTGCAGTACTTATACCAAACAAACTTAAAAAGCAGTCATCAGGCCTCAGATTACTGCTCTGGGATTGTTCTTTGTCAGCACTTATCACTGAATTAAATGAGTTAGAAACGGTTCCAAAGATGATAAAGAAGATTGAAATGTCACACTTCAATATTTCCTCTTGGAGTAGTGTGGTACTTGGCTCTCAGCATAGCAACACTACCATTTTTTATTGTTATAACTAAAGCTAAAAAACATATATATATATCTTCCTGATCAATTAATTAAAAGTGTCAAGGTAGGGATTGCAAACATGAATCAAGAAAGGGAATGGCATTGGACTCTTTCCTCTTATAAATTTTAACACTTGGTTTCAGCATGATGCCAAAATTGATCATTCCTGTCCCATTATAGATCACAGATACAAAAATATTTTCACCAAGTAAAATTGATCAACATTATCGAAATAATAATTGCAAACATGAATAAAGAAGAAAAAATGATATCTGTCCTTTTCCCCATATTTATCTGAAAATTGGTGCTGAGCATGCCAAAATTTGGTCACTTCTGCGCCACTTTATCGACCAAAGGTACAAAAAACTATTTTCTTCAAATAATATTGATGTAAATAGTTGAGATAGTGATTGCAAACTTGGAAAGGAAGAAAGAATGATATGTGTCTCATTTCTCTAACCTTGTTGGAAAATTGGTGCTTCGCATGCCAAAATTTGGTCACTTCTGCGCCATTTTATCGACCAAAGCTACAAAACACTATTTTCTTCAAGTACAATTGATGAAAATAGTCGAGATAGTGACTGCAAACATGAAAAAAGGCAAAAGAATGATGTCTCTCTCATTTGTCTGACTTTATCGGAAAATTGGTGCTTAGCATGCCAAAATTTGGTCACTTCTGCGCCATTTTATCGATCAAAGCTACAAAAAACTGTTTTCTTCAAGTACAATTGATGAAAATAGTCAAGATAGTGACTGCAAACATGAAAAAAGGCAAAAGAATGATGTCTCTCTCATTTGTCTGACTTTATCGGAAAATTGGTGCTTAGCATGCCAAAATTTGGTCACTTCTGCGCCATTTTATCGATCAAAGCTACAAAATACTAGCTTTTTCAAGTACAATTAATGAAAACATTGGAGATAGTGATTGCAAACATGAAAAAAGGCAAAAGAATGATGTCTCTCTCATTTGTCTGACTTTATCGGAAAATTGGTGCTTAGCATGCCAAAATTTGGTCACTTTTGCGCCATTTTATCGATCAAAGCTACAAAATACTATTTTCTTCAAGTACAATTGATGAAAATAGTCGAGATAGTGACTGCAAACATGAAAAAAGGCAAAAGAATGATGTCTCTCTCATTTGTCTGACTTTATCGGAAAATTGGTGCTTAGCATGCCAAAATTTGGTCACTTTTGAGCCATTTTATCGATCAAAGCTACAAAAAACTATTTTCTTCAAGTACAATTGATGAAAATAGTCGAGATAGTGACTGCAAACATGAAAAAAGGCAAAAGAATGATGTCTCTCTCATTTGTCTGACTTTATCGGAAAATTGGTGCTTAGCATGCCAAAATTTGGTCACTTCTGCGCCATTTTATCGACCAAAGCTACAAAAAACTATTTTCTTCAAGTACAATTGATGAAAATAGTCGAGATAGTGACTGCAAACATGAAAAAAGGCAAAAGAATGATGTCTCTCTCATTTGTCTGACTTTATCGGAAAATTGGTGCTTAGCATGCCAAAATTTGGTCACTTCTGCGCCATTTTATCGACCAAAGCTACAAAAAACTATTTTCTTCAAGTACAATTGATGAAAATAGTCAAGATAGTGACTGCAAACATGAAAAAAGGCAAAAGAATGATGTCTCTCTCATTTGTCTGACTTTATCGGAAAATTGGTGCTTAGCATGCCAAAATTTGGTCACTTTTGCGCCATTTTATCGATCAAAGCTACAAAAAACTATTTTCTTCAAGTACAATTGATGAAAATAGTCAAGATAGTGACTGCAAACATGAAAAAAGGCAAAAGAATGATGTCTCTCTCATTTGTCTGACTTTATCGGAAAATTGTTGCTTAGCATGCCAAAATTTGGTCACTTCTGCGCCATTTTATCGATCAAAGCTACAAAAAACTATTTTCTTCAAGTACAATTGATGAAAATAGTCAAGATAGTGACTGCAAACATGAAAAAAGGCAAAAGAATGATGTCTCTCTCATTTGTCTGACTTTATCGGAAAATTGGTGCTTAGCATGCCAAAATTTGGTCACTTTTGCGCCATTTTATCGATCAAAGCTACAAAAAACTATTTTCTTCAAGTACAATTGATAAAAATAGTCGAGATAGTGATTGCAAACATGAAAAAATGCAAACGAATGATATGTGTCCCATTTCTTTAACTTTATCGCAAATTTGGTGCTCAGCAGGAGGGGTGACAGGGTAGTGGTACCAGAGGGGTGGTACCTGGTACAACATTGTGCAAATATGGTGGAACCTGGTACCAAAGATAGGGGTACCGGTACCAAGCTTATATGACTCGGTACCAATAAAACTTTCGTCCTTGGATGATTTTGGAATTCCTAGAACAAATTTTTAGCTTTTACAGTGCAGACAAAGACACAGATGCCACGGTGACGTGCTCAGGAGTGGTTTGGTCTTGCTCATTGGTCTCACGAGGAACTGACGTAGACCTCCTTTCAGAATTCGTCACATTCATGATAGCTCCTTCCCACAAAATTGGTGGTACCAATACCTTCAATTTGGGTGGAACCTGGTACCTTATGAGTTGGTACCGGTACCAATGACCCCCCCTGTCACCCCCCTCTCAGCATGCCAAAATTTGGTCACTTTTGCGCCATTTTATCGATCAAAGCTACAGAATACTAGCTTTTTCAAGTACAATTGATAGAAATAGTCGAGATAGTGATTGCAAACATGAAAAAGGGCAAAAGAATGATGTCTCTCTCATTTGTCTGACTTTATCGGAAAATTGGTGCTTAGCATGCCAAAATTTGGTCACTTTTGCGCCATTTTATCGATCAGAACTACAGAATACTAGCTTTTTCAAGTACAATTGATAGAAATAGTCGAGAAGCGTTTTAAGACAAAGTAGAGGTTCTTTACCCAAATTTGTTTGAGACTTGTCAAATATTCAAGTTTGTCAGTGGCAGATAAGGGATCCAAGACGTCTCCTTGGCGAAGGTATATTATGTTTGCTCATGCTCAAAGAATTTCGTGAGGCTGCTACTCTGCAAAAATTTGTTACCAAATTGGCAAAATCCAAATTCAATACCGGTAAACATTTTTTTATAGATCTAAAAAGAACGTTAAAAATATAAAATAGATACATTTCTATGTACCAGCCACAGCGGGGAAGGACACTTGGTCATTTGGTCTCCACTGCGGCTGGCACTTACAATTCAACTATACTAGATACAATAAGAAAACAAAGACAAAAAAAGGATAAACAGGTAAAGGGAAGGGATTGCTGGTTTGTGTTGTGATATGATATAACGGCTGAGTCAAAAATGTCCGCCGATGTGTAGTACATTAAAAATTTCGAGTAATCAAGCCATTTCCACTCGCTATGCACTCACCCCACAGCAAAAATGCCCACCAAGAAGCAAGGACCCCACCACCACATACAGTTAGGCAGAAACCTCACACCCAAGCCAACACCCCCGCCACAGGGTGAGCCACAGCACGTGGGAACGCTTGGAAGATGATATCTAAAAGCTTCACGAACATCAGCCGCCATTTTTGACTCACCCGGTGCAATTCAATCAAAACGATTCGTTTTGTCAATAAAGGCTATTGTAGCTTCAAGAATGATTCGATTCGCCATAATGTTCAGTTGAGAACTCCCAAATAATAACAGATCGCATAGGGCGTTTGAATCCAAATTCGTGATATTTAAGCCTGGAATATCAGTGAGCTGACCAAAGAGATCTATACGCATTGGACTAAACAGGTGGCAGTGCAGGAGAAAGTGCTGGTTATCTTCAATGGCACATCCACATGCACAAATTGGGCTGAGACAGTCAAAATTATGCCGAAATCTGTGTTCATTTAAAGGACTAAATTCTATTCGAAGTTTTGTCAAGCGTCTAACGCCAACAATATCATAAACACCACATATGGAGTTTTTTAACGGTCGTACAGTTGAAATTAACTTCCTTTTGAATGCCGCAAGAGATTCTGAATATCTCACGTCACTATTAAGGAGGTTCCATTCCGCTATTACATTTTGGAAATATGTATTTGAAAAGCGAGCAGTCCTGGAACCTCTTTCCGGATAAGCACCTGGATTTCGCAGATTGTAGGTAATTTACGCTCCGGTGGGATGTGAGAAAAAGGTATTCAGGATGTTGAGTAGTTTTTAAGGTGAAGAAATGACAAAGTCGTCTGTACCATCTTCTGTCATGGAGATTTTCCCAGCCTAGTTCATTGAACAGCCTCTGCCTACTTGTACCTCTCCGTGCTCCAGTCACAGCAAGCGCTGCAGAATATTGAGTTTGTTCTAGTCTCTTTGTGAGATCTAACCTGATTATAGGTAAACATTGGTTCGTGAGATGCATTTTAGGCAAAAGTAGAGGGCGTGTCCTGAAAAATTTTCCTAGGGGCTTCGCCCCCAGATTCCTGGAGGCTATTCGACTTACCCTTATGGTTTATTTTTGTGTTTTTCTATCAACTTTTACTGAATACAGAAAGTTGTGAAATCTGATATACCTATTCCGTTAGCACATTTAAGGACCCTATATTCGTCAGGTCTTCCAGCTAAATACCTCAAACGAAAGCATGTCTCCCGACTCGGAAAATTGTTGGCCCTTGCCCCCTCACTCAAAAAGCTGAAATTCCGCCACTGCAATACTTTCAACAAAATTGACCAAGAGTGTGCAAGAAATGGCTGAAAGTATCTATGCAAGCCGAAGAAGAGTAATTTATTCGCTTCTGTCATTACAAACAATGGCTCTTGGAATTGTAGAATCCTTAGATTTTCATTTTCTACTGCAAGCCTAGTTGCGCGCGACGAAGGAGCGTGCTTACTAATTGCGAGGTAGTGAATTTTCGTTTGCTGGCCACGCATATTTGTTTTGTCTATTGCTTCATTGCCGCTGTTCAAAACGTTCGCATACCTTCAACTTTCCTGATCACATGCATTGATTGGAGACGACGCAGCAAATCGAGCAAATAAATGCTCGTCAATAGGATTAACTCAGCACAATAATCTGTTGACCGTGCTTTCATCACCCTTCTTCTACTCATAAAACATGGAATAGGGAATAATGGAACAATTAAATCCAGTTCAAGGGAACAGCAAAAAAGTCATTTACGAATTTAGTGTGGCTTTATTTGAGTTCAGAAATATCTTAGAGTGCGCGCAGTTGATAACTTTTAGTTACTTCTAGTGATATCTTATTTTGAGCATAGGTCAAAGTATAGGTCTAGTCTGTGTATAGATCCTTATAAAACATTGCTACATTATAGGAAATGATAGAATTAGTAGCTATTTTGCAAATTTTGACTGACTGAGTCATTTTAAGTTGATTATAGGTCTCTAGGGGGTTTTGGAAAATTTTCCGCCTTTGATGCTTTGCTAATACTTGGATATGCATTAGGGTTACATCTGAAATATACGTCAATTCTCATATAACAACGTTAAATGATAGGGAATGATAGAAATAGTGACTACTTCGCAAATTTTGACTGGCTGAGTCATTTTAAGTTGATTATAGGTCTCTAGGGGGTTTTGGACAATTTTCCGCCTTTGATGCTTTGCTAATACTTGGATATGCATTAGGGTTACATCTGAAATATACGTCAATTCTCATATAACAACGCTAAATGATAGGGAATGATAGAAATAGTGACTACTTCGCAAATTTTGACTAACTGAATCATTTTAAGTTGATTATAGGTCTCTAGGGGGTTTTGGACAATTTTCCGCCTTTGATGCTTTGCTAATACTTGGATATGCATTAGGGTTACATCTGAAATATACGTCAATTCTCATATAACAACGCTAAATGATAGGGAATGATAGAAATAGTGACTACTTCGCAAATTTTGACTGACTGAGTCATTTTAAGTTGATTATAGGTCTCTAGGGGGTTTTGGACAATTTTCCGCCTTTGATGCTTTGCTAATACTTGGATATGCATTAGGGTTACATCTGAAATATACGTCAATTCTCATATAACAACGCTAAATGATAGGGAATGATAGAAATAGTGACTACTTCGCAAATTTTGACTAACTGAATCATTTTAAGTTGATTATAGGTCTCTAGGGGGTTTTGGACAATTTTCCGCCTTTGATGCTTTGCTAATACTTGGATACGCATTAGGGTTACATCTGAAATATACGTCAATTCTCATATAACAACGCTAAATGATAGGGAATGATAGAAATAGTGACTACTTCGCAAATTTTGACTGACTGCCTGAGTCATTTTAAGTTGATTATAGGTCTCTAGGGGGTTTTGGACAATTTTCCGCCTTTGATGCTTTGCTAATACTTGGATATGCATTAGGGTTACATCTGAAATATACGTCAATTCTCATATAACAACGCTAAATGATAGGGAATGATAGAAATAGTGACTACTTCGCAAATTTTGACTAACTGAATCATTTTGAGTTGATTATAGGTCTCTAGGGGGTTTTGGACAATTTTCCGCCTTTGATGCTTTGCTAATACTTGGATATGCATTAGGGTTACATCTGAAATATACGTCAATTCTCATATAACAACGCTAAATGATAGGGAATGATAGAAATAGTGACTACTTCGCAAATTTTGACTAACTGAATCATTTTAAGTTGATTATAGGTCTCTAGGGGGTTTTGGACAATTTTCCGCTTTTGAGGCTTTGCTAATACTTGGATATGCATTAGGGTTACATCTGAAATATACGTCAATTCTCATATAACAACGTTAAATGATAGGGAATGATAGAATTAGTAGCTATTTTGCAAATTCTGACTGACTGAGTCATTTTAAGTTGATTATAGGTCTCTAAGGGGTTTTGGACAATATTAAGCTGTGTAGATTTTGTCAATACCTTAGGAAGGATTAGGGTTTTGTCAGAAATATGCGTTATTTCCCATACAACAGTGCTAGATGACGCAAAATGGTAGAATTAGTTCTTATTTTGGAAATTGTGATTCACAGGATCAATTCGGACTGCATTCATTTCCATCCATTGTATCTGAACAATGGTTCTTCCAACCATGTTCTGCAAAAGATTGAACTGCGCAGAAATCACCAAATTTTGGCATGTTGAGCACCAACTTTCCGATAAAGTTACAGAAATGTGACACATATCATTCTTTTGCATTTTCTTATGTTTGCAATCAGTATCTCGAATATTTTCATCAATTGTACTTGAAGAAACTAGTATTTCGTACCTTTGATCGATAAAATGGCGCAAAAGTGACCAAATTTTGGCATGCTAAGCACCAATTTTCCGATAAAGTCAGACAAATGAGAGAGACATCATTCTTTTGCCTTTTTTCATGTTTGCAGTCACTATCTCGACTATTTTCATCAATTGTACTTGAAGAAAATAGTATTTTGTAGCTTTGATCGATAAAATGGCGCAGAAGTGACCAAATTTTGGCATGCTAAGCACCAATTTTCCGATAAAGTCAGACAAATGAGAGAGACATCATTCTTTTGCCTTTTTTCATGTTTGCAGTCACTATCTTGACTATTTTCATCAATTGTACTTGAAGAAAACAGTTTTTTGTAGCTTTGATCGATAAAATGGCGCAGAAGTGACCAAATTTTGGCATGCTAAGCACCAATTTTCCGATAAAGTCAGACAAATGAGAGAGACATCATTCTTTTGCCTTTTTTCATGTTTGCAGTCACTATCTCGACTATTTTCATCAATTGTACTTGAAGAAAATAGTATTTTGTAGCTTTGATCGATAAAATGGCTCAAAAGTGACCAAATTTTGGCATGCTAAGCACCAATTTTCCGATAAAGTCAGACAAATGAGAGAGACATCATTCTTTTGCCCTTTTTCATGTTTGCAGTCACTATCTCGACTATTTTCATCAATTGTACTTGAAGAAAACAGTTTTTTGTAGCTTTGATCGATAAAATGGCGCAGAAGTGATCAAATTTTGGCATGCTAAGCACCAATTTTCCGATAAAGTCAGACAAATGAGAGAGACATCATTCTTTTGCCTTTTTTCATGTTTGCAGTCACTATCTCGACTATTTTCATCAATTGTACTTGAAGAAAATAGTATTTTGTAGCTTTGATCGATAAAATGGCTCAAAAGTGACCAAATTTTGGCATGCTAAGCACCAATTTTCCGATAAAATCAGACAAATGAGAGAGACATCATTCTTTTGCCTTTTTTCATGTTTGCAGTCACTATCTTGACTATTTTCATCAATTGTACTTGAAGAAAACAGTTTTTTGTAGCTTTGATCGATAAAATGGCGCAGAAGTGATCAAATTTTTGCATGCTAAGCACCAATTTTCCGATAAAGTCAGACAAATGAGAGAGACATCATTCTTTTGCCTTTTTTCATGTTTGCAGTCACTATCTCGACTATTTTCATCAATTGTACTTGAAGAAAATAGTATTTTGTAGCTTTGATCGATAAAATGGCTCAAAAGTGACCAAATTTTGGCATGCTAAGCACCAATTTTCCGATAAAATCAGACAAATGAGAGAGACATCATTCTTTTGCCTTTTTTCATGTTTGCAGTCACTATCTCGACTATTTTCATCAATTGTACTTGAAGAAAATAGTGTTTTGTAGCTTTGGTCGATAAAATGGCGCAGAAGTGACCAAATTTTGGCATACTAAGCACCAATTTTCCGATAAAGTCAGACAAATGAGAGAGACATCATTCTTTTGCCTTTTTTCATGTTTGCAGTCACTATCTTGACTATTTTGATCAATTGTACTTGAAGAAAATAGTATTTTGTAGCTTTGATCGATAAAATGGCGCAGAAGTGACCAAATTTTGGCATGCTAAGCACCAATTTTCCGATAAAGTCAGACAAATGAGAGAGACATCATTCTTTTGCCTTTTTTCATGTTTGCAGTCACTATCTTGACTATTTTCATCAATTGTACTTGAAGAAAACAGTTTTTTGTAGCTTTGATCGATAAAATGGCGCAGAAGTGACCAAATTTTGGCATGCTAAGCACCAATTTTCCGATAAAGTCAGACAAATGAGAGAGACATCATTCTTTTGCCTTTTTTCATGTTTGCAGTCACTATCTCGACTATTTTCATCAATTGTACTTGAAGAAAATAGTATTTTGTAGCTTTGATCGATAAAATGGCTCAAAAGTGACCAAATTTTGGCATGCTAAGCACCAATTTTCCGATAAAGTCAGACAAATGAGAGAGACATCATTCTTTTGCCTTTTTTCATGTTTGCAGTCACTATCTCGACTATTTTCATCAATTGTACTTGAAGAAAATAGTGTTTTGTAGCTTTGGTCGATAAAATGGCGCAGAAGTGACCAAATTTTGGCATGCTAAGCACCAATTTTCCGATAAAGTCAGACAAATGAGAGAGACATCATTCTTTTGCCTTTTTTCATGTTTGCAGTCACTATCTCGACTATTTTCATCAATTGTACTTGAAGAAAATAGTATTTTGTAGCTTTGATCGATAAAATGGCTCAAAAGTGACCAAATTTTGGCATGCTAAGCACCAATTTTCCGATAAAATCAGACAAATGAGAGAGACATCATTCTTTTGCCTTTTTTCATGTTTGCAGTCACTATCTTGACTATTTTGATCAATTGTACTTGAAGAAAATAGTTTTTTGTAGCTTTGATCGATAAAATGGCGCAGAAGTGACCAAATTTTGGCATGCTAAGCACCAATTTTCCGATAAAGTCAGACAAATGAGAGAGACATCATTCTTTTGCCTTTTTTCATGTTTGCAGTCACTATCTCGACTATTTTCATCAATTGTACTTGAAGAAAATAGTATTTTGTAGCTTTGATCGATAAAATGGCTCAAAAGTGACCAAATTTTGGCATGCTAAGCACCAATTTTCCGATAAAGTCAGACAAATGAGAGAGACATCATTCTTTTGCCTTTTTTCATGTTTGCAGTCACTATCTTGACTATTTTCATCAATTGTACTTGAAGAAAACAGTTTTTTGTAGCTTTGATCGATAAAATGGCGCAGAAGTGACCAAATTCTGGCATGCTAAGCACCAATTTTCCGATAAAGTCAGACAAATGAGAGAGACATCATTCTTTTGCCTTTTTTCATGTTTGCAGTCACTATCTTGACTATTTTCATCAATTGTACTTGAAGAAAACAGTTTTTTGTAGCTTTGATCGATAAAATGGCGCAGAAGTGACCAAATTTTGGCATGCTAAGCACCAATTTTCCGATAAAGTCAGACAAATAAGAGAGACATCATTCTTTTGCCTTTTTTCATGTTTGCAGTCACTATCTTGACTATTTTCATCAATTGTACTTGAAGAAAATAGTATTTTGTAGCTTTGATCGATAAAATGGCGCAGAAGTGACCAAATTTTGGCATGCTAAGCACCAATTTTCCGATAAAGTCAGACAAATGAGAGAGACATCATTCTTTTGCCTTTTTTCATGTTTGCAGTCACTATCTCGACTATTTTCATCAATTGTACTTGAAGAAAATAGTGTTTTGTAGCTTTGGTCGATAAAATGGCGCAGAAGTGACCAAATTTTGGCATACTAAGCACCAATTTTCCGATAAAGTCAGACAAATGAGAGAGACATCATTCTTTTGCCTTTTTTCATGTTTGCAGTCACTATCTTGACTATTTTGATCAATTGTACTTGAAGAAAATAGTATTTTGTAGCTTTGATCGATAAAATGGCGCAGAAGTGACCAAAATTTTGGGATGCTAAGCACCAATTTTCCGATAAAGTCAGACAAATGAGAGAGATATCATTCTTTTGCCTTTTTTCATGTTTGCAATCACTGGTTCGACAATTTCGATCAACTCTCTCGAAGAAGATATTTTTGCGGCTTCGATATATAAAATGGCGCATCTCGGCATGGGCGTACTTAAAGCCAGTGAAAAAATGATATTAGAGTGATGCCATTACATTTCTTGATTCATGTGTACAGCCACTACCCTATCTCACTTTGGGCTACTTGGGTATATTTAGGGTATATTTAGGGTAGGGATGCTTAATTTGGGTACAAAGGATTAACCCAAAAAATAATTTCTGGAATGGAAATATACCAAAACAGTAATTTTTCAAATCCAACATACCCAAAGGACATGAAGTCAGTATAATAAAATCGTTGGGAAAGTGCCCTAACTGATTAGATTTCTCATAAGGAGTAAGGATATTTAAGCGTCTTGAATTTAGTAAGGTTACTTGATTTTAAGTTTTGTTTGCAAAGTTTGTTTTACCCAATTTTCTCCATATTTGAGGCCGAAAAAAATGAACCCAAACAATAACTGGACAAATGATTGATCCAAGGAGAAACTTTTACCCATATTTTAGACCCAAAGAAGTGACCTGAGCATCCCTATTCTAGGTATACCTGAGTACCCCTTTAGTATACCGGGTGAGCCAGAAAAAAGTTCCCACTTTTGAAAATTCATAAAAGCAAGAGTATTTCACATATTTGAATGATTTTCATTCTAGTTTAAAGCTAAAAGGTTGAAGTATTTTTGTGATTTTTCTCCTTCTCTCACGAACACTACAAATATAGGTAAATGAAACTTTACAAAAATTTTATGGCTGCAAAAATGACTGAAAAGTGGCCTAAAACATGGATCAAAGCATAAATGACTCCTCGCACAGGATAATGAAGGAAATACAACTTCTCATGCATGGGCGATATCCTCCGGACATAAATTGCCAAGGGATTGAAAATCTTCCGTATTGCTCTGAAAATCGATGTCTTATAACTCTTGAGGAATGTGAAACCCCAATTGCCTATTGCTCGGTGTGTATAGAGTCCATACGATTTGATCAATCTTTTTGGCCCTTTTCCGTCATTTTGCAACTATGAAACTTGTATAAAGTTGAGTTTTCCAATACTCCTAGTAGTGGTAGGACAGCGAGAAAAATCACAAAAATACTTTGATCTTTTGCCTTTTAACTATAAGTGATTCAAATCCATGAACTAGTCTTGATGCTATGAATTTTCAAGAGTGGGAACTTTTTCTGGCTCATCCGGTATAGCATGGTTCATAAATGCCAATTTTGCTATGCTGAGAGCCAAGTGTTACACAGCACTGCTGCATGAGGAAAGAGTCACGTTTCGATTTTCTTTTTCATGTTTGCAACCATTTCTAATCGTTAAAATTGGTGATAAACACTGTTATATAGTACAGTAATAGAGTAGTAATAGGTAGGCCTCAGAATTGCTTTGTAAGTACCCTTGAGTACCAAATAAACGGGGGGAGGTGACAATAATTGGGTGGTTGGAAATGGTTCAATAAAAAATTATGTGGGGGCTGGAATAATTGGGAGGAGAGAGTAAGATAAATTGAAAATAGTTGAAAATAGTTGTTTTCTTTAGTTAAACAGGTATTGTTTCATATTCATTCAAATATTATGTTACCATCATTTCAGGTTTTTAAAATTAATAAACAGAGGGGTTGGAATAAAAATAGAGGTTGCTTGAAAATTCTTCAAAAATTGATAAGTGGGGGGGGGGGCCTTATTCGATACTTGAGAGAACTGCAATAGCTTTTGATGTCTTTGACCATTTGCTATGCTTTTTTCGCACATCTTTACTTTCCCAACTTTGCTGCATACTACAGTGTATGTCACATATTTACCCTGTGGTAAAAATGTTTGGAGAATCTGCAAGATGAAAAATTAAGGACTATAAAGAGGAATTGCATGGGTACATCTAGATTGTAGTTCCTGACATCTATATATTTATATTCATTCAAAAATCATGTTACCATACAGCATTTGAGGTTTAACAAGTAATAAAAGCAGGAGATGGAATGGTTGGAAAATTCTCAAAGACTGATAATCACAGGGTGGCAAGTTTTGGGTACTTGATCATTTTACCAGTAAAACTATTTCATCTTTGGATGACTCATTGTTAAAATGCTTTTTCCATCATTTACTTTAAAATGTAAATGCTTTAAGTATCAAGGAAGCTATACTCAAGGAAGCTACCAGAATCTATCAAAAAATGCAACATCTTTTGATGTGATACAACTGAAAGATTTTAAAATTTTCCTGGAAAGACTCCCATCAGTTGTGATCCTTTGCCTCCTTCAATGGCAGATTTTCCAAATATGGGGCATTTTCCAATGATCTAAAGGATCATGAAAAAATTCCCTGAACCCCCATTTCTGCTCGCTTCACTTGTGCCTTCACTCACTCATGCCATTTTTTCACTCTACGCGTAAGCTAAATGAGGCCATGTTTTCCAACCTTGCAATCAGGTAAAACTATGCAAATTCATTGAAATCTGGCTCAAATTTGTTGCCCAATATTTCCCATTTGGGCAACAAAATTGAACAAAGTTTCCTGCAGTGAGTTTGTGTGTTTTTTATGCTGAATCTGAATCTAACGGGTCATGAACAAACAATTTTTGTCACAGTTAACGGAATTGGGCTGTGAGGGTCCTGCTTAAATCTGTTAACATTTTACTTCTATGACGAAAAATGAAATAAGTAATATTTCATTATAAATCCTTAAAGAATAACTTGTAGCAGTAAAGTTTTTGCCATCGCGCTGCTTAATTTTGATGACATGATCTGCACAAAAGAACGTGCAGTAGTTAGGCCCCAACTCAAGGACACATAATAGGCCTCTATTAGGAGAGTTTGCAAGACGCCCACGAGAGGAGTAAATCTAGGAATAAACTTAGTGGACCGCTAAGAGGGGGGGGGGGTTGAGACGTTAATAGCCCAAGTCCGTTAACTGTGATGAAAATTATTTGTTGAAGACCCCTAAACGAAATTTGAAATCTATACCGCTTTTTGTGCTGATACAGTTTTTACATTTTGTTTGCCATTTGGGAGATTTTTCCAGATCAGGCAAGAGAAGTGTAACAGATTGTTTCCTAAAAAGGCAAAGTTGCCTGATGGGCAACATTTTGGGAAAGAGTGCCGAAAGCGAACTGCTGCAAAATGACAACGACATACGATAATGCTTGAAGCTACATATGCAATACATGGTCTTAGAAATTGCTTCTCGTTTCTGTCTTGGTTATCCTCTCTCTTCAACAATCCAAAGAGCATCCACTTCTTTATCAGTCGCCACCTCTTGCCTCTTCCATGATTCCACTACAGCTGACGATTTTTATGGATCGACGAAAATGTTGAGATGGGCCTATTTTGGCGGGAAACTTTACAGCGAAGACCACCAGAGGCCAGCCTCAGTATCAATGTGTTTGTTCTATATTCTATTGTTTGCGTTGGTTGGTAGATGACCAAATTCAGGCTAGTTTTATACCTCATCTCCTTTGATTTCGTGTTATGTTACGCGGGCTATTCTTGATTCAGCCTTGAGCGAATCGTAGAAGGGCCATCGGAGAGGTCCGCGCGGTTGCCCAATGAGTCTTGTTGTTTTTTGCCTTCTCAGAGTTTCAAGCCTCTCCGGGGACATTGACCAAAGATGTTTACAATAATCTAAAAAATATAAATTTTGTTCTCTCGAGGTGCAGCAAAACATGCACTTTTTCTTTAAGCTTACTTTTTTACTCTCACCGGGCATGGTAATCTTTTGTTGACACTTGCAAAATTAAGTTTTAAGCCTTTATTTTTCTGTAGCTTGGATCTTTTTATCTTGTAAAATATCTATAAATACTCGGTTGCTCGCATGAAAAGTTATTCCTGATGAAGATTTTATCGAAACGTTGAAGCTTTTAACAGTGTTGTTTTTTATTTTACTTTTCTGTTATCAATGATGGTGGTTTAGTTTATTTATTATTATTATTATTATTATTATTATTATTATTATTATTATTATTATTATTATTATTATTATTATTATTATTATTATTATTATTATTATTATTATTATTATAAGAAACAAAACCATCATCAAAAATTAACAGAAAAAGAAAATGGAAAGAAACACAACTGTTATAACTCTGTACGTTTCGATTAAAAATCTTCGTCAGCAATACTTTTCTAATTGGACAACCGAGGATTTATACTCCGTGGTAAACAACTTCAATACAGTTAAAAATAAACTAAAATTACATTTCATTACAAAAAACCCTATTCTTAGTAAACATGACTGACCCCAAATTTAAGACCCAGTGGAAATTAAAATCACGTTTTAAATTCAAACTTTCTTCAGCGTAGACAAGAAATGAAGTAACTGGCACATCAGCAAATGTTCCCTCCCATATGACCCTCCCGTATGTCATTTTACCCCGTGGGATCAAATAGATCACAGAGCAAACCTCCAAGGGATGCAGCCGGCAACCCCACGGCCCTCCCACTTGACCTTTCGATGATTCGCAAATTGCTGAATCTTGAATGGCTTGATAGGGAATTCCACCCTAACGCCACATGCAAAAAAACATGAAGCCAAATAGGAAGACAGCAGAGCACTGCCAACCGAACCCCCCAGAGAGAAACCAGATACAATGGCAGGAATTAGGCCATGCCACACGCAAACATATCGAGTTCCACATCTGCAGCCCGTTCATTCAAACCCTTGGGAAGAAAAGTTCCCCGTCTGCATTGCCAAAATAGGGCAAGGTGGGGGTAATTTGGGTCTAAATTGGGCATTTTTCGAAATAAATAGAGTATCCTCACAAAGTCGTTGGAAATATTGAAGAACTTTTTTCGTTTTACCTACATTGAATCCTTTGTCGTTCTTGGAAACTTGTTCCCATTCTTTAATTTGAAGTTTGCATATTTTTTTAGCATTTTTTACTTTCCTCACTTTTGCGTTTAATTTCAACCTGTCGGCGGGAAATTTGGGTCTATTCGAGAAAAACTTTTTCTGTTTCGTCAGGAGTATTGTAAATTCACAAAAATAAAATTTTAGAATGCTTTCATGGATAACTGTGATTGAATTTTCAGAGTTTCGCAGCCAAAGACTTGAAAACTTGCACAGAGAAAATTAAAAATAAATCGTACCACCTTGGGCTCATATTTAGGCCCATTCTTGAAGACAGAAATGTAAACAAAGTTTCTTTCGAAATGATATTTAAAAGAAGTGAATCCTGACGTCTTCTTCTGAAACCACTAAAACTTGAACAAAAACGTGTACCTTATGCTGTTTTCGATGTATCATCCATTTACTTGCAGTATTTTCTCAATTTTTGTTTTGATTTCGTGAGCCATTGCGAATTCTTGCGAATTCTTGCACATTGCGACTCGTAACAGTATCCTATGCAAATCCCAGTAGACCCAAATTACCCCACCTTGCAAAATAATCGAAATAAGATCTGACGAATCACAAAAAAATTCCGAAAAACTTTTAACACCTTCCCAAATGATTGAACATGAGATTGATAATGATTTGTTGACAAAAAGAAGTTGCAAGTTGGCATAAATCAAAAGTTTTCTACGCTGTCAGATCATGATAATAGTTTAGGCCGGTGAAAATCAGGAAACTGAAGCACTAGAAATTATCAAATAATTCTTCGACACCACTTAAACAACTCCTGAAAGTATAGATTTCAACACCCACGGAATCATGAATCGAAATTATCAACTTACGATCGTTTTAACAGCGAAAAAGCAAATAGACCCAAATTACCCCGTAGACCCAAATTACCCCACCTTACCCTAATTCCTTACGTCGTAATGAAAAAACATTATCAGCCCCATCGATCATTTTAACCCTAACCTCAAACTTACCATTGTGATTCCCCTCAAAGAAATGACTAAAAAAGTTTGCTTGTGGGATTAATTTACCCCTGTCCAGTGATCCCTCGTTATGTTTGCGTGCGTAAGATCTAAAATAAGATTTGTACACGTTGAATCTTTGCCGAAATTTGGTTTTGGTGCTACCTACATATTTTTTGCTGCAAACTTCACATTGTAGTAAATAAACTACGTTTTCTGAATTGCAGTTATACCTCCCCGAAAAGTTTTTGAAAGATCTGTTTTCGTCCGAATTTTCAAAACTATCCCCCTCCGTGATGACGCTGCATATCTGGCAACTTTTCCTGCCATTGCACCTGTAGGTACCCTTAGCCAACGGAGGCTCACCAACACTCGGTAATTTAGCCCTAACAAGTTGATCTTTGAGATTTTTGACCCTCCGAAATGACAAAAAAATCTTGTTTTGGAACACTTCTTTGTGCTCTTCATCTACCAAAATAAGTTTTGAATTTTCTTTTAAAATCTCATAAACTTTGTTAAGAGCTGGATGGTACGTAAGTACCAGAGGTATTCTCTTGTCATCCTTAGTTTTTGGCTGCCTATCCAAAAGACTCAAACGATCGCGGCCACGGACTTTGCTGATTTGTTCAAGAACCTCATTTTCACCATAGCCCCTATTGCAAAGCCACCCCTTAAGTTCCCCTACCCTATCATCAAAAAATCGATCCTCAGAAAAAATGGCTACTTTTCTGTATTTACCGACCTCCAGCTCAATCTGAAAGATATTTCTTTGATGAGATAGGAAAGGGGCTGGACTTTTACAGTAGCAAATATGAAAGTTTCTGTTTGATAGGTGATTTTAATTGTGAGCCCAAAGATAGTGCTATCAGTGATTTCATGGATAACTATGATTTATGTAATCTGGTCAAGAGCCCAACCTGTTTTAGGTCTGACAGCCCTAGATGTATTGATCTGATCCTGACGAACAAGAGGAGAAGTTTTCAGAATACGGTAACAGTGCACACAGGGCTGTCGGATTTTCATGCCATGATAGTCACAGTACTGAAAGGTGGATATAGGAAAAAAGGGCCCAAGATCATTACATATAGAAATTACACAAACTTCTGTGCTGAAGACTTTAGGAAGGATCTTTGTGATCAGATTTCGTCTGAACTGCAGGATAACGAGGACTATGGCGCTTTCGATGCTGTAGTTACCAACACACTTAATAAACATGCTCCTCTAAAGAAAAAATATTTGCGTGCAAATGATGGCCCTTTTATGACAAAGGCCTTACGAAAAGCGATGATGCATCGCAAGAAATTACGCAATAGATACATCAAGAGTAGAACTGAGGAGTATCTTAAAGCTTTTAAAACGCAAAGAAATTTTTGTGTGAAACTCCTGCGCAAGACGAAATCTGATTACTATCGGAACCTTGACCTTGGAGACCTGACGGATAACCGTACATTTTGGAGGACTGTCAAACCGGTTTTCTCAAATGAAGTACAAACAAATTCATCTGTGACTCTAATGGAAGATGGAAAAATGATAACCGAGGACTTGAAAATTGCAGAAATTTTCAATCATTATTTCACAAACATAACAGAGAGTTTGGGAATTTCCGAAGACCAGACACTACTCTCACCAACTAATGGGATAAATGATCCAGTGGAAAAAGCTATCAAAAAATATGCAAATCATCCCAGCATTAAAAAGATCAAAGAATGCTGCGAACTAAATCAATTTGAATTCAAACCTGTGACTATTAATGAGATACTTTTACAGATTCAAAAACTGAACTCAAAAAAGGCATCTCCGTTAAACAGCATTCCAGCTAAGATCCTCAAACAGAATGCAGATATTTTTGCTGTCC
Source organism: Aurelia sp. 3 sensu Dawson et al. (2005) (assembly GCA_964020215.1). Classification (NCBI taxonomy): domain Eukaryota; kingdom Metazoa; phylum Cnidaria; class Scyphozoa; order Semaeostomeae; family Ulmaridae; genus Aurelia; species Aurelia sp. 3 sensu Dawson et al. (2005). The sequence continues at coordinate 18,513,103 of OZ026592.1, forward strand.
TCATCCAGAAAATCTTCAATTCGAATTTGTCTGAATGCTATTTTCCAAAGGAACTGAAAGCTGGTGAGGTCTCGTCCCTGTTCAAAAGTCTTGATGCTTTTATCAAGAAAAATTATAGACCTATAACGGTTTTATCGTCTGTGTCCAAAATTTACGAGAGAGTCTTGGAGAGTCAAATAAAATCTCATGCCCTTAGCTTCCTCTCTCCTCTTCTGTGTGGATTTCGAGAGGGCTATGGAACCCAACATGCACTTTTACGACTCACAGAAACCTGCAAAAAGACCTTAGACAAAGGGGGTGTTGCTGGAGCACTGCTCATGGATCTCTCAAAGGCTTTTGATTGCTTAAATCATGAGCTTTTGATTGCAAAATTAAGTGCTTACGGTTTCAGTACGAGTGCATTGCGGTTGATCCATAGCTATCTCAATGAGAGGAAGCAGCGGGTGAAGATGAATGGATCCTTCAGCACATGGAGAGAAACAACGATAGGTGTGCCACAGGGTTCGGTCTTGGGACCTCTTCTGTTTAACATATACCTCAATGATCTCTTCATGTTTGTGAATGATGCTGAAATATGTAACTATGCAGATGATACGACTATCTATGCTTGTGACAACAATGTTGAAAGTATCATTGAAACATTAGAGAGTGATGCCCTTAAAATTGCAGAATGGTTTCCGAACAACTGTATGAAGTTGAACGAGGACAAATGCCATCTGATGATCTTTGGAGATAAAAGTAATGATGTTTCTTTAAATATCGGAAGTGTGAGGATAAAAGAGAGCAACGAAGAAAAGTTGCTTGGAGTGATTCTAGACAAAAAGTTATGCCTTAAACAGCAAGTAAGCTCCATTTGCAAGAAGGCTGGGCAAAAGCTACATGCTCTCTCGAGAATCTCTCACTTTCTTGACACTGAACAACTAAAGAGAATAATGAGGGCATTCATCTTGTCCCAGTTCAACTACTGTCCTCTTGTTTGGATGTTCTGCAATAGAACACTTGATAACAAAGTCAATCGTATTCACGAACGGGCATTGCGGATAACTTACAAAGATATGAGATCAGATTTTGACACAATGTTACTCAGAGACAATGCGGTCACAATCCACATAAGAAATTTGCAGTTGCTGATGACAGAAATTTATAAAACAAAATGGGAACTCAATCCTACTTTCATGAAGGAGATCTTTGTTGAAAAGCACAGTACGTAGGCAGAAGCGCCGGGAAGGGGGGGGCAAGGGGGGGCGGTTGCCCCCCCAATGTTCTCCAGGACCACTTTTCTAATTCTTCTAATTCCGGCGTAAAAATTGCGGGGGGGGGGGGTAAGGCCGATGATCTTGGCAACTATAATGTGTATGAGTATGTGAGTATAGGTTTCTACAGTCTTGCCATTTTAATTCCATTTTCCCACGATCTGTAAAGCATTGACTCGAATTTTTTTCTCGTGCCGAAGCCCCCAGATCCCCGTTCTACCCACTACCAACGCTCCACGTATTGCATATGTCATCAAGATAGCTTCCAGAGGACGTAAGTCAAAATCTTTTTCACGAACGAGGAGAAAGAATTTTGGTAGTTGGGTATAGACATCGTAAAATAGAAATGCTGGAAGGTAGCTGGGAGACTTGTGTTAAGCCATAGCATAAGTTGGCTTTTTGAAAACTTTTCTAGACAAACTATTATAGAATTGTCCAAGACTTGTAGATTTGAGGCCATGGAAATTGGATTGTGAGAACCGTTCTAGGACAAAGTAGAGTGTGTTTGCGCAAAAATTTTCCGGTGGACATGATTCATTGAAAATAGTTACAAAATTGTGAAAGTTTCCCTTTTGGTCTTGGTAAAGATGGCATGCAGGATAGGCATTCTAAGCCAAAGAATACCATGTTTAAAAATTTTACCGGAGATGCCAATTTAGATAACTGTTGCATAGTGATCAACGATTCCAATGCAGCACAGGCTAAAATGTGATCGGTAGAAGCGTTCTAAGCCAAAGTAAAGAGCATATCCACAAAAATTTTCCTAGACCCCCTCAATGTGCCTGGACTTTGAAGTTTCCACTGAACCCGATGCCCTCTTTTTCACAAACCATATATGCTTCGTATTTCTGAATCTGAGAGTACACGATAACTCTTTTGACAATTCCAATACCGAGTGGAGCATGTTAAATTGGTCACAGAAATTTTTCGGGATCCAAAGGTTGGACGCTCGGTCCCCGGTTGGACGTCATTTTCTAATTATGGTACCCTACTCGTGTTATTAAGCAGACTCATTCATCTTAATGTCAATCCATAAAAGGGGTGTTAGTCGCATTTACAGCCAAAGTAGAGAGCTTGGTCCAAGAAAAATTTTCTGGGGCTCCGCCCCAGCCCCATCCCGTTTTGCCCCTCCAATAAAAAATCCTGGCGGCGCCACTGTACGTAGGGGTTAAGAAGCTGCCATAATCTGCTGCTGCCACAAGCGCGCACTACGTGCTATGGCCTAGAGACGGTCTCGTTTCTGGGGAGTAGATTATGGCAGGCACTTCCCAATGACATGAAACAATCAGATTCCCTCTCCACCTTTAAAAGGAGAATAAAAACCTGGAAAGGAGAGGGATGCAACTGTAGACTGTGTAGACCTTTCGTGGCTCAGGTTGGGTTCTTAAAAGGATAAATGCGTTGCATTGTAAATACTAAAAAATTTCTGTAAAAACATTGTAAAAATCTGTATATATGTATTATACCGGATTATTCTTTATGTTAGATATATATGTAGCTATTTTTTTTCTTTCTTTTATTTTGAATCAATTTTACTTTGTAGTAGGCTTGAATTAGCTTTTATTTTATGCTATCAATTATACGCCTACTTTAAATAAATCAATAATAATAATAATAATAATAATAATCCGCCTAATCCGCAAGGCCTGGCTATAGGGTATACCCTTTTTAGTGTGACCAGGATGACAAGAGGTACGGTGAAGGAGTTGGTGAGTATCCGTTGGCTTAGTAAACAAATCTGTGATTAATCGATCACCCTCCTTTATCACCTGAACATCGAGAAAATTTATCTTCTCCCTTAACCAATCCGCAGTGAATTTTATCGAGGGGTGAGCTTGGTTAAGGAAGTCCATAAATCGATGCAATTTCTCTTCACCGTGATGCCATATTAAGAAAATATCATCGATATACCTCCACCATAACCAAGGTCTATCCGGAGCTCGAGACAACAATTTTTCCTCTAATGCTGCCATGAAAAGAATCGCATAAGATGGAGCGCATTTTGTACCTATGGCTGTACCCCTCAACTGTTGATAAAGTTCACCATCACACTCGAAAAAATTGTTTTTAAGAACAACGCGCGCCAGTTGCATGAGAGAATTAACGGAAATACTTTTATCTTCTCGATGTTCAAGAGCCGCCTCCAAAGCTTCCAACCCTTCCTCGTGTGGAATACTAGGATACAACCCCACAACATCTATAGTACAAAGAAAAGCGTCATTGGGAATTTCTCCTAGTTCTGAGATTTTGTGGAGAAAACGGTTAGTGTCTTTGATGTACGAAGTAACTTTTTTAGCCAATGGTTGTAACTGATGATCAAGAAATTCCGAAATATTCTCCGTAAAAAATCCGCAATTTGAAATGACCGGTCTCCCAGGGACGCTATTCAATCTCTTATGAATCTTCGGAAGCAGATAAAACCGTCCCAGTTTTGGGTTATTGACCATAAGGTAATCAAGAGTAGAATCGTCAATATCCCCTCGTTCTTTTATTACTCCTAATGTTTCTGAAATAATCTGCTGAAGTCTGTCCGATGGATCATCATCCAGTTTCCTATACACTTCAGAATCCCCCAATTGCCCTTGTGCTTCCCTAATATAGTCCCCCCTATCCCAAACAACTACCCCTGACCCTTTGTCTGCTTCCTTAATGACGATGGATTGGTCAGACTTCAGATTCTTACTTGCTAAATACTCTTCTCTACTGATATTCCTAAAGTTTTGACCATTTGCTGATATTTTCATTACTTCTTCCTCTAATTTACTTATGTAAAGTTCAATGGCAGCATCTTTATTTCGTGGATTAAACTTACTTCTCGGCCTAAAAGACGGATATTCTGAGAAATCTTCTGACTCCCTAAAATGCCATTTTAATCTTAGGCGTCTTCCAAAATTTTCCAAATCTACTTTTATTTGTGAATAATCTAACTCTTTTGGTGTAACCACAAACTTTAAACCCTTAGATAAAACAGAAATTTCAGCTTCACTTAATACCCTATTTGACAAATTAATAACTTGGTCACTAACAAACCTCCCAGTTAATTGATCATTATTGTCAGTTGTCACACTGTTTGGCTGTTCAACTTCACCGACTTCGTCCAGCGCCTCGGTTCTAGAGAGTTATGTTCATTTGTTGCTTCTCCAAAAGTTCTTATTGGTGTAGTGGTGCGTGTAATTACCTCTTCTTCCCCCATGAGCAGCATTCTATTTATTTCCATCAGGTCCAATTCTTCCATCTGTGTGTTATGAGCATTCTCACCATGTTCTACCATTGCCGGTGTTCTGATAATCTCTTCAACGTTCTCAGTGTCCGATACTGTTTCGCTCCCATGGGGATCCCACGGGGTAAAATGACATACGGGAGGGTCATATGGGAGGGAACATTTGCTGATGTGCCAGTTACTTCATTTCTTGTTTACGCTGAAGAAAGTTTGAATTTAAAACGTGATTTTAATTTCCACTGGGTCTTAAATTTGGGGTCAGTCATGTTTACTAAGAATAGGGTTTTTTGCAATGAAATGTAATTTTAGTTTATTTTTAACTGTATTGAAGTTGTTTACCACGGAGTATAAATCCTCGGTTGTCCAATTAGAAAAGTATTGCTGACGAAGATTTTTAATCGAAACGTACAGAGTTTTAACAGTTGTGTTTCTTTTTATTATTATTATTATTATTATTATTATTATTATTATTATTATTATTATTATTAGTAGCCTTTCGAACGGGATTTGCTTCATTACTCGCCAGTATAGTAGTTATATATAACTGCACTTTTCGGAGATTTTTGATTCGTAGTCCGTTCATCAAACCAATGCACATAACACGTTCCTTTATCATTTTTTAAAGAATATTTTATTACTGTTTTCTCTTCTTTTCAACTATGTTCGAGTATTTTGTTTCGAAAACAAAAACATCTTTTCTCATTGAGTAGATTTGATAGTTTTATAATGGCAAGTATGTAATAAACGGGAGTTGTTTTGTCATTCACCTGGTATAATAGTTATGTATTTTGTCATAGCTCAAGATCTTGGCACCAAGTATCTATTGTAATATGTGGATGATTGACAGAACATTTTATGTTTACAGGCCGCTCTTTCTGCATATGGCACAGCTTCTCGTATTCTTAAAGACAAAGTGCAAGCCGATGTCCCTCCTGAAATCCTTAACAACGTTGGAGCATTACATTTTCGACTTGGAAATCTCAAAGAAGCACGCGTAAGTTTAACTGATAGTCGCTACAAATTGATTTTAACTCGAAGCGTTTGTTTCAGTGATCGATTGATTTATATTCAATTGATTGATCGATTGATTTATTGATATAAACTATAGTTTCTGTATTTGACTCGTAAAAGGGCATGATGATTGATTGCTTGAGTTATTTATTAAAATCAATTGATTGATTACTTTAAGCTCTGATTCATGATTTTAATTGGTAAATAGCATGTTGCTTCACTAAAATATGGCATGAAGTAAGAGATATCATTCTCACTAGACTTTGAGAATGAGCCCCCTCTGTTAAACCCTTTTGTTTAGAGATATCATTCTCACTAGACTTTGAGAATGAGCCCCCTGTGTTAAACCCTTTCGTTAAAGCCCCCTATTTGAATTATTAGATTTTCCCCCTATGGGTTGTCTCCATACCTCTAATTATCATCATCATCATCATCATTATCATCATCATCGTCATTTATCTATTTGCTACAGTTGGCTGAAGACACATAAACAACTTACAGCTAACGAAGGCTTTCTGTTTGCAATTTAAGTGAATTATGACCTAATCCAAAATCAAGCTATGAATTTCGAAAAAGTGTTACAGGTTAAAATCAAGTCAAAGGTTTATCTATCCTGTATTCGAAAACTAATTAACGATCTATCCAAGGGACTTAAGAGTGTATTCATAATAATTTTGTTTTCCTTTCAGAAATTCTACGAGGCAGCATTAGACCATTGTAAACAAGAAAGCATGCAAGATGAGATGTATTACAATGCTATATCAGTGACTATGAATTATAACCTTGCAAGACTTTATGAAGCATTGTTTGAACTTGAAAAAGCTGAAAAGATTTATAAAGATATCCTCAGGGAACATCCAAATTATATTGACTGTGAGTTCATCATTATTTTCACGACGTTTATCAGTAAATAGAGGGTTCTCCAAAAACTTTGTCCTGTTTGCGTGACTGCTGTGGAGGAGCCATGGCTTTTATGGTGTCGGTGTTTACACAGCTGCATAGCATAAGCTGCAACTTACAGTTTAAGACTTTGCTCTTGTCAATCTTAAAAGAAGTTGTCAATTCATTGCAAAAGAAACTTGAAAATGTGATTATTTTGATAACAGAATTTTCTTTTGTCTCCAAAATGTTAAATACAACAGTATCAAGAGCGAAACAGTACTTCACTATAGCAGCCCACAAATGTGCCGAAGTTTCTCCATGCACCCTATTTGTTATTAAGACCTTGGTTATGTATAGAAGGTGCAAGCGCACACTAGATTTACTACCTTTAATTCTTTGTCAGGTCATTTACGACTTGGTTGTATGGCACGTGACAAAGGACAGATCTATGACGCGTCTGATTGGTTCAAAATGGCACTTTCTATTGATCAGGTACAAAGTATTTTCTATATCTTATAAATGTTATAAGTAATATTACAGATATCAACCCTAGGTAAAAGGATCAACCTTTTTAATTTATAGCCTCGCTTTAGAAATATTTGAAAGTTTTTTTCATACGAAACATTTGACCACGAATTTTAATTCCGCATCCAAAGTTTAAACTAGATTGAAATTTTCATTCAACACAAATGTTGTGCAACATTATCTCATTTTCAAATGATTTGTTGTGTGGAATTTAAAGATGACTTTAAATAACAAACGCATCGTTATAAACCGACAAACGCGACATAAAACAATAATATGGAGAAAGAAACTATTACCCCTGTAAAATATTAAAATTCAACGATTGTCTGTTCTAACAAGGGAGAAAATGTTAAATCCTGCAGGAGAATCATCTATATAATTAATCTGAAATCATGTAAGAGAGAAAAGAAGGTAATAACTGCAATAAGAGCAACAATGAATAACTGAAGAGTGTGTGATGAAACGCTTTTTTCGCCTTTCAGGATAGTTTCAAGTTAATGCGTTGTCTTTCTTGCAGGACTCGACAGTTTTCTCCTAGCTACAAGTTTTTTTAGCTGTAATTCTTTTGCACTTCATTTTGAAGGATAACCCAGATGCTTGGTCACTAATTGGAAATTTACATCTTGCTAAACAAGAATGGGGTCCTGGTCAAAAGAAATTCGAGCGTATTCTCAAGCAACCAGCCACTACAAATGATACATATTCACTGGTAGCCCTTGGTAACGTTTGGCTGCAGACACTGCACACACCGAACCGAGACAAGCTCAAGGAAAAGAGGCATCAGGATCGCGCCATCGCAATGTTTAAGCAAGTCCTTCGCATTGACCCGAGGAATATTTATGCTGCAAATGGAATTGGCTGTGTTTTAGCTCATAAAGGATATTTTAGGGAGGCTCGAGATGTATTTTCACAGGTTAGCATTTGCATGACAAATTTTGGAAAAGATCAGCTGGCTATTGGAATTGATTTTATTGGGATCGATCAAATCGTCCCTTGAGTATCGGCAACTTTGCATGGATTCTGCCGTAGAGAGGCTTCAATGGACAGATTGTGGGTTTCTGAATTAAATGTTAAAAAGAAATTCAGCCTATCATTGTAGACTTGAAGGATGATAAAAAAATCTCAAAATAATGGTTCTTAGGTTCAGAAGAAAAGGCTTTTCAGTCTGTCATTTCACCCCCTTTATGTAAACAAAGCAAACCTGTTGTCATCTTGAATTAGATTTGGATCAAATTGAAAGACATCAAACAGAAGATCAAATAGAAAGTCATGTGATATTTTTTAAACGGGAGAAGTTTTTTTGAAGAACCAGAAGATGTTTTACTTTCGAAAGTTTCCATTTGCCTCAATCATCTTTTTGGAAAGTAACGATCCCTTTTTTTAAAGAGACACAAAGTTCCTAACAGGGTCTCGGTTTTCTAACTATCCTTTGGAACGCTGATAGTTTTACATGAACTGTAAAATACTTTGCATGGACTCCCTTATTGATCGATAAATAGATCGTGTGGTTGATTGATTGATCGATTGCCATTTAGGTTCGTGAAGCAACCGCGGAAGTCCCAGATGTTTGGTTAAACTTGGCACATATTTATGTTGAACAAAAACAACATGTCAGTGCAATTCAAATGGTAATGTATTATTCTGTTTTGTTTCCTATTTATTTTTGTTACATTCAGTACTGTTTCCAAATCAACTATATTTGAATTTGAATCGTTTTTATTCATGACCAGATTTGGTCGAGAGCAGACCAAGAGCTATCTTTGTTCCACTTCAAGGGAAGAAGCTTTCACCGGAAGAAATTTTCAAGTTTTTGCGTTGGTGACCTAAATTTGTGAAGGCTCACTCTGCAGTATTTCCTAAAGGGTATGCTACTAACAGAGTCATTGAAGAGATGAGGAGCATTTAAGATATATCAAAGCTTTTGATATGAAACCCAACTCAAAAAGTTTATTCTCACTTAATTTCCCATTTTCGTCGACTCTTGAAACTTAATTAAAAAATATTTCAGGTTTTTTCAGCTCCCGAAAGTTTCTTCCCGCGAGAGGTTCTCCCCTTAAATTAATGTTTAGCTATTTTGAATGCAATCTCAATGCCAGAACTGCCAACAATGTTAGAATATTGTTCTTTGCTGAAAAATTGAAATAAAGAAATAAAGCTGCATGGTCTCTAAAAAAAGTTTCAAATTTTTGAATTCTGTTATCTCTCGCTCTGGCTATCATCACCAATAAATAAAAAATTTCCTTAAAGCGAGGTAATACATTCATTATGCCAGCACAAGTTTCATGACAATATGCGATTGAAACAGAAAAAGGGTAATATCAAATTTAAACTTAAACTTAGCTTAGCTGAAGAGGGTCTAAATGGTAAGGCGATTTATTGGCGATTTGTCACGTTCTTTAAAGTCCCACATATTTGTTACTGTTTTCTCGTCATATTGTGATATTTCTGACTGCAACTCTTTTCATTTATTCGTCATTGCGAGTGTTTTCTGATCCGATGAATGACGTAGGTATCGTGGCCTCTCCTTCTATGATCCATTTTAGTCTGTCATACCTGGGTATGTTCTAGAATTTCTTCGGATCTCCAAGGTTTTAATATGGTAAACAAGACACTTTCTCAACGCATTTAAGCTTTGCTTTGGCAAGTAGCGACCTCTTCACTGCGGGAGAGCCCTTTTCAGTTCAGTTATTCCGTATGGTAAATTCTTATTTATATTTGCAGTATGAAAATTGCATCAAGAAATTCTACACGTCATACAACGTTGAGTTGATGCTGTATCTAGCGAGAGCTTATTACAAAGCAGGGAAACATGATGAATGCAAAGCTTTATTAGTGAAGGTAGCTAATTTATCTTTTTCCCATCAGCAATTTCTAATTTTCGCAATTAACCGGTAAAAACCAGATGAGCCTGCTTTCAAAAATTCATAGCACCAAGAGTGTTGATAATCAGAACCAAAAGAACAAACCTGAAATAATGAAACACCTCTCGAAAACAACAAAACATAGTTGATGAAGTTAGACAAAGCAACCTGGCCAAAAATGAGAAGCAAGCCGTGGCGGCCCAAGAAACATTCTTTGGTTGATCCCAACAACAACAGCAACGCTCATTTTCATTTCATCTACTTTAACATTTTTATCCATGGTAATCTACTCAGTACTATATAAACTGTTTTGAAGGGTGCCAAGCTGAAACAGAATCTAATAATAACTAAAATATAAAGTATAAATGCAAACTGTTCAGAAGCTACTGGTTAGTTTCTTCATTAGATATTAATTAATTTGTAATAGAATTAAATAGAATTAATTTGTAATTTAGAGACAAGCATACTCTGCTGATCATCATGAAAATTTACGTGATTCATGTATTGTGTTTTCTTGCAGGCTCGCCATGTTGCACCCCACGACTCAATGTTGATGTTCAATTTGTCAATTGTTCAACAAAGACTTGCAACCGGTGTTTTAAGAACAGAAAAGAGTGATTTAAAAACTGTATTATCGGCTGTGCGTGATTTGGAATTTGCGCAGAGGTATCAACTTTTTAATACAAATTTAACCAAATGTAATAATTTTATTTAATGTGCATTAACCAATTAAAAGCCCTAATAGCAGTTGAAGTGAAATTGTCACACTTTCTTTCTTTGACGGATATAATGAGATGATTCCAAGCATTTACAAAGTAGGGACGGGGGTAGAACAGTTCATCTTTTGGTTACAAATAAGTCTCCCTCCCTATCATGCCTCCTCTCTATTAAGACCATCCTTTCTAAGCTAAAATCTTAATGTGCCCGCCTCCCTATTAAGTCCCCTTTACTTACATGAAATGTCAGTGTGTTGCAAAGATTTTCCATTTATTTAGCTTAGAAAAAACTTTGCATGCTAATTTTGATTTGGTTTGACATGGATTGACTGTATTGAATCAACCTTTTTAAGATAAGAGATGCTAAAAGGTATAACGTCACAACTCTACATCACCCCCTTTAAACAAAGTTCTGTTAATCAAACTGAAAATAAACTTAAACTTGAAACTGTTTTTGTTTTGAACGAGTAAGAGTCTTGTCTCAACATAACAATTGATTAAGAATAAAAGGGAAATAAAGTTGTCACTTACGTTTCCATCATGACTTACTGTCCAGTCCGAAATGTCACACACTTGTTTCATGATAGTAGTTTGGTCGAGCAGTGATCCTTCGGGATATCTTCGTACTTGATCATTTGCCTGGTCTTCTTCCTCTTCTCTTTGCTCCTGATGAACTCTATCCCCAGTGACGCCATTATCACTTTCATCATCTTTATTCTCTGATTGAATCAAACTGCCCTTTATTCTTACTCTTTTAAAGAACGAAGCATTCCTTGTAATACTCTTTCCATCTCTATTTGCAGTAATCATTGTTCCATTTCTTTGTGTGATAGTGTACGGTTTTGGGTCATATGGAGACATAGCCTTGTTTCTTTGTCTTTGTTTTACAATAACTCTATCTCCCTCCTTTAAATCTGATTCTGAAGCATGATTCTTTTCATCTGCATATTCTTTCATCTTTCTCTTCTTCATTTCATCTCTATCTCTTAAATCCTTGTTGACTTGATTGTCTGTGTGCTCTGGTAGTTTTGTTCTAATATTTCTACCCATTAAGAGCTTAGCAGGGGGACCCCTGTGGTGGCATGTGGAGAGGCTCTGTAATTTCTCACAAAGTTGAACACTTCTTGTTGCCAACTTTTTCCTTCAATATGAGCTGCCTGGATAACTTTGTTCAAATTTCTTATGAATCTTTCACACTCTCCATTTGCTCTTGGCCATTCTGGTGTAATTCTCCTGTGAGTGTATCCACTTTGTTTTGAAAATTCTTTCATTTTTGAGACATTGAAAGGAGGCCCATTGTCAGACTTCATAATGACAGGTATTCCATGTGTGCTAAAAATCTTTTCTAACTTTGGTATAACACATTTCTCATTAGTAGAAGGAAGAATTTCAATTTCAGGATATCTGGAAAATTCATCCATGCAAACTAAGATATACTTGTGATTCTCTCCTATGGGACCCTTGAAATCTACTGCTACTACTTCCCATGGACCATCCGGCAGATCTTGCATCTTAAGTGGCTCTAGCTTGTTTTCTTTTATGGTGGCTTGGCAGGCAATGCATGATTTTGTCTTGTTTTCAACTAACTTACCTATTCCAGGGAACCAAACTTTTTCTCTTATTAGACCTTTTGTCTTCACTATACCTAAATGTCCTTCATGTGCTATCTCTACAGCCTTCTCTCTAAGAGCTTTTGGCATCACAATTCTTGTTCCCCTAAGAACTATACCATCTTCTGTAACAGAGAGTTCTTTCTCTACTTGTTTAAATGCTTGTAGATCACTGAAACAGTAATTTCCTTGAAATTTCTCTTTGTTTTGATTTAGTATGGACCACTTTCCACATTGCAAACACTCTTTTAGCTTCTGCATAGTTAAATCTTTGTTGGTCTCATCTCTAACTTCATCTCTTGTCATTGCTTTTGGAACTGCATTAGATGCAATGAAATTAACATACTCCTCAGCAATTGATTTAGATTTTGCAAGCTGCAGTGGGTGTCTGGAAAGATAGTCTGCTGGATTATTAGATCCTGGCTTGTAACATACAATGAAGTCATACTCTTGGAGTCTCATTGTCCATCTTTCTATTCTAGCTTGTGGTCGACTACCCGGTTTGTTAAACAAGAACTCTAGTGGCTTATGATCAGTGACTAAAGTGAAACTTTTTCCATAGATGTATACATGAAACTTTTCACAGGCCCATACCAAGGCAAGGGCTTCTTTTTCAATCTGGCTATACCGCTGCTCAACATCTGTCAAGGCTTTGCTTGCATACGCAATTGCTGAAATTTTCTCTGTTCCATCTCTTAACTTTTCCTTTTGACATAATAAAGCGCCGAGTCCAACAGGACTGGCATCTGTAATGATCTCTGTTTCTTTGCAAGGGTCAAAATATGACATTACATGACTGCTCATAATAGCTTCTTTAACCTTGAGAAAAGAGCTCTGTTGATCATCTGTCCATGTCCATTTGACATCTTTCTTTGTTAGTTTTCTAAGAGGCTCTGTCAGGGTGGCATAATTTGGAATAAAACGTGATAGGTAATTTGTCATACCTAGATAGCTTCTGACTGCCTGAAAATTCTCTGGTTGAGGTGCATTCTGAATTGCTTTTATCTTTAGCTGACTTGGTGCAAGACCGTCATGACTAAAATGGTACCCAAAGAAATCTAGGTTTTTCTTATTAAATGCACACTTGTTTAAATTTGCTCTCAGATTTTTCTTTCTGAACATTTCCAATACATTGTGGAGAGTTGCATCATGACTTTCTTGATCTTTTCCAAAAATGAGAATATCATCACTTATGTTCAGTGATCCTGGTATTTCCTCAAGACACCGCTGTATTTCATGCTGAAAAATTTCTGCACTGGAAGATAACCAAGAATTTAATCTGGTATACCGGAAAAGTCCTTTGTGAGTGGCAAATGTGGTCAGATATCGACTGTCTTCATCAAGTTCAAGCTGATGATATCCTGATGTAAGATCTAATTTTGAAAACACTGCTGCTCCATTGAGCTTCTCAACTATTTTTTCAACAGTTGGAGACGGATGTCGTACCCTCTCCACAGCTGTGTTTACTTTTCGCATGTCAACACAAATCCGCAATTCTTGTGGATTTTGGGGCTTTGGAAAAACAACCAGGGGACTAACCCATGGTGTACTGACATTCTCTGGTACTCTTTCAATGATTTGCTGCTCCTCAAGTTCTCTGAGCTTCTTTGTCAATGATTTCCGAATGTGGAATGGGACTCTCCTTGCTGATTGTGCCACTGGTGGAACAGTGTTGTCAACCGTAATCTTGACTTTTACTCCTCTTAGCTTACCAATCCCCTTAAAGACATCTTGATAATCATTGACAACTTGTGGAAAATCTCTTGATTGCACCTTCCTTTGACTTTGCTCATGACTGAGAGACTTCTGCTCTTTGATTGCATCAACTTTTAAGCCCTAAATCACTGGCTGTATCATAGCTGAGAAGACATCCACTGGACCCTTGTATGACATAAAATGTTGCTGTAGCATATCTCCTCCTTGTTTCAACCATGACTGTAAATTTTCCTTCAACTAAAAGACTGTGTATTTCCATAAGCATGAATTTTTGTAGAAGTTCTTTGAAGATTAATTGCTGGAGATAGCTTGCTGAATGTGTCCATGACCATGATATTTACACTCGCTCCCGAATCAATGAGCATACTAATCTTGGATTTTCCAATACTGATGGTTGCTTCTGGTTTTGGTCTTCGTGCATTGGATTGGGTATGTCTAGTAACTGTGTAAACAAATTCATCATCAGAGCTAGAGTTAACTGTATTCTCTTTGGAACTTGCTATATGGTGCACTTTGGATTCATCATAATTACTCTTTCGTTGCCCTCTGCAGACTTTACTAAAATTATCATATTTCTCACAATTATGGCATTTCTTTCCTTTTGCAGGGCACACTTTGCCTTTTGAATGGGGGTATGACCCTCCACAGTTGTAGCATGACTTGGTGGGCTTTTCATGGCCTGCTTTCCTTGGATGTGGGGCTCTATTCCCAAGTCTATTGACTGATTCTGCAGTATTACTTTCAATTTCAGATGCTTGTCTATTTGATGAATCCATGGCCCTTCCAAGATCTAGGATCTCAGATAACTTCATTGAGGGCTCTCTTAGGATTCTTCTTCTTAGGGCTCCAGATGAACAACCTTGAATTATTTGTGTTATGATTTCTGAATCTGCCTCTGTAAACTGGCATGTCAGTGATAAATTCCTTTAACGTGTGTGGAAGGCATCTAAGCTTTCAGCAGAATCTTGCTGGGCCTGCCTGAACATGTAACGTTCATACTCTTTGTTCTGTTTTGGTGCAAAATAACCAGTGAGTTTCTCGACCGCTTTTTCAAAATCTTTGGGTTCTCCAGTATCGGGAAGTGTTTTGAAGATACTGTACACCCCTTCACCTGCAAAATGTAATAGCATGGCTCGCTTTCTTGTGTCATCTTTGATATTCAACGCCAGTAAAAAGTTCTGAAACCGTTCAATGTATTCTTGCTATCGTAAGTTCAATCCATGTTGATCTCCTTCCACATCAAAAGCAGGGAAAACGGGCAAAGCATGTGCCATCGTTGCACAACTAATTCATAACCTGAAAATTATGATTTCTGTGTATCCTCGTCGCCAGATATAGCGTCTTTGTAGCCGAAGTACATGAGCACCTAAGTACGTGCCTAGCTGGTAGCCATCTTGGTTTCTAACGCATGCGGCCTGTGTCACGTGACACACCTAAATATACGCTACTACTTACGTCACAACTCTACAAAAGGAAGTCTTCTGTTGTTTGATATTTTGAATTTTGAGGTTGAAATCTTGTTCTTCGTACAAAGTTTAGTACGAAAACGAATCTCCCCATCTTTATCTGTACATCTCTACATCGAAATTATTGTAATTTTAAGAATTTAAAGTTTGTAAAGGCCTTAAATCAAAATTGAAACAAATTTTGTCCAAACTTTGATTACACTGTCAGTCAGAGCCGTTATGATTTCTAATTCTTTAAACTAATTCTAATTCTAAAGTTTGTTTGCAGAACTAGATTTCAGCCTCAAGATGCAAAATCTCAAACAATAGAAAGACTTGCATTTTTTGCACCTCTTATCTTGAAAAGGTGGATTAATATATTTGACTCATCAACTTAAGCAGAAAATGAAATAAACTGAAACGCCATCATTTGCTTCCTCATCATTTGCCTTTGTTAATAAACGCCCCCTCTTTGATGACCCCCCCCCTCTGATACTTTTATGCTCTTTCCTGGCCTTCTCTTTGATAAGCCCCCTTACGTTTTATGCTCCCCCTGGAGTCTCATAAGGTAAGTGTCAAATTATTTTTGGTTTGCAGGAATTTCGAATATTTAAGCAGATATGGAGACAGAATGAAATTTGATCTCGCTCAAGCATTGGCTGAAGGAAGGTAGGTTGTGTTTGGTCTTTCGCCTGTACTCTTATCTGCACCTCCATGTTTCCTTGTATGTATCTAGTGGCCCAAGAAAATACGTTATCTTTTGTATTGAAATCTTTGAGAAGACAGCATTTTCAAGGACTAAATTTATTTGATAGGTGTGATCTGTCTTATGTTTCTTGTGCTATGGGTGAGTTCCTTAAGATTTCCCTCCCAGAAGAGACAATGAAGTTGATCAAATTTTCTATGACTCGACATGATTGGACAGAAAGGAGACTTATTCATAGTGATGTGGAGATTTAGAAATTGAATAGCTATGGTCGGCTCACGAGTGAAAGTTGAACGACTGGCTTTTTTTTTTTTTTTTATTCATTTAAAAAAACAACAGGATATAAAAACAACAAGATTAATTAACTACGTGCCATCCATAGTGGGAAAGGACTTATAGTCAGCGAGTCCCCACTATGTATGGCACTTACAATTTAATATAAACTATTCTAATCACGACCGTAGGAGAGGGACACCCCAGGAGCAAACATTTCGCCGCCGTTGTGTTCGGCGCTAGAGATTAACGAGCAACGAGCATGCACCGTCAGAGGTCCATGCTTGAGTAGAATCCATCGAGAATTAAAATTGTAGTGTCACCAGGCCATCTCCCTCCTACAGCTGTGTTCCAACGAAAAAAAAGAAAGCTACACACACTAACACACAAACACACACACACAAGCACACGCACACACGCACACACCAAAACAGAAACTACGTACACGGACATATGAAGATCACGAAGCTCTTATTCTCAAGGGCTATTAATTTTCGTAGTCTAATGAAACAAAGCGTCTGGATGATTTGATGTATTCTAATGTTGCTTCAAGAATCATTCTGTTGACAATGTATGGAAGTTCAGAATTTCCATACAACATCAGTGAGCAAACAAAATCGTCATCGAAGTTGGAGACATCCATGCTAAGAATTTCTGAGAGCTGACCAAGGAGGTTTCTGCGAAGATGATAAAACATGGGGCAATGCAGGAGAAAATGCTCTGTATCCTCGTTCGCGGTACCGCAATTACATAGTGGACTTACGATGTTGAATCTATGCCGAAATCTATGCTCATTTAATGCACTGAAATTCAAACGCAATTTTGTTAAGATTCTAACACCTTCAATATCATATATGTTGTAAACAGAGTTTTCAGCAGGACGTATTTTCGACAGGAGTTTGCGCTTAAATTCAGCAATAGACTTAGAGCTCCTTATATCTCTATCAAGTAAATTCCATTCGTAAGGTGCATTACTGAAATACGTATTTGAAAAACGGACAGTCCTACTAACAGCCGGGGTGTATATCCGCTGATTTCTAAGATCATAATTGGTTTGCCGTTCAGCAGGGATTAGATTAAAGAGATATTCAGGGGACTGATTATTTTTGAGGTTAAAGAAATGAAATAAGCGTCGGTACCATCTTCTACTGTACAGGGTTTCCCATCCTAATTCATTGTAAAGTCTTTGCCTATTTGTACCTTTCCAGGCACCAGAGGCAGCTAGTGCTGCAGCATACTGCGTTTGTTCAAGTTTTTGTGTAAAACCTAGTCGCATTTCAGGGTCATATCTGTGGTACAATAGGTCACCATAGTCCAGATGAGGCCTGACATATAATTTGTAAGTTAGATTAAGGACATCTCTAGAGACATACTTTGAGAGATATCGTATCAGCCCAATTCCTCGCCTTGCTTTAAGTATGGCTGCTCTGGTGTGACTCTTAAAATTCAATTTTGAATCCAAAATCATCCCTAGATGCTTGTGCTCATCTTCCCTCTTAACTTCATCGTTACCTAGCAGTAAGGGAGGGTGGAAACTTCCAGCTAATTTGGTAGAAAAGATTACTTCTTCGGTTTTGTCCGTGTTGAACTGCATTTTCCATTGCCAGGCCCAAAGCCGCACTTTCTCAAGATCTCGATTCAGTTCTTCAGCACCGATAATCTCGTTTTCAATCACCGAAAACAACGAAGTATCATCTGCAAATAGCCTGACGTCACTATTCAAGTTGTCACATAGGTCATTTATATAGATGAGGAAGAATAAAGGGCCCAGCACAGACCCTTGGGGTACTCCTGCAAGAATATCCTTCCACTCTGAATTCTTCCCATTCAAGACCACCCTTTGTTTCCTATTCATCAGAAAGTTGCAAATAAGAGCAAGCATATCCCCAGATACTCCATTACATCTAAGTTTGTGGATAAGTCCTTCATGCCATACCCTATCAAATGCCTTTGACAGATCAAGGAATACTGCCCGTGTTTCTTTGCTCGGAGTATCATCAAACGCACAGTAGATCTTATGTGTTATAAACAACAATTGGTTTATGGTGGAGTCTCCAGGACGGAATCCAGATTGGTTAGGTGTCAATAGTTTATTCTCACTCAAATGACTGTAGATTGCATCAAACAGCAGTTTTTCAAAAATCTTCGAAAAAATAGGAAGCAAAGAGATTGGACGATAGTTATTTTTGCATTGCCGACTCCCTTTTTTATGAATTGGAACAACATTTGCCTTTTTCCAAGAAGAAGGATAGATACCAGTCTCAATACACCTTTCAAAGATCATGCACAAAGGTTCAACGATTGCATCTTCACATATCTTAATCATAGTAACAGAAATGTCATCGAACCCATGGGATTTGCTGGAATCAAGTGCTTGAATAAGCTTCAGTACCCTTTCCCTATCAATATCAAGATGCTGCAGGGCTGGAACAGAATTTGGCACAAAATTGGGTATAGTACTTGATGTTCCTGCTGAACAGCACTGTGCTACAAAGTAATCATTCAGTACATTTTCTTTTGATTCAAAGTTCACAACAAAAAGCCCATTTTCGAGTATCGGAGGAATACTGGGGTGTTTTTTATTGCCAGTCAGCCTTTTTAGTGATGACCAAAATGCTTTAGTACCAGTATTAGGGTCTGAAAGTTTTCTACCTAATTTCTGGTAGTAGTTCTCCTTGGCATTAGCGATTAATTTTGAAGTTGATTTACGAACTTCCTTTACGTTTTCCCAGTCCTCCACCCTTCTACCTCTTTGCACAAACTTCTTGTAAGCACGGTGCTTTCTCTTTATTGCACTTTTCACTTCGTGGGATATCCAAGGAGGGTCTTTGTCATTAAACTGGACAATTTTATTTGGTATTTTTTCCGAAAAAATAGATTTCAATATTTCGTAAAATTTCTCTACCATTTCATTAGATCCCATGCCATGGAAACAAAGATGCCAATCTATATTTCGTAAAACACTTCTTATATTCAAAATATCTGCCTTGGAATAATCCCAAACAGTTCTTTTATACGGGGGTGGAAACGGAATGGCTATATTTACTTTCCCATGGACAATTTGGTGTTGACAGAAGTCATCTAAGGATGGGTTTACCCCAGTCTCGACAAAAAAGGCAGGTTGGTCTGTTATTATAAGGTCAATACAGGACATACTGTCTCCTGTTATATTCGTGGGTTCATCCATCAGTTGATATAAATTATTTGTTTCAATGAGTTCATCTAGGTCACTCCCCTCAGGTTGTTCAGTGTCCCCATGCCACCACTGCGACGATCTGCAATTAAAGTCTCCTGTTAATATCAACGCGTGCGGCTTTTCTGTTTTCAATCTACTAATTATGGATTGTAACTTATCTATGAACAATGCAAATTGCCCTCCATCCTGACTTGGACTGCGATAAACAGTAACGAAGAATATTTTTTTGCGAGAAATAGATACCTCCGTGACAATCATTTCTTGCAGCAGCTCAAACTCTTTCCTACGCTTTCCTACGACTGGCTTCTTACAAAATTCTAGAGTAGACCTTATGGCACTTTTCACTGTTTGTCTTTACACCTCTGTAACCCAGGAAAACTGTACTGGGGTATATCTGCAGTGAAATCACACACGCAAGGAAACACATTTCTTTGTATCATTGAAAGGAATCATTGACATTTTTGCCAACGTTTAACTAACACTCTTGCATCAGATTACACTGCAATTGACCATGAAAAAGTTTTCTCTTTGCTCATTCATATCCCTTCCCTAGAAAATTTGATCAATGTCATCATCATTTGTGATTGTTTTCAGTCTTTCGACATCGAAGATTTTACGAATCCTGCTTACAGTTCAAGAAATTGAAAAATTGTTTTTAGAAAATCCCTGAAGCTAATCAAGGGTTTTTGCAAAAGATTAAATCAATGATTGTCAAAATGATTGTCAAAATTAATCCAGTTTATTTTTTTCATGGCCTGTGAAAAGTGGACAGTTTTTTTGGTGCACTCGGTAAAGTTTTAGGGAGAAAAAGTTTCCCCTTAGGTTACCGTTATCTTTTTTTTTTTTATCAATCTAAAATTTTAAAAACAACAATTCAATACAACTACTGTGACATTTGTAGCGAGGAAAGACACAAGGTCACCGGGTCCTCACTACAAATGCCACTTACAATTTTCAACAAAATATTAACGGTAGCTTAAGGTGGTCGCAGGAGAAAAAAACTTTCGGAATTTAAAGATTATCAAATAAGTTAGAGCTTTTCTCCTGCAACCACCTTATTAATAGTAGAAAAGGAAACAACGAAAAAAAACAAAAAAACAAACAAACAAACAAAAACAAGAACAAAGGCTAAATCGAAACTGAAGTACCCCCAAAAACCCGCACAAACAGCCCACCCCCCACCAAACCACAAGCACGAGAGCACCGGCAGGGAGAATGGAATCTATGGTACAGAGATCAACTCCGAGGAGAAAAGAAAAAGAAACTAAAAAACTTCCAACTAATCCTAGACTCCCCCAGCCAACGCCCCCGCAGCAGCAGTCCGATGAGCAGAGACTGCCCATGCAAATATCGGGAGCACCCCAGTCAAGAAAAAGGCTTAGGCTGCTGTTTGTCCAGAAAGTTTAATTGAAACGTCCAGAAGTCTTAATAAAAGAAATAGTTGCTTCTAGAATGATTCTGTTTGCAAAGGTACTTTCATTTGGGTTCCCATATAACAACAAATGACAAAGATCCTTTGCGTTCATGCTAGCAACATCATATCCGACATCCGAGACTTGACCAAGGAGTTCTTGGCGCTGAGCTGTAAACTGGGGGCAGTGCAGGAGGTAATGCTCATTATTTCCTTTCCTGTACCACAAATACAAATTGGACTCAAGCAGTCAAAATTATGCCTAAATCTATGTTCGTTCAGAGGACTGAAATTAACTCGAAGCCTTGTTAGTAGTTTGATGCCAAAAATATCATAAATATTGTAAACAGGGTTTTTCTCAGGTCTAATGATCCGAAGCAATTTGCTCTTGAAAACGGCGAGAGAAGGAGAATCTTGTACTGCTTTCTCTAACAGATTCCACTCACATATTGTGTTATGAAAGTAAGAGCTAGAAAAGCGCATTGTTCTACCTACATTTTGTTCATAACAACGCGGGTTTCTTAAATTATAATCAATTGAGCGATGTTCAGGTATCTCATTGAAAAGGTAATCTGGGCTTTTGGAAGTGGTTATTGAAAAGAAATGACATAATCTTCGACACCACCTTCGGTTATAAAGTGTTTCCCATCCGAGCTCTTCAAGCAGCTTATGCCTACTTGTACCCATCCACGCTCCAGTAACAGCTAGTGCTGCTTTATATTGAGTTTGTTCTAGTTGTTGCGTAAAGTTCAGCTACATATCTGGGTCATATTTATGGTAAATTATGTCTCCATAGTCTAGGTGAGGTCTCACGTAAAGCTTATAGGTTTGATCAAGGACCTCTCTTGATAGTTTCAAGTTTCAATTTATTTGAACAACAAATTTTAAGCTACTACATTTCTGCTCATATATGAAAATTTTAATTATTAAAAATAGCTGTTCGGGATACTTGAATACTCTGGAGAAGAACAGATGTTCCTCCCCAGAGAAACCCCTAAGGGCTGACGAGCCAAGCACCCCTACTCAAAGGAAATAGCTTACATGTTATAAAACTTGTTTACATCATACCTTCTTGACATTTTTTTCTATAAATATATACAAAACATTACTGATACAAAAACAGAATGAAAGAAACAACAGAGACGGATAGAGAGAGGGAGAGAGGGAAAAAATGGTAGAAACAGTTTTTTTTGGGGGGTGGGGCAAAGAATTGTACGTTGTACATTGCTGACATGTAATGAAGTTAGTATTTCTGTTGGAGATACTTGGAAAATTTTTTACTAAATATGGCTTTTGTCTTTGAATTCTTTATTTCACCCGGGATTGAGTTCCAGGTAATGGCACCAACATATCTTATGCTCCGTCTAACGATACTTAGTTTTGTTTTTGGAATGACGAAGTCATTCCTGGTCGCCTGTCGCGTACATCGTGTGTGTCGATCGTTTGTTTTTTGAAACATTTCTAAGAAGAATGAGTCCAGAAGCTTATTTTCGACAGAATACATGAATTTTCCTATTTCTAATTCAACTATGTCGTCAAAACATAAAAGATTTTGTTTTTTAAAAAGTGGTAAAGAGTGATCTTGGAATTTGGCAAAGTTTATGGCTCGAACTGCTCTTTTTAGACAGCGCTTGATTGGGGCCAGATTTGTTTTCGTTGCTGAACTCCAGTTGATTAAGCCGTAGTTAATATGAGGCATGATGAAAGCATTGTAGAGAGACGATAAGGTGCTTTTTGGTACAAAGTGTCGGAGTTTATAAAGTAGTCCCACATACTTTGAGAGTTTAGTGGACACATGGCTTATATGTTTTTTCCAACTTAGATTTTGGTCTAAGATTACGCCTAAGTATTTTGTTGATTCTAATTCTTCAATTGAATCACTATTTATTTCTAGATTTATTTTACGAGGGGGTTTTTTCCTTACTGGCCTGAAAATAACGAAATTTGATTTTTTAACGTTTAGCGATAATTTATTTGACAATAGCCACTGAAAACATTTTTCAATTCTTCATTTAGGGTATCTTCAATTTTGTCTATGCTTTTATCTGATAAAAATATGCTAGTGTCATCAGCAAAGAGATGGAATTTTAATAATCTAGACGAGTTAGGTATGTCGTTAATGTAAATTAGAAATAACAGGGGTCCAAGAACACTACCTTGTGGAACCCCAGATCGAATGAAAAGCTCCTCTGATTTTTCATTGCCAATTTTAACAGTTTGAGGCCTATTGTAAAGATAGGATTTGAACCATTTATTTGCAACTCCTCTGATTCCATAATGCTCTAGTTTCGAAAGTAATATATCATGATTGACAGTATCAAAGGCTTTTGCAAAATCCAGGAAGACACAACATGAAAAAGAGTTATTTTCCATCGATTTGGTAAGATTGTTATAGATGTCGAGTATTGCGAGTGACGTAGATTTGTTTTTTTGAAAACCAAACTGATGTTGGAAAAGAATTTTATTTTTTTCTAGGAAGTTCTGAAGTCTTTTGTACATCAGCTTTTCTAGGATTTTATTGAAAGTTGGTAAAATTGATATTGGGCGGTAATTTGTCATATTGAGCTTAGAGTTACCCTTATGGATCGGGGTTACACATGCAAATTTAAGTTTATCTGGAAAAATTCCAGATTGGAATGATTGGTTAAAGATGTTTGATAGTTGAGCAGAGATCAACGTTTTACTCATTTTAACTACTTTTACGGGAATTCCGTACGATCCGGGGGCTTTACTTTCATTTAGAGCTGAGATTTGATCCTCTACTTCAGTTTGTGTGATAGGTGTCAGAAACAGGCTATTTGTTGGGGCATTTGGCAGGTAGTCGCTAAAATGTTTTGTTGATTTCTGCATTTTGTTTACGAGATTCAAAGCAACGTTGGTATAAAAAGTATTGAAGTTATCTGCAACTTGCTTTTGGCACGTGACTAGCTTACCCTCCACTTCGAGACAAATTTGGGATGATGATGACTTGTTATTTTTGTTTATAATTTCCCTGATTCCAGACCAAATTTTTTTAGAATTGCTTTTGAAGTTTTCGAAGTAGCTTGAGTAATAGTTACGTTTATTTGTTCGAATCAGATGGTTTATTTTATTTCTACAAGTCTTATATTTTGCTTCCCATTCTGGGTTTTTGGTTTTGATGAATTTTTTGTAAAGCTTATCTCTCTTCCGGATGCACTGGATGATTTCTTTATTGATCCAGGGCTTTCTTTTCATCTTTTCTTTTCTTTTTGACAACTTTTTGAGAGGGGCATGTTTTTCGAGGCATTCCAAGAAATGGTTTTGAAATTTCTCATAGTTGTAGTTTGGATCCTGAGCATTATCGAAATTTTCCATCATTTGAAGATCTTGCAGAAATTTATCTTTGTCAAAATTTTTAAAGTCTCTAACCATTTTGCTGGGTCTTTGCATTAGATGTTGATTTCCGTTGTTTATGAAAATGAAGTTTGGCAAATGGTCAGTAATTTTAGAGATTATATTTCCGCTATAAGTGTCATGCTCAATTGAATTGATAAATATGTTGTCGACAAGTGAGGGTCTATTTTCATTTGAAAATCTAGTTGGCTGCGTAATTGTTGGTTGGCAATGATTTGAAAGCATCAAATTAAGAAACTCTTTTATTTTGTCATCAATGTCATGTTTTAAGAGGTTCAAGTTAAAGTCTCCTGCAATTATGACAAGTTTATTTTCGTTTTTTATTTGTTGGAGGATATTTTGCATGTAAGCAATGAATTCATTGTCTGTGTTTCTTGGATGTCGATAGATGCATCCAAGAAGAACGTTTCTTTGTTTTTCATTTACGATTTCAATCCAACTAGCTTCAAATTCTGAGTTGGTGTTTGCTACTTTTGTATCAAATTCTGCTCTGGGTTTGAATTTGAGACTGTTTGCGACGAAAAAGCCACATCCTCCGTTTTGTGTACTGCCTGGCGTGCCATAATATGGTTGATATCCCTCAATGACAAGGTTTTTGATTGCTTCGTTGTTCTTAGGAGAGTGCCAGGTTTCTGTTAACGCTATAACGTTAAACCTATGATCCAGGGTGTCTAGCAGTTGGTCAATGTCTTCAGAATGTTTCAGAAGGGAGCAAATATTAGTATGAATAATGCTAAGGCTATTTTTAATGTTCAAGGCTTTGTTGTTCAATAACTTATGAAATTTATGTGCATCGTAATAGTCAAAATCATTAGTTGAGGGTAACTGATGGTCTATATCATCCCTTGAATGTCTTGAATTTTCATTGTGAACTGATTCATTTAATTGTAGTTTTTCGATTATTGGGAAGTAAGGTTCATCTATAAAATTTGACTTGCAGTTACAATCGTACAAGGAGTTAAAATTAAGTGTTTTTAATTCATGATCATCCAACATACTGAAAGGGAAAATATTACTCATGCATGAAAGACACCGCCAATTTAACGGAGTGCCTTCGCATAAGAGTTGATGACGTGAGATAAGAGAACATTTGGCGTGAACTGATGATTCACATTGCATACAGGAAATCACGCTTGCTTGTGATCTGCAAAGCTTACCGCACACGGAACACATATTTGATTGACGATTTAGTTGGTTGGGTGATTTCTGAATACGTTGAGTTGTCGGGTTTAACTCAATTTCCTTGAAAAGTTTGTTGAACTTTTTATTGTCTACGCCTTGAAAAGGTAGAATCGCTTGAAGGCAGTTTCTACAGAACCAGTGGGACCCTTTTTCTTTGATGGTTTCAGAATCAATCAAGGAAACGCCACAACATTTTAGGTGGAACGTTTTTGTGCAGATTTGGCAATTAATTTTTGAGGGATTTTTCGCCATTTTTTGGCATTTGCTACAATTTTCGGTCATAGGGATAGGTTATTGGGGTGAACGAATGGATTTGAGGCATAATGCCTCGCTAAGTATTGAATAAAGAGTGAAAGTAGCAGCGTTTTTAATAGCAAAAAGAGAAAGTTTTACTTGATTTTTGCAACATCTGTCTCACTTTTGATAGAGAGTACGTTTGATTCAGCATCTTTCCTTGCGAAGATTAGACCGTTATGTGACCAAGCGTATCGATACCCTTTTTCTTTCTTCTTCTGTCTTGTGAGTCGGAGTAGATTTTTGTTGCGTTGTGTTAAGCTTTCGTTGATGTAAAAATCGTTTCCTGCGTACCCGAAATCGGTTGTTTTTTTGTTTGCTAGCTTTTTCTTGTTTGTTATGATGAGTTCTTTTGTTTTCCGTGATTTGAATTTGACGATTATTGGCAAGTTTTTCTTTGTACGGGATTTCACTCGATGGGCTGCTTCTATGTCTTCTGTCTTGATATTTACGTCACATGCTGCTGCCACTTTAATGACAAGCTCTTCGACATCTTCGCTGTCTTTGGCTGGAAATCCATCAATTTCAATCATTTCCCGCCTGCCATATTGCTCGAGATCGTTTATGGCAGCTTCATTTTCGATAACTTTTTTCTCCAATTCCTTGACTGTTTTGCGCAATTCGGCATTCTCGGTTTTGATTTGCTGGTTCTCTGCAAGTATCTCTTCGAGTTTCAATTTGATTTCTTCGTAGCTGTCGCTCACATATTGTTGATTTGTCTCTATCGAGTTAACCGTAGCACGAAGTTCTTTGATTTCATTTTGAAAAAAGTTACACAAATCAGTTTTCATTTCAGCAAGTTTCTTGGTCAGCAGATATTTAGATACATATTTAGAAAGGTATTTTGACAAACCGATTCCTCTGCGTGCTTTCAAGATAGCCTCTCGAATATGACTTTTGAAATTTAGCTTTGAGTCAAGAATAACACCAAGATGCTTGTGTTCCAATTTTGAGGCAATGACCTCCTCTCCCATTTTAAGACCGGGGTGGATTGGCTTATTCCTTTTGCATGAAAATATAACCTCCTCTGTCTTGTCAGCGTTAACCCTTTCACGCCCGGCTAGAATTAAGCTTAACAGGAAAACCTAATGTAGATCGTCATTTTCCAGGGGGTATCGTAATCAGTGATTGAGTAAGCAATAGATAAATTTAATGTGCATAACCTCTTAAATCAATCAAATTCTAAAGGCTTTCCCCCCTGAAAAATTTGCAGTTCTCAATGAATACTGCTGGGCCATATGGCCCTTCCGGGGGTGAAAGGGTTAAACTGCATTTTCCATTGCCATGCCCATAAGTAAATTTTTTCTAAATCTCTGTTTAAGTCAAGTGCAGCTACATTTTCATCCTGAACGGTAGTGAACAATGACGTGTCATCGGCAAATAACTTAATACCACATTTAACATTGTGGGTTATATCGTTAATGTAGATCAAAAACAAGAGTGGTCCAAGAACTGATCCTTGAGGTACACCTGCGGATATTGTATCCCACTTTGAACATTGTCCATTTAATACGACCCTTTGCTTACGATCTGCCAAAAAACTTTTAACAATCTGAAGAACGTTTCCATGTAAGCCATTGAATTCAAACTTATAAATTAGACCCTCGTGCCAGACCCTGTCAAATGCCTTTGATAGGTCAAGGAAGATGGCACGTGTTTCTTTACTAGGAGTTTCATCAAAGGCTCTATAGATATTTTGTGTGATTAGCAGTAACTGATTGATAGTTGAATCACCGGGACGAAACCCTGATTGATGAGGCGATATAAGACCATTTATACAGAGGTGCTCGTAGATGGCATCAAATAATAGCTTTTCAAACAACTTGCTAAAGATTGGAAGAAGGGAAATTGGGCGGTAGTTTTTCTTGTTCTGTTTGCAATCCTTTTTATGCACAGGAATTATGTTTGCTTTCTTCCACTGGGAAGGGTAAATTCCTGTTTCAAGACATCTTTCGAATATGCAACACAGAGGATCTACTATCGAATTATCACATATTTTGATCATGGCAACAGAAATTCCATCACATCCATGTGTCTTTTTAGTATCTAGAGAACGAATGATTCGAAGCACCTTTTCCCTACTGATATCTATATTTAATAAAGGTGATGGAAACTGCGGAATAAATGTAGGGATAGTACTACCAGTTTCTATCTCCCTGCATTGAGCAACAAAGAACTCATTGAAGATATTTGCTTTTGCTTCTACATTAGTAATAAATAAGCCATTTTCAATAAGAGGGGGTATGTTAGAAACTGTCTTTTTATTGAGAAGTCTGTTGAATAAGGACCAATATGATTTAGCCCCAGACACGTTATTCGATAACTTTCTGCCAAGACCAAGATAATAATCATTTTTAGCATTGGTAATCATTCTTGATGTTAAGTTTTGGACATTTTTAACATAGTCCCAGTCTTCTTGCTTTCTACCACGTCTAACAAACTTAGCATATATTCTGTGCTTGCGCTTAATAGCAGTTTTTAATTCCCTCTTCATCCACGGCGGATCTCTATCATCACATTTGACAACTTTATTAGGTATATACTCCGAAAAAATTTCAGATAGAGAATTTGTAAACATTTCTACCATTTCTGTAGGATTTAGCCCATCAAAGCAAGCTGTCCAGTTGATTTTGTTAATTGACTCAATAACCATTTGAACATCAGCCTTGGAATAGTCCCATACTTTTCTCTCATATGGAGGGGGAGATGGCAAAGAGACATTCAGTTTACCGTGGATAATTTGATGTTGACAGTGTTCGTCCAGGGATGGGTGAACACCATAGTCAATAAACATATTGGGTTGGTCAGTAATAATTAAGTCAATGCAAGAACAGCCTTCATTTCTTATATTAGTTGGCTCCTCAATCAATTGATACAGGCCATTTGTTTCCATAAGTTCATCCAAAGCAGTACCCTCAGGCTGTTCAATATCCTCAGTCCACCACATTGAAGATCTACAATTGAGATCGCCTGTTAAAATAATGCAATGTGGACTTTCAGCTTTCATTTTATTGATAGTCTGCTGCAAGCGATCAATGAAGGCTTCAAACTGCTCGCTGTTTTGGCTTGGACTACGATACATGGTCCCAAATAAAACTTTTTTGCGTGCTATTCTAATTTCAGTAATGATAATTTCGGGTAATAGCTCAAGGTCAGTTCGTCTCTTGATGGGTAGCCCTTCGCGAAAAAAGAGACACACTCCGCCAGTTTTGGTATTGCTCGGATGATCATTGCGATATATTTCTTTGCTGAACCCTTCAATATAGATTTCATCATTTTTTACAGTTAGATCAAGCATAGACTCAGAAATAGCAATAATGTCAAATTTGTGGAGGGCATCATAAGTTTCAATAAGCGGTATCTTTATTCGATCTCTAGCACAGATGCTATTCAAGTTCCAGTGAAAGAACTTCAAACATTTATTAATTTCTGGGCCAGGATTTGGATGAATGTCTCCACATAAAAGCAGCTGGCTGAATGGGCTGCACCCACCAACCTGAAAAATCTCTAGTGCAGTCCCAATAAGAAGAGTAAAAAGAATATGCTGCGCTAAACACAGGGCTTTCCGTGGGTACGCCTTGCTGTAAATGAGGATGTTTTTACATAAATTTTGGTAGCTCATTGAAAAACGAAAACGAAAGCCATAGATAAATAATGACATGCGAATTTATTTTTGCAAAGATTCGACTGACATCTGTACTTTTTGGGGGAGTAGCTGGCACAACAATTTCAGCGAGGTGAGTCCACAAGAAGGAAACAACGAGGGATAATGGCAATGAAAGAACAGATGAACAGATGAATAAGTACATGTAGGCAAAGTACTGAAGAGCACAAAATGAAATCCCGACCACTGGTATTTCAAGGCCTTTTGGGACTTTCGACATAAACCAACTTCGGCGCCCTGCGATTCCTGCACGCCACTGGCTAATTCCGACAGGCATCTGCACGCTTGATATCCTTGGTCATTCTCAGCATTAGTCGTCAAACTACAGGATGTTTTGAAAAGACGTATATAAATCTGAGACAAGCAGCAGCCTTGGAAAAAACAAAAGATAATGACCATAAAATAGAAAGAAACAATAGAATAGAAAGATAAATGAAAACTGTATAAAATAATAGTAATTAAAAATGCATCTATTGTGCAACATCAAGAGGAGCAGTTGAGAATGAGCTATCAGGGGAATTTTCTGTTGTTACTTTGAAAATTCAAAAAGATTGGATCAATGAGATGTTTGGTTTGCTATCTAGATATTTTAATTACCGTTATCTATTTTGACATTCACAAGTAGTAAATTTACGAATCTTTTTTTTCATTTGTAGACGATGTGCTGATTTGCTGAGTCAAGCTCAGTATCACGTGCAAAGAGCAAGAAAAATTGACGAGGAAGAACGAGAAGTAAGAAGGAAACAAGAAGAGGAAAGAGACGCATTGAAGAAGAAACGAGATGAAGAGCTGGTATGTTTCTTGGTTCACCTATCCATTTTTGATTTCTCCATCTATTTTTCAAAGATTTTGATGGAAACCTTTTCTGCTTCCTCTATTTGCAGAAATCGGTGCTTAATTCCTTTTTCATTCAATTATTTCATTTTTTATCATTCAACCATGGTATCCCCAACAAGGACAGGTTTTGTTATACAATGCGCAATAGTTGCTTTAATTGACGCATCAATTCAAAGCGATTAGCGACTAACAATTGCAAACAAAGAAAATTCTCTCAACCAGTAAATCAAGACAAACATGGCCGCAAAAGTTGCCCCGAAAGCAGTAGGGCAAATTTTCGCATTTTGCAAGCAAAATGTAGTTTTAGGAGAAGTTCTATCCCCGGATTTTGCACTTCCATCCATCCACTGATTTCCCATAATATACTTGCCATTGGTATGTTTTCAATTACAACTAGTTGCATGTATGACAAAATTTTAGTTCTCAAGGGTCATTTTCAATAATGTTGACTCTGCAAAGTCTCCAAAATTTTGTTGAGAAATTTTCATTATAAACTCCTTGAAACTGGGGAATATCAACCACCTTGATCAAACGTAGTTGCTGTGTCTGCATCATAGAACGGTCCTCTTGAGTTGATGGCCAAGTCGAGGTAAAACCATATTTCTTTCTGAACTTCAGTTATCACCTCCCCTAGCACTTTGTTGATGGATAGGTCTTCGCAATGTTTTGATATTTTTTGTAATCACCACAGCTACAACAAGCACAAATGATGTTATAACCAACTTCAAACTCTGTATTTGGTCTTTTTTCTTCATCATATGATCCAAGAAGGTCCAGGACCAAGGCATCCATCACTCTTTCCACTTCACGTGTGACTATTTCCATAGAAGTTTGTGTACCTGGCTGTATGATCACTTGGAAAATAGTTGCAAGACTGTTGTGATTATCCATCAGTATCACCACTTCACTTCTAAAACTAAAGAACTTCACCTCTTCTCTGATGGCCTTTCCTTCTTTCTCAGTAGTTTGGCTCTGACTCCTTGTTATGGGGAACAATATTTTGAGCAGTCTGCGTACCAAGCCTGGCACGAACAAGCTACCAAATCAAAACAGTCACAAGAATTCAACAAGAAAGTGAATCATCACATCTGCCATTTGCCTAGGCCATGGACACCGTTTCGTTCGTTGTTGTTGTTGATATTCTCCAGCAATGCAGTTAGACTTACTACCCGAATTGGGCACTGTAAAGTTGCTCTAACAACCCTTTGAAGGAGGATTATAGAACTCAAGTAGTAAGTTTACAACGTTAGAGCAACAATAATTATGTTTGGTATCGTTTTTCAATTTCCACTTCAGGATTCCAGAGACATGATGCCCTAACCTTTCTATACTAATTTAGTGTGTTAAGAGAAGTACTCATTTCAGTATATGTGCCTTCGGGGGTCTGAAATTGTTGGCCAAAAATGATATGGGGTCTGAAATTTTTATGGCTGCAGAGCAGGGGTCTCAAATATTTTGAGGCAATTTTCAAAATGCTTCCACCCCCATCCCTGTCATAAATAATGACTGCTCCCTTAGCATCTGAATCAAATCAATACAATTCGTGAGACATGACTTTAGATTTACCGTTCTCATTGATTTACGCTGCGGAGCAGCATGCAAATGCTTGAAATGCCATTGAAAACAAACTCAAGGTATAGCGCGGATGTCTTAGCACTGATAAGATTAAACAATGGATAAACAATAGTTAAGATAAGATATGTTGGCTTATGTTCAAATGTACGATTGGAGGGACAAGGCAGACATAAATGACGGAAAAGGCACGGCCTTATGTGCGGGCACACGTATGCAACGTTCAGAACAAACATTTACTTTGTTTTATAACAAGTCCACTCGTAGCGTTGTTGATGAAGCAAACTTCCAGAATCGTCGAACTCACAAGGATTTGCTGTCGTTGTGGAAGCACCCAAAGGCAGAAAGACAAGCCCCAAGCGAGGTAGAAGCGAACGAATTTGAGTTACAGTTAATGCTGAAATTTTAACTTTTAAGTTTTATGAATCAACAAGGCAATTTTTGTTACTTTTTCGACGAACGGCAGCATTTGTTCAAAGTTGCTGTGTTCCTTCAAAGAACTGGTGAAGGAATCTGTTGATTTCTGGCAGTGTGAAATTTTAAATTTTTGTTTTGGCCTACATACACCTTCGTACGCTCCTACCGTAAGCAACTACATCTTTTGAGGAAATTATTTCAGTCAAGCCCAGGTACAAGAGTCGAAACAGAAATGCTGTCAATAACATTCCAGATTAATCATTTATCAAACTGCTGAACCATTGTTCAAAAATGCCATTAGATTTTTATTGAAACAAATTGGCGCAGCTTAAAAGGCGGACTGTAATCATGATAAGACAGCCAGATAGGGGATTTCATGGTGAATGTATCTAAGTTCAAATTTAGAATATTACCAGACACTTGAATTGCACAAATCTTCAGACAGTAATACTCTTGTTCTGTTATAGGCACATAATATCTCTGAAAATCTCATTTTCGCTAGCGCAAGGCGAGGGTTTGTCCTACTGGTTACGGATAACTTTTGCGGCCGTGTTTGTTTTGATGTACTGGTTAATAGAATTTCCTTTGTCTGTACTCGCTAATCGCTTTGAATTATGGTATCATAAAGCAACAGTTGCTATTGCATTGTAAAATCTGTCCTCATTGATATCCCCTTTAATTTGTGCTGACTGCTCGTTAGTAGGCTGAGCTGAAAGACTACAAAGTGAAAACCAATCTAAGTTAGCCAATAATAGAAATAGATAAAGATATCCATAACATATTGAAGCGAAATGAGACCAAAAGAAAATTAAAGATAGCCCTCTACAATTTCGTGTCTCATCCTTTTTGAAGATAAGAGGAAGGATGCATGTTTAACGTCAAAGCTTTATTGGTTACATTGCTTAGGCCCAAGAAATGAAATAGCCTGTTCTCATTTGACATTTTGAAAAGAGGAACATGCAATTCAGATTGATGTTCCTGAGTCTTAATGTGTTATATGAGCTGAGTTGTTTATGAATAACTCGAAAACAGAAATTTGTCGTTAATCACAGAGATTAGGCCAAAGTTAGCGGACCATTCTTTGAGCTGCTGCTTGTAAACAAATGAACCAGTTTTCAAATGGTGTTCAAGTTGTATCTAAGACATATCATCACGTTAGAATATCTTGTAATGACTTTTCATTTTTCACAGAAACAAAAAAAGCTCGTAGAAGAAGAGGAACAAAAAAAGCAATTGGAAAAACGTGCACAATACATCGAAGCTACAAGAAATCTTTTGAAGTTTTCTTATGCTGCTGAAACAGCGAAAGTTAAATCCGCAAAAAAGGTTTGAAAAGGTTTACTTTAGTTTATCTTATTTATAAAGTTCTCTTTATTATCAATTTGCTTGACAGTCTTCCCGACAAGTAGGATTCAGAAAGAGTTGAAAGCATCCACCGCAATGTTAACATATACCATAAAAGGGTGGTCCAATTTCTGAGATTAAGAGGAGAGGGTATAAGAGAGCGAAAGCTTATTAACAGGGTCAAATGACAAGGACATAAATTGGAGCATTTTAGGTTTTTATCCCATATTTTGCTGAATCAACATAACATTTTGCGATTTCGATGCACAAATTCGATGCATTTTTTATCCTAAACAACATGAGAACTTGTTTAGCTGAAAAGATGGCAAATCTTTGGTGACTTCTTGTGTTTGATAATTGGGGGATCAATAGAGAGGGGGGAGGGTTGTTAAATATTTGAATTAGAATAGAACGACTTATAGTTTGAGAATATTAATTAGACAGGATTCCAGATATAAGTTTTACAGTAAGACATTGATTAAGTTCCATAAATACTGAATACTGATAAATCAGATGACGCTGATGCATTATTCCACCCCTCCCTGATCATCCTCACCCCGGTATTAAGTTTGATGAAAATGTTCATATTTTAGAAAAGAGACGCAGAATTAGATGGCCTCATTGAGACAAGTGAATCCGAAGTTGAAGCAGGAGGCGAACCCAAACAACCTGGGGAAAAGAAAGAAAAAAAGAAAAGACAGTAAGTTCACTGTCGTTTTTTTAAATATTTGTTTTATTTAAACAATTGTTAATTTCTTACTTTGTGCACTGAATGATAAGCTGTTATATTAGGTTTGTTGTCATCAACATTATCTCATCAAACTTGTTAAGATCATTTGCTTGGCACAATATCTAATTTCATGATTTTTTGCTCAGGGCCCGGTTTTTCAAAACACCGATTATGTAAGAGCTAATTTTAGATTAAAATGCTTAATCCGCATTTAGAACTTAAACTACGATCACGATGGGAATCTTGGCAGAATTGATTGACTATCTCTTTTCGCAGGCGCAAAAGGAAAGAAAGAGAAAGAGGAGAACCGAAACCCAAAAAGTATGTCTTTCTTTTTATTATCATTATTCATAGTTGGATTTTAAAATACGATAGCTGAAATGAAAAAGTTGCTAATTGACTCCAACGTTAAAAGATGTATATACAATGGCTGCGGTCACACTAGAATTTGATCCCGTTATAATCTGAATTGCTTCACTTTCTTTGAATTTATCTTTGTCGTCAGAAAGTACGGCATTATAACGATACAAAGAAACTCGGTCACACTGTGCCCGTCTTGTCCTTTGCAAAGCTGCCTATGCTTTGGCTAATTTTTTGGCGTGAAATTAATCGTCACGTGATTATCCTGGTTTATCATGATTGGTTCATTTTGCTTTAACAACACTGTAATTTATGTCAGCACCTTGTTTATCCCGTTGTTTTGGATACTATAGTTTCTTAAGGATTCTTTGCTAAGGAACGAAACGTTGTAACTGCGTTGTATTTGAAAAGGATGAGCGGTCACATACAGCAGCGTTGTAAGCCTGTTGTTTTGGAAGGAAACAACGGGATAAAGCACCTAGTGTGACCGCAGCCAATATTACATAAGAAAGTGGTAGATAAAATATTTGCAAGTCATTAAAATATACTAATTGAAACGGATATCTAAAAACGATCATTATAAATAGCCCAAGTTTGGAATGAAGATGCGGCGTAATTTGCAAGGACAGTTTTCTCCGTACCAATTTTGAATCTTTTGTATAAATTGACAAAGGTTTTCTGAATTCCGTATTGTTGGTGGTAACGTCTGCCACAGCTGCTGACCTTTAAATCGGACGCTTTCTTTGTTTTAGTTTGAACTGGTTCTGATAATTTCTTAATTGATACAAAGGAAAGTTAATTTGTCAACCCAAATCATATTGCCTAGTTCATTAATCGCTGAACAATACAAAATATCTTAGAGATTGAATGGAGTGTATCGAAGCAGTTTAACATTTTGCTGAACTTTTAGAGAAAGATGTTGACATTGAATATTGGAACGATGACATCGCCAACTGAATTTTGTATTCCCATTCGAATTCATACAGCATTCAAATTCATACAGTTTAGTGACCAATTAGAAGTCATATTCAACAATCTGCTTTGTTTTAAATTCGTTTAAGTTACCAATTTGAATACCATACAATAGGGTGTCCCAAAACATTGTGCTCTATTTGTGTGGCTGCTGTGGAGGAGCCGTAGATTCAATTATCTCGCTTTTTTACACATTTAAATAGGTCAGGCTTCAAATTAGAGTTTGAGACCTTGTTTGAGTCAATCTGACAAGTGGTTGCTGATTTATGGCAGAGAAAAGGCAAAATAAGTGGTTGCGTCAAAAATAGCACTTCTATTGTCCTCCTGCAATATCAAAATCAAGTAGAAGAAATGGTTCTGGCGTCATGTTAGTATTTTTCCTGATTATTTTAAAGAGTTAGCAGTGCTTTCTACGCATAAGAGAGCACTTCCTATTTTTTAAAAAATGTGGTACAAATTTTATTTCGATGCCAGAGTCCTTTCTTTGAAACCGACTTTATTTTGAAATTGCTGGAGAACAGTAGAAGTGCTATTTTTGACGAAACCACTTATTTTGCCTTTTCTCTGCCATAAATTAGCAACCAGTTGTCAGGTTGGCTCAAAAAGGATTCAAACTCTAAGTTGAAGCTTGACCTATCCAACTGTGTAAAACTGAGATAATTGAATCTGCAGCTCCTCCACAGTAGCCACACAAACGGAACACATTAATTTTAGGACACCCTGTATTTCTGTTTATTTTCTTTATTTCTGTTTATTTTCTTTATTGCTGTTTTCGTTTTCTCTTGTTTTCGTATTCAGCCTCTTGACAGTGAGACCATAAACAATTTAAAATTTTAGCACTCCATTTGTGTTAAATAACAATTTAGTAGCGGAGGTTTATTTGTTTTACAAGGCTCTAAGCATTGGTGGAAACTTACCCTCTATCACTCAAATGCTGGCTAGGACAAAGATCATTTGTTCCAAAACCATAGTAAGGAATAGTGCTTTTTATCTGAAACAAATATTTGGCCAATTGTCTGCCACTGACTGACTGAACAGACACTGACTGAACAGACACTGACTGAACAGACACTGACTGAACTTACACTGACTGAACTGACACTGACTGAACTGACACTGACTGAACTGACACTGACTGAACAGACACTGACTGAACAGACACTGACTGAACAGACACTGACTGAACTTACACTGACTGAACTTACACTGACTGAACTTACACTGACTGAACAGACACTGACTGAACTTACACTGACTGAACTTACACTGACTAAACTGACTGAATGGTGAAGATGATAAATGGAGTTGATTATTTTTATGATTTCAGACAACGGAAGCCACGAGAGCCAAAAGCAAAAGGACCAAGAAAACAAAAACAAGAACAATTGTCTGCAAAACAAAAGAAAAAGATTGTTTCAAAACAATTTATTTCATCTTCTGAAGATAATTCGAGCTCTGATGATGATGGTTTGAAAATTGATGTTACAAAGGGGTAAGTCTAGGCTTATTATAGTCGCTGAATAAGCAAAACGAGTAATTTTATCCAATTTTCCTTTGAATGGTCAGATAAAATATTTGAAGAGAGAACGAAACCAAAACCTGTGCAAAAATTAAAGTGCAGATTGTTTTAATTCTTGATTCAATTTATGAACATTGATTCATATGCGGAAATAGAGGCTTTTCATTTCCTTAATGACAACATATGGATATATATGCGTGTAATTATTGTTAGGAAAAAAAACGACGAATTTCTGCTGTTGTTAAAATCTTTATATCGACTGCAAGGACTGACAGATTAAAGCAATCTGACATTACAGAATCTAATTGAATATATTGGCAGTAAAACAAGACTGTTTTCAGTGTTATTGCTTTGATATTTAATGGTGCTGTGTTTCAATTTTTTATTCACCTTGCATGTACGTTAATGTTTTTTGGACAAAGAGTGATGTTTTTGAAATACCCTTGATCACCTATAATAACAAACAATTCAATGGAAGGTAAGATGGAAATTTGATTCTCTACAAATTTGAGGAATTGCATGTCACATAGATAATTCAAGCCACGCTCAAAATATTTCTCGGGAAAGTGAGCTTTTATGAGTTTGTTGTTGGTTCTTTGACATGTTCGGGTGTTTCTGCCTACAAACTCTCATTGATTCATTGATTAATTCATTCATTCATCCATTCATTCATTGATTCATTCATTGATTGATTCATTGATTGATTCATTGATTGATTGATCGATTGATTGATTGATTCATTCATTCATTCACCATTGCAAACATCTTACAAACATCTTCAGATCCGACGAGTGATGTCGGCATCTTGACGTTTTCTTTTACGATTACTTTTGTGTGTTGCCTTGGCGAGAGACATTATGACAGTTTCAACATCCATGTTTTTTCATAAATCTTAGACGTGACGTAGCATCATCGGAAAGTGAAAACGAGGACAAAAGACAGCAATCCGATGTTGAAAATAGTGAAGACTCAGATAAACATCAATCCGATTCAGAAAGAGAATCAGATCACGACTCGGAGAAAGGCTCAGATAAAGATTCAGCAAGAGATTCAGATCAAGATTCAGACATGCAGGGTACCCAGAAGGTAGCTAAAGATTCAGATAAAGATTTTGATAGTGATGCTGAGAGTGATGTTGAAAGAGAAACACCTAAGAAGAAGAAAACAAACAGAGTTATCAGTTCGTAAGTATTTGACTTTTAATCACGTTTAATCACGCCCGACAACACCTTTCTCGATGAGTTTTGCCTCGTTTTGATGCCCCTATACAAATGTATAGGAAAATGACCGGAAGTGAATATGTTTGACGACTTTGAATGTTTCTTACGGGAACGAGATGTTACTTTTCCTTTTCAATTCAGTTCTAAAATGTAGTGGATTTATCTAAGAAACGTTTAAAACTAAGTTTGTTTTGATTTAAACTCCTTGGCAAGCTCCACCAGTTTGGACGAGAGGGGTGGTCTTATTTTGAGAGAATTTCCATTGTCTTTCGGTACAATCATTCGAACTCATTGTCTTTGACGTGACTGGTAGCGCCTCCAAGGCCATGACATTTGGAAAATACAGTAGAGCGCCGAAATTGTTTTGAAAACGGCGTAGTCTTTGTGCTGCTTGCTAGCTTGCTTCAAGAAACTTTTTAATTCTGAACGAAGCAATAGATCATTACGAACAGCACCAGTTATCCATTTTACCACTGGTGAAGGGCATTATCTGAGTTTCTTGTTCAAGGTGCGTTCGTGTTTTTGCAACAAACTGGCCAGAAAGAAAGCACGACAGAAGAAGAACATCCGCTTGTTAGGCCACATCTTCGAAAGAAGAAATTTTGCATGTTTATGGATCCAAGAACTAAATTTCGTTTATAACAACAGATGTCTTTAATGGACAGATGGAGAGCACATGATAAAGAATATCTTATTTGTACTGGACAGTGAGTTCCACTTGTTGGACATATTGGTTAACTGCTCAATGAAGAGAGATTGTAAACTTTTGAAACTTTTCTGGAAACTTCCTCTTGTTCTGGATAATAGTGGCTCCAAAAATGACAGACAGTTCTGAATAATATTGGCTCCAAAAATGACAGACAAGATACAAGGGGGATGCTGTCTATTGGAATTAAAATGATTACTTCCGATGGACAAGTGCAATGACTGCTATTTTGATGATTTTCAGAAACTCATAAACAAGCATAGCAATAGGATCCACAAGGTAAAATGGGCACGCTGGAAGTATAATGGGATACCAAAAAATGTTGATTCACACTTTTCTCAGAACTGGTAAAAATTCAATGTTTTCTAGGTGTCAGATTTAACCTTTGCTTGCCCATTTTACCTCCGCTGCAGTGCAACACGATGTATTATCAATTTTCATTTCTGCTGAGTTGGAAGGCACAAACTTTAGTGATTTAAGCATATTCTTCATGAGATGCAGCTGTTGGAAAGAGAAGTCTTTGCCATGTTTTCTTTGACTTTTATTCTTTGATGTCACTTGAAATGGCATTATTTGGAATTCAATCATTCTTATGAAATTATCCTTCCTGTTCTGGCAGCTTCAAATGCCAATCGTTAATGTGCAGCAAGAAGTTAGGTATGAAAGGTCTGTTATTTCTAGTGATTCCTGTTACTTTTCCTTCCTGAGTGACTTTAAAAATGCCAAACAGTAATCATGGTAACTCAAACAATTTGACTCATGGCTTTGGTCTGGAGGGGAGAAGGGATATCAAGCTTTGAAATTACTAGAAAGAGATGTCAATCAGCTTTGACCAAAGAAACTTTTTGGTGGCTAGACATTTAGTTATTCTGGTCAATTTTCATGCATCATCAACGTTTTCAAACCTCCAACCTTTCCGGATCAAATCCAGAAGAAGATTCAGGCTGTCTCAGAATTTAAAAGCATTAAAAATGTCAATTTTGTGATGATTCAATTGCTACTATGTTACCATCTTCACATCATGAAGATGGTAACCATGTATCGTAGTCCAAGCCAAAACCATGTATCGTAGTCCAAGGACCATGTATCGTAGTCCAAGCCAAAACAGCGAGCAGTTTGAAGCCTTCATTGATCGCTTGCAACAGACTATCAATAGAATGAAAGCTGAAAGTCCACATTGCATTATTTTAACAGGCGATCTCAATTGTAGATCTTCAATGTGGTGGACTGAGGATATTGAACAGCCTGAGGGTACTGCTTTGGACGAACTTATGGAAACAAATGGCCTGTATCAATTGATTGAGGAGCCAACTAATATAAGAAATGAAGGCTGTTCTTGCATTGACTTAATTATTACTGACCAACCCAATATGTTTATTGACTATGGTGTTCACCCATCCCTGGACGAACACTGTCAACATCAAATTATCCACGGTAAACTGAATGTCTCTTTGCCATCTCCCCCTCCATATGAGAGAAAAGTATGGGACTATTCCAAGGCTGATGTTCAAATGGTTATTGAGTCAATTAACAAAATCAACTGGACAGCTTGCTTTGATGGGCTAAATCCTACAGAAATGGTAGAAATGTTTACAAATTCTCTATCTGAAATTTTTTCGGAGTATATACCTAATAAAGTTGTCAAATTTGATGATAGAGATCCGCCGTGGATGAAGAGGGAATTAAAAACTGCTATTAAGCGCAAGCACAGAATATATGCTAAGTTTGTTAGACGTGGTAGAAAGCAAGAAGACTGGGACTATGTTAAAAATGTCCAAAACTTAACATCAAGAATGATTACCAATGCTAAAAATGATTATTATCTTGGTCTTGGCAGAAAGTTATCGAATAACGTGTCTGGGGCTAAATCATATTGGTCCTTATTCAACAGACTTCTCAATAAAAAGACAGTTTCTAACATACCCCCTCTTATTGAAAATGGCTTATTTATTACTAATGTAGAAGCAAAAGCAAATATCTTCAATGAGTTCTTTGTTGCTCAATGCAGGGAGATAGAAACTGGTAGTACTATCCCTACATTTATTCCGCAGTTTCCATCACCTTTATTAAATATAGATATCAGTAGGGAAAAGGTGCTTCGAATCATTCGTTCTCTAGATACTAAAAAGACACATGGATGTGATGGAATTTCTGTTGCCATGATCAAAATATGTGATAATTCGATAGTAGATCCTCTGTGTTGCATATTCGAAAGATGCCTTGAAACAGGAATTTACCCTTCCCAGTGGAAGAAAGCAAACATAATTCCTGTGCATAAAAAGGATTGCAAACAGAACAAGAAAAACTACCGCCCAATTTCCCTTCTTCCAATCTTTAGCAAGTTGTTTGAAAAGCTATTATTTGATGCCATCTACGAGCACCTCTGTATAAATGGTCTTATATCGCCTCATCAATCAGGGTTTCGTCCCGGTGATTCAACTATCAATCAGTTACTGCTAATCACACAAAATATCTATAGAGCCTTTGATGAAACTCCTAGTAAAGAAACACGTGCCATCTTCCTTGACCTATCAAAGGCATTTGACAGGGTCTGGCACGAGGGTCTAATTTATAAGTTTGAATTCAATGGCTTACATGGAAACGTTCTTCAGATTGTTAAAAGTTTTTTGGCAGATCGTAAGCAAAGGGTCGTATTAAATGGACAATGTTCAAAGTGGGATACAATATCCGCAGGTGTACCTCAAGGATCAGTTCTTGGACCACTGTTGTTTTTGATCTACATTAACGATATAACCCACAATGTTAAATGTGGTATTAAGTTATTTGCCGATGAGACGTCATTGTTCACTACCGTTCAGGATGAAAATGTAGCTGCACTTGACTTAAACAGAGATTTAGAAAAAATTTACTTATGGGCATGGCAATGGAAAATGCAGTTTAACCCTTTCACCCCCGGAAGGGCCATATGGCCCAGCAGTATTCATTGAGAACTGCAAATTTTTCAGGGGGGAAAGCCTTTAGAATTTGATTGATTTAAGAGGTTATGCACATTAAATTTATCTATTGCTTACTCAATCACTGATTACGATACCCCCTGGAAAATGACGATCTACATTAGGTTTTCCTGTTAAGCTTAATTCTAGCCGGGCGTGAAAGGGTTAACGCTGACAAGACAGAGGAGGTTATATTTTCATGCAAAAGGAATAAGCCAATCCACCCCGGTCTTAAAATGGGAGAGGAGGTCATTGCCTCAAAATTGGAACACAAGCATCTTGGTGTTATTCTTGACTCAAAGCTAAATTTCAAAAGTCATATTCGAGAGGCTATCTTGAAAGCACGCAGAGGAATTGGTTTGTCAAAATACCTCTCTAAATATGTATCAAGAGAGGTCCTTGATCAAACCTATAAGCTTTACGTGAGACCTCACCTAGACTATGGAGACATAATTTACCATAAATATGACCCAGATATGCAGCTGAACTTTACGCAACAACTAGAACAAACTCAATATAAAGCAGCACTAGCTGTTACTGGAGCGTGGATGGGTACAAGTAGGCATAAGCTGCTTGAAGAGCTCGGATGGGAAACACTTTATAACCGAAGATGGTGTCGAAGATTATGTCATTTCTTTTCAATAACCACTTCCAAAAGCCCAGATTACCTTTTCAATGAGATACCTGAACATCGCTCAATTGATTATAATTTAAGAAACCCGCGTTGTTATGAGCAAAATGTAGGTAGAACTATGCGCTTTTCTAGCTCTTTCTTTCATAACACAATATGTGAGTGGAATCTGTTAGAGAAATCAGTACAATATTCTCCTTCTCTCGCCGTTTTCAAGAGCAAATTGCTTCGGATCATTAGACCTGAGAAAAACCCTGTTTACAATATCTATGATATTTTGGGAATCAAACTACTAACAAGGCTTCGAGTTAATTTCAGTCCTCTGAACGAACATAGCTTTAGGTATAATTTTGACTGCTTGAGTCCAATTTGTATTTGTGGCACAGGAAAGGAAGATAATGAGCATTACCTCCTGCACTGCCCCCAGTTTACAGCTCAGCGCCAAGAACTCCTTGGTCAAGTCTCGGATGTCGGATATGATGTTGCTAGCATGAACGCAAAGGATCTTTGTCATTTGTTGTTATATGGGAACCCAAATGAAAGTACCTTTGCAAACAGAATCATTCTAGAAGCAACTATTTCTTTTATTAAGACTTCTGGACGTTTCAATTAAACTTTCTGGACAAACAGCAGCCTAAGCCTTTTTCTTGACTGGGGTGCTCCCGATATTTGCATGGGCAGTCTCTGCTCATCGGACTGCTGCTGCGGGGGCGTTGGCTGGGGGAGTCTAGGATTAGTTGGAAGTTTTTTAGTTTCTTTTTCTTTTCTCCTCGGAGTTGATCTCTGTACCATAGATTCCATTCTCCCTGCCGGTGCTCTCGTGCTTGTGGTTTGGTGGGGGGTGGGCTGTTTGTGCGGGTTTTTGGGGTACTTCAGTTTCGATTTAGCCTTTGTTCTTGTTTTTGTTTTGTTTGTTTGTTTTTTTGTTGTTTTTTTTGTTGTTTCCCTTTCTACTATTAATAAGGTGGTTGCAGGAGAAAAGCTCTAACTTATTTGATAATCTTTAAATTCCGAAAGTTTTTTTCTCCTGCAACCACCTTAAGCTACCGTTAATATTTTGTAGAAAATTGTAAGTGGCATTTGTAGTGAGGACTCGGTGACCTTGTGTCTTTCCTCGCTACAAATGTCACAGTAGTTGTATTGAATTGGTGTTTTTAAAATTTTAGATTGATAAAAAAAGATCGTCACATCACATGAACAAAATCATAAGTATCAATTATTACAGCACTGAAAAAAGTTTCTTATACTTTGCAATGGTTTCTTCATTCAGTGATTCATTTGCAACAGTGATGTTCCATCGGTTTTGCATCGGTCTTCAGGCATGCATTCCTGCCTTCGTTGTTGTCATTTATGCTACATCACGGTCGTGC
This sequence comes from Aurelia sp. 3 sensu Dawson et al. (2005), assembly GCA_964020215.1. NCBI lineage: Eukaryota > Metazoa > Cnidaria > Scyphozoa > Semaeostomeae > Ulmaridae > Aurelia > Aurelia sp. 3 sensu Dawson et al. (2005). The sequence goes on from OZ026592.1 coordinate 18,557,075, forward strand.
TTGATAACGATAAACTTGCTCTTTTTGAGAATTCCAAAGTGGAACAAACTGAAATTTCCAGCAAATGTCTGTACTGCATAATAAATCTCATCCAGTTTCACATGGAATTTCATGTGCAAAAGAAACTGATCAAGGAAAATAACATAAATCTAGTGACAGTAGGCTTCGCATTTATAGGCAACATGATAAAAGCTGATGAGTTTTTTGTACAAGACAGTCTTGATAAATATTATTCCACATGTAACCTCCTATTTGAAAGCCGGAACTTCCCTATTGGTGCCAAGTTCATCAGCAACGGAGAAACTTTATGATTGTTTACATTTAGGCCGAACCCAATGAAAGTTCTCATAACGCGCAAGTCAAAGTTTTGTTATTATTCTTCTTGCCTATGAGCCGAAACGGCTAGAAAAGTACTAAAAAACATCCCCGTTTCCATAAACTTCAAATAAACTTCGAATGTAGTAAATTTGGTAGGGGTCAACATCTATTTTCCGACTAAAAGGCAAACACGTTTGTGAAAAGAAGCACGTAAAGTTAACGAGGAATAAACTGTCATGGCTCTGGAGCGAAAATTGCCTTTAAAAACTGTAGGAAATTGGCAAAGGCTACAGAAAAACCGCAAACATTTTTAGAAACTAGATGCGTACAGCCATTGCGTTATATCTCCAAATTAAGAATTTCTGCCTTAGTCTAGAAAATATTGCACTTTGAAAAAAATTTGGGTAAATATAGGCCAAGAAAAGTTGATTTTCTTGAAACAGCGAGGCCGAGTTTAAGACGAGAAAAATATAACTTCATTTGGTCAACAGTTCCTAAAAAGCGATTAAGTATGTCAAGAAAATATCGAGGAGGAATCCAAAATTTTAAACGAAATTTCTATGAAACCAACGACAAACGTTAAATTTACGAAAAAGTCTGCTCACCTGCTGTGCTGCATTCCAAGTTTGTAAACAGAGTTGTCCACGGCCTTTGAAAAGTTTGATAAACCAAGAAACTTTGAGTCCAAAACTCTTAACGAAGTTGAAAGAGCAAAGATACAGCTATTGCTTTATATCTCGATATTTCACTTTGTGACACTTGGGACGCCTGCTGACGCCATTTATTACAAAATTTTGCTTTCGCGCCACAGCTTTCATGCAACAGAGGCCGGAAGTGACGTCAGAACTCGGGCTTGGTGTTGTCGGGCGTGTTAATGGTTTCAGTCTCTTTTACTGTACATGCGTCTGTTATGAGTAACTGTGACGTCATGTTACGTGACTTTATCACATTAATTTGTGACATGACTGTGTTACATGACTATAGCTCTTGATAGTTAGAGGTATGAATTGAGTTGTTTACTAAATGTCGAACTGGCAGGAGCCTGCTTCTTTTACCTCGTGTTTATCTACCGATCTTTGCGGCATTACTGAAAGTTGCAATCTGAGAACTAACGAAAGATCTTTTTGCCAATATCTTCAGGATAGGATGTACGGCTACTTGCTTATCTTCTATTCTAAATTTTGATATTTTATGAGTCTTTTTTATTTTGAAATTCGCTGTTAATTTTTCAATTCTTATTTTTATTTTTCAGATCAGACTCTAATGAAGAGTAAGTCCATGTCGTTAAATTTGGAATTCCGAAAGAACTGACTTCTCCAGACAGAAAAAATGAATACACGGAAACGAAAACTGAACAATGTTTCATTAAAGTTTGTGGATATTCATTCTTATGTTAAACTTCTGAGGGTATTTGCATAAGGGTTGAACATTGAGTCATTTTTAATGATTTTTGATCGTCTGCAAGGTCGCCCGAAAGAATTCTGCCCTATTTATGGGGCTGCTGTGGAGGAGATGTAATTTGATTGTCTCGGTTTTTTACATGGCTGCATAGTTCAGTCTTAGACTTAGAGTTTGAGACCTTGTTAGAGTTAATTTGACCATTGGTTGTTGATTTATGTAGGGGAATCCCCTTTTTTAACAAACAGTAAAATTGTGAAGACCTTATTTTTGTCTTGAGAAGGAAAGGATCGAAAGAAAGTTTCCCATTTTCAACAAAAAGTGCAAATGTCTTGAAAAGGAGAGGACTTCCAGGGAATCCCTTTTTATGAAGCGTGATTTAGGCCAAAATGAAACTGCAAAACGACTAGCCATTCGTATCAACTCTAATTCAGATATGTAAACTAAAAGAAAAATGAAACGACATATTTAAAAGTCAGTTTGATAGTTTGCTTTGCTATTCACATTAATGGCTTTTAGTTTAACCTTTTCAGATAGCCTATTCATTTTGCTGTATCAAAACGTCTGTTCGTTTTGTCCTTTCGAATAGGCTTTTTGTTTGATATATCGAAACATCCTTTCGTTTTGCTGTACCAGAACGTCTGTTCCTTTTGTCCTTTCGAATTGGCTTTAAGTTTCATGCGTCAAAACGTCCTTTTGTTTTCTTGTACCAGAATACAAAAACGTCTATTCGTTTTGTTCTTTCGAATTGGCTTTTATGTTAATGTATCAAAACGTCCTTTTGTTTTGCTGTACCAGAATACAAGAACGTCTATTCGTTTTGTTCTTTCGAATTGGCTTTTATTTTAATGTATCAAAACGTCCTTTTGTTTTGCTGTACCAGAATACAAAAACGTCTATTCGTTTTGTTCTTTCGAATTGGCTTTTATTTTAATGTATCAAAACGTGTCCTTTTGTTTTGCTGTACAAGAATACAAAAACGTCTTTTCGTTTTGTCCTTTCGAATTGGCTTTTATTTTAATGTATCAAAACGTCCTTTCGTTTTGTTGTACCAGAATACAAAAACGTCTTTTCGTTTTGTTCTTTCGAATTGGCTTTTATTTTAATGTATCAAAACGTCCTTTCGTTTTGCTGTACCAGAATACAAAAACGTCTATTCGTTTTGTCCTTTCGAATAGGCTTTTATTTTAATGTATCAAAACGTCCTTTTGTTTTGCTGTACCAGAATACAAAAACGTCTGTTCGTTTTGTCCTTTCGAATAGGCTTTTATTTTAATGTATCAAAACGTCCTTTTGTTTTGCTGTACCAGAATACAAAAACGTCTATTCGTTTTGTCCTTTCGAATAGGCTTTTATTTTAATGTATCAAAACGTCCTTTTGTTTTGCTGTACCAGAATACAAAAACGTCTGTTCGTTTTGTCCTTTCGAATAGGCTTTTATTTTAATGTATCAAAACGTCCTTTTGTTTTGTTGTACCAGAATACAAAAACGTCTATTCGTTTTGTTCTTTCGAATTGGCTTTTATTTTAATGTATCAAAACGTCCTTTTGTTTTGTTGTACCAGAATACAAAAACGTCTATTCGTTTTGTTCTTTCGAATTGGCTTTTATTTTAATGTATCAAAACGCCCTTTCGTTTTGCTGTACCAGAATACAAAAACGTCTATTCGTTTTGTTCTTTCGAATTGGCTTTTATTTTAATGTATCAAAACGTCCTTTCGTTTTGTTGTACTAGAATACAAAAACGTCTTTTCGTTTTGTTCTTTCGAATTGGCTTTTATTTTAATGTATCAAAACGTCCTTTCGTTTTGCTGTACCAGAATACAAAAACGTCTATTCGTTTTGTCCTTTCGAATAGGCTTTTATTTTAATGTATCAAAACGTCCTTTCGTTTTGCTGTACCAGAATACAAGAGCGTCTATTCGTTTTGTTCTTTCTAATTGGCTTTTATTTTAATGTATCAAAACGTCCTTTTGTTTTGCTGTACCAGAATACAAAAACGTCTTTTCGTTTTGTTCTTTCGAATTGGCTTTTATTTTAATGTATCAAAACGTCCTTTCGTTTTGTTGTACCAGAATACAAAAGCGTCTATTCGTTTTGTTCTTTCGAATTGGCTTTTATTTTAATGTATCAAAACGTCCTTTCGTTTTGTTGTACCAGAATACAAAAACGTCTATTCGTTTTGTCCTTTCGAATTGGCTTTTATTTTAATGTATCAAAACGTCCTTTTGTTTTGCTGTACCAGAATACAAAAACGTCTATTCGTTTTGTCCTTTCGAATAGGCTTTTATTTTAATGTATCAAAACGTCCTTTTGTTTTGCTGTACCAGAATACAAGAACGTCTATTCGTTTTGTCCTTTCGAATAGGCTTTTATTTTAATGTATCAAAACGTCCTTTCGTTTTGTTGTACCAGAATACAAAAGCGTCTATTCATTTTGTCCTTTCGAATAGGCTTTTATTTTAATGTATCAAAACGTCCTTTCGTTTTGTTGTACCAGAATACAAAAACGTCTGTTCGTTTTGTCCTTTCGAATTGGCTTTTATTTTAATGTATCAAAACGTCCTTTTGTTTTGCTGTACCAGAATACAAAAACGTCTATTCGTTTTGTCCTTTCGAATAGGCTTTTATTTTAATGTATCAAAACGTCCTTTCGTTTTGTTGTACCAGAATACAAAAACGTCTATTCGTTTTGTCCTTTCGAATTGGCTTTTATTTTAATGTATCAAAACGTCCTTTTGTTTTGCTGTACCAGAATACAAAAACGTCTATTCGTTTTGTCCTTTCGAATAGGCTTTTATTTTAATGTATCAAAACGTCCTTTCGTTTTGTTGTACCAGAATACAAAAGCGTCTATTCATTTTGTCCTTTCGAATAGGCTTTTATTTTAATGTATCAAAACGTCCTTTCGTTTTGTTGTACCAGAATACAAAAACGTCTGTTCGTTTTGTCCTTTCGAATTGGCTTTTATTTTAATGTATCAAAACGTCCTTTCGTTTTGTTGTACCAGAATACAAGAACGTCTGTTCGTTTTGTCCTTTCGAATTGGCTTTTATTTTAATGTATCAAAACGTCCTTTCGTTTTGTTGTACCAGAATACAAAAACGTCTTTTCGTTTTGTTCTTTCGAATTGGCTTTTATTTTAATGTATCAAAACGTCCTTTTGTTTTGCTGTACCAGAATACAAGAACGTCTATTCGTTTTGTCCTTTCGAATAGGCTTTTATTTTAATGTATCAAAACGTCCTTTCGTTTTGTTGTACCAGAATACAAAAGCGTCTATTCATTTTGTTCTTTCGAATTGGCTTTTATTTTAATGTATCAAAACGTCCTTTCGTTTTGTTGTACCAGAATACAAAAACGTCTATTCGTTTTGTCCTTTCGAATAGGCTTTTATTTTAATGTATCAAAACGTCCTTTTGTTTTGCTGTACCAGAATACAAAAACGTCTATTCGTTTTGTCCTTTCGAATAGGCTTTTATTTTAATGTATCAAAACGTCCTTTTGTTTTGCTGTACCAGAATACAAAAACGTCTGTTCGTTTTGTCCTTTCGAATAGGCTTTTATTTTAATGTATCAAAACGTCCTTTTGTTTTGTTGTACCAGAATACAAAAACGTCTATTCGTTTTGTTCTTTCGAATTGGCTTTTATTTTAATGTATCAAAACGTCCTTTTGTTTTGTTGTACCAGAATACAAAAACGTCTATTCGTTTTGTTCTTTCGAATTGGCTTTTATTTTAATGTATCAAAACGCCCTTTCGTTTTGCTGTACCAGAATACAAAAACGTCTATTCGTTTTGTTCTTTCGAATTGGCTTTTATTTTAATGTATCAAAACGTCCTTTCGTTTTGTTGTACTAGAATACAAAAACGTCTTTTCGTTTTGTTCTTTCGAATTGGCTTTTATTTTAATGTATCAAAACGTCCTTTCGTTTTGCTGTACCAGAATACAAAAACGTCTATTCGTTTTGTCCTTTCGAATAGGCTTTTATTTTAATGTATCAAAACGTCCTTTCGTTTTGCTGTACCAGAATACAAGAGCGTCTATTCGTTTTGTTCTTTCTAATTGGCTTTTATTTTAATGTATCAAAACGTCCTTTTGTTTTGCTGTACCAGAATACAAAAACGTCTTTTCGTTTTGTTCTTTCGAATTGGCTTTTATTTTAATGTATCAAAACGTCCTTTCGTTTTGTTGTACCAGAATACAAAAGCGTCTATTCGTTTTGTTCTTTCGAATTGGCTTTTATTTTAATGTATCAAAACGTCCTTTCGTTTTGTTGTACCAGAATACAAAAACGTCTATTCGTTTTGTCCTTTCGAATTGGCTTTTATTTTAATGTATCAAAACGTCCTTTTGTTTTGCTGTACCAGAATACAAAAACGTCTATTCGTTTTGTCCTTTCGAATAGGCTTTTATTTTAATGTATCAAAACGTCCTTTTGTTTTGCTGTACCAGAATACAAGAACGTCTATTCGTTTTGTCCTTTCGAATAGGCTTTTATTTTAATGTATCAAAACGTCCTTTCGTTTTGTTGTACCAGAATACAAAAGCGTCTATTCATTTTGTCCTTTCGAATAGGCTTTTATTTTAATGTATCAAAACGTCCTTTCGTTTTGTTGTACCAGAATACAAAAACGTCTGTTCGTTTTGTCCTTTCGAATTGGCTTTTATTTTAATGTATCAAAACGTCCTTTTGTTTTGCTGTACCAGAATACAAAAACGTCTATTCGTTTTGTCCTTTCGAATAGGCTTTTATTTTAATGTATCAAAACGTCCTTTCGTTTTGTTGTACCAGAATACAAAAACGTCTATTCGTTTTGTCCTTTCGAATTGGCTTTTATTTTAATGTATCAAAACGTCCTTTTGTTTTGCTGTACCAGAATACAAAAACGTCTATTCGTTTTGTCCTTTCGAATAGGCTTTTATTTTAATGTATCAAAACGTCCTTTCGTTTTGTTGTACCAGAATACAAAAGCGTCTATTCATTTTGTCCTTTCGAATAGGCTTTTATTTTAATGTATCAAAACGTCCTTTCGTTTTGTTGTACCAGAATACAAAAACGTCTGTTCGTTTTGTCCTTTCGAATTGGCTTTTATTTTAATGTATCAAAACGTCCTTTCGTTTTGTTGTACCAGAATACAAGAACGTCTGTTCGTTTTGTCCTTTCGAATTGGCTTTTATTTTAATGTATCAAAACGTCCTTTCGTTTTGTTGTACCAGAATACAAAAACGTCTTTTCGTTTTGTTCTTTCGAATTGGCTTTTATTTTAATGTATCAAAACGTCCTTTTGTTTTGCTGTACCAGAATACAAGAACGTCTATTCGTTTTGTCCTTTCGAATAGGCTTTTATTTTAATGTATCAAAACGTCCTTTCGTTTTGTTGTACCAGAATACAAAAGCGTCTATTCATTTTGTTCTTTCGAATTGGCTTTTATTTTAATGTATCAAAACGTCCTTTCGTTTTGTTGTACCAGAATACAAAAACGTCTATTCGTTTTGTCCTTTCGAATAGGCTTTTATTTTAATGTATCAAAACGTCCTTTTGTTTTGCTGTACCAGAATACAAGAACGTCTATTCGTTTTGTCCTTTCGAATAGGCTTTTATTTTAATGTATCAAAACGTCCTTTTGTTTTGCTGTACCAGAATACAAGAACGTCTATTCGTTTTGTCCTTTCGAATAGGCTTTTATTTTAATGTATCAAAACGTCCTTTCGTTTTGTTGTACCAGAATACAAAAGCGTCTATTCATTTTGTCCTTTCGAATAGGCTTTTATTTTAATGTATCAAAACGTCCTTTCGTTTTGTTGTACCAGAATACAAAAACGTCTGTTCGTTTTGTCCTTTCGAATTGGCTTTTATTTTAATGTATCAAAACGTCCTTTTGTTTTGCTGTACCAGAATACAAAAACGTCTATTCGTTTTGTCCTTTCGAATAGGCTTTTATTTTAATGTATCAAAACGTCCTTTCGTTTTGTTGTACCAGAATACAAAAACGTCTATTCGTTTTGTCCTTTCGAATAGGCTTTTATTTTAATGTATCAAAACGTCCTTTCGTTTTGTTGTACCAGAATACAAAAACGTCTATTCGTTTTGTCCTTTCGAATTGGCTTTTATTTTAATGTATCAAAACGTCCTTTTGTTTTGCTGTACCAGAATACAAAAACGTCTATTCGTTTTGTCCTTTCGAATAGGCTTTTATTTTAATGTATCAAAACGTCCTTTCGTTTTGTTGTACCAGAATACAAAAGCGTCTATTCATTTTGTCCTTTCGAATAGGCTTTTATTTTAATGTATCAAAACGTCCTTTCGTTTTGTTGTACCAGAATACAAAAACGTCTGTTCGTTTTGTCCTTTCGAATTGGCTTTTATTTTAATGTATCAAAACGTCCTTTCGTTTTGTTGTACCAGAATACAAGAACGTCTGTTCGTTTTGTCCTTTCGAATTGGCTTTTATTTTAATGTATCAAAACGTCCTTTCGTTTTGTTGTACCAGAATACAAAAACGTCTTTTCGTTTTGTTCTTTCGAATTGGCTTTTATTTTAATGGATCAAAACGTCCTTTCGTTTTGTTGTACCAGAATACAAAAACGTCTTTTCGTTTTGTTCTTTCGAATTGGCTTTTATTTTAATGTATCAAAACGTCCTTTCGTTTTGTTGTACCAGAATACAAAAACGTCTTTTCGTTTTGTTCTTTCGAATTGGCTTTTATTTTAATGTATCAAAACGTCCTTTCGTTTTGTTGTACCAGAATACAAAAACGTCTATTCGTTTTGTCCTTTCGAATAGGCTTTTATTTTAATGTATCAAAACGTCCTTTTGTTTTGCTGTACCAGAATACAAGAACGTCTATTCGTTTTGTCCTTTCGAATTGGCTTTTATTTTAATGTATCAAAACGTCCTTTCGTTTTGCTGTACCAGAATACAAAAACGTCTTTTCGTTTTGTCCTTTCGAATAGGCTTTTATTTTAATGTATCAAAACGTCCCTTTGTTTTGCTGTACCAGAATACAAAAACGTCTTTTCGTTTTGTCCTTTCGAACTGGCTTTTATTTTAATGTATCAAAACGTCCTTTCGTTTTGCTGTACCAGAATACAAAAACGTCTATTCGTTTTGTCCTTTCGAATAGGCTTTTATTTTAATGTATCGAAACGTCCTTTCGTTTTGTTGTACCAGAATACAAAAACGTCTTTTCGTTTTGTTCTTTCGAATTGGCTTTTATTTTAATATACCAAAACGTCCTTTTGTTTTGCTGTACCAGGATACAAAAACGTCTTTTCGTTTTGTCCTTTCGAATTGGCTTTTACTTTAATGTATCAAAACGTCCTTTCGTTTTGCTGTACCAGAATACAAGAATGTCTATTCGTTTTGTCCTTTCGAATAGGCTTTTATTTTAATGTATCAAAACGTCCTTTCGTTTTGCTGTACCAGAATACAAAAACGTCTTTTCGTTTTGTCCTTTCGAATTGCCTTTTATTTTAATGTATCAAAACGTCCTTTCGTTTTGTTGTACCAGAATACAAAAACGTCTATTCGTTTTTTCCTTTCGAATTGGCTTTTATTTTAATGTATCAAAACGTCCTTTTGTTTTGCAGTACCAGAATACAAGAACGTCTATTCGTTTTGTCCTTTCGAATAGGCTTTTATTTTAATGTATCAAAACGTCCTTTCGTTTTGTTGTACCAGAATACAAAAACGTCTTTTCGTTTTGTTCTTTCGAATTGGCTTTTATTTGAATGTATCAAAACGTCCTGTCGTTTTGTTGTACCAGAATACAAAAACGTCTATTCGTTTTGTTCTTTCGAATTGGCTTTTATTTTAATGTATCAAAACGTCCTTTTGTTTTGCTGTACCAGAATACAAAAACGTCTATTCGCTTTGTTCTCTCTAATTGGCTTTTATTTTAATGTATCAAAACGTCCTTTCGTTTTGTTGTACCAGAATACAAAAACGTCTTTTCGTTTTGTTCTTTCGAATTGGCTTTTATTTTAATGTATCAAAACGTCCTTTTGTTTTGCTGTACCAGAATACAAAAACGTCTATTCGTTTTGTCCTTTCGAATTGGCTTTTATTTTAATGTATCAAAACGTCCTTTTGTTTTGTTGTACCAGAATACAAGAACGTCTATTCGTTTTGTTCTCTCTAATTGGCTTTTATTTTAATGCATCAAAACGTCCTTTCGTTTTGTTGTACCAGAATACAAAAACGTCTTTTCGTTTTGTTCTTTCGAATTGGCTTTTATTTTAATGTATCAAAACGTCCTTTTGTTTTGTTGTACCAGAATACAAAAACGTCTATTTGTTTTGTCCTTTCGAATTGGCTTTTATTTTAATGTATCAAAGCGTCCTTTCGTTTTGCTGTACCAGAATACAAGAACGTCTATTCGTTTTGTTCTTTCTAATTGGCTTTTATTTTAATGTATCAAAACGTCCTTTCGTTTTGCTGTACCAGAATACAAAAACGTCTATTCGTTTTGTCCTTTCGCATTGGCTTTTATTTTAATGTATCAAAACGTCCTTTCGTTTTGCTGTACCAGAATACAAAAACGTCTATTCGTTTTGTCCTTTCGAATAGGCTTTTATTTTAATGTATCAAAACGTCCTTTCGTTTTGTTGTACCAGAATACAAAAACGTCTTTTCGTTTTGTTCTTTCTAATTGGCTTTTATTTTAATGTATCAAAACGTCCTTTTGTTTTGTTGTACCAGAATACAAAAACGTCTATTCGTTTTGTCCTTTCGAATAGGCTTTTATTTTAATGTATCAAAACGTCCTTTTGTTTTGTTGTACCAGAATACAAAAACGTCTATTCGTTTTGTCCTTTCGAATAGGCTTTTATTTTAATGTATCAAAACGTCCTTTTGTTTTGCTGTACCAGAATACAAGAACGTCTATTCGTTTTGTCCTTTCGAATTGGCTTTTATTTTAATGTATCAAAACGTCCTTTCGTTTTGCTGTACCAGAATACAAAAACGTCTTTTCGTTTGTCCTTTCGAATAGGCTTTTATTTTAATGTATCAAAACGTCCCTTTGTTTTGCTGTACCAGAATACAAAAACGTCTTTTCGTTTTGTCCTTTCGAACTGGCTTTTATTTTAATGTATCAAAACGTCCTTTCGTTTTGCTGTACCAGAATACAAAAACGTCTATTCGTTTTGTCCTTTCGAATAGGCTTTTATTTTAATGTATCGAAACGTCCTTTCGTTTTGTTGTACCAGAATACAAAAACGTCTTTTCGTTTTGTTCTTTCGAATTGGCTTTTATTTTAATATATCAAAACGTCCTTTTGTTTTGCTGTACCAGGATACAAAAACGTCTTTTCGTTTTGTCCTTTCGAATTGGCTTTTACTTTAATGTATCAAAACGTCCTTTTGTTTTGCTGTACCAGAATACAAGAATGTCTATTCGTTTTGTCCTTTCGAATAGGCTTTTATTTGAATGTATCAAAACGTCCTTTCGTTTTGCTGTACCAGAATACAAGAACGTCTATTCGTTTTGTTCTTTCGAATTGGCTTTTATTTTAATGTATCAAAACGTCCTTTTGTTTTGCTGTACCAGAATACAAAAACGTCTTTTCGTTTTGTCCTTTCGAATTGGCTTTTATTTTAATGTATCAAAACGTCCTTTCGTTTTGCTGTACCAGAATACAAAAACGTCTTTTCGTTTTGTCCTTTCGAATAGGCTTTTATTTTAATGTATCAAAACGTCCCTTTGTTTTGCTGTACCAGAATACAAAAACGTCTTTTCGTTTTGTCCTTTCGAACTGGCTTTTATTTTAATGTATCAAAACGTCCTTTCGTTTTGCTGTACCAGAATACAAAAACGTCTATTCGTTTTGTCCTTTCGAATAGGCTTTTATTTTAATGTATCGAAACGTCCTTTCGTTTTGTTGTACCAGAATACAAAAACGTCTTTTCGTTTTGTTCTTTCGAATTGGCTTTTATTTTAATATACCAAAACGTCCTTTTGTTTTGCTGTACCAGGATACAAAAACGTCTTTTCGTTTTGTCCTTTCGAATTGGCTTTTACTTTAATGTATCAAAACGTCCTTTCGTTTTGCTGTACCAGAATACAAGAATGTCTATTCGTTTTGTCCTTTCGAATAGGCTTTTATTTTAATGTATCAAAACGTCCTTTCGTTTTGCTGTACCAGAATACAAAAACGTCTTTTCGTTTTGTCCTTTCGAATTGGCTTTTATTTTAATGTATCAAAACGTCCTTTCGTTTTGTTGTACCAGAATACAAAAACGTCTATTCGTTTTGTTCTTTCGAATTGGCTTTTATTTTAATGTATCAAAACGTCCTTTTGTTTTGCTGTACCAGAATACAAAAACGTCTATTCGCTTTGTTCTCTCTAATTGGCTTTTATTTTAATGTATCAAAACGTCCTTTCGTTTTGTTGTACCAGAATACAAAAACGTCTTTTCGTTTTGTTCTTTCGAATTGGCTTTTATTTTAATGTATCAAAACGTCCTTTTGTTTTGCTGTACCAGAATACAAAAACGTCTATTCGTTTTGTCCTTTCGAATTGGCTTTTATTTTAATGTATCAAAACGTCCTTTTGTTTTGTTGTACCAGAATACAAGAACGTCTATTCGTTTTGTTCTCTCTAATTGGCTTTTATTTTAATGCATCAAAACGTCCTTTCGTTTTGTTGTACCAGAATACAAAAACGTCTTTTCGTTTTGTTCTTTCGAATTGGCTTTTATTTTAATGTATCAAAACGTCCTTTTGTTTTGTTGTACCAGAATACAAAAACGTCTATTTGTTTTGTCCTTTCGAATTGGCTTTTATTTTAATGTATCAAAGCGTCCTTTCGTTTTGCTGTACCAGAATACAAGAACGTCTATTCGTTTTGTTCTTTCTAATTGGCTTTTATTTTAATGTATCAAAACGTCCTTTCGTTTTGCTGTACCAGAATACAAAAACGTCTATTCGTTTTGTCCTTTCGCATTGGCTTTTATTTTAATGTATCAAAACGTCCTTTCGTTTTGCTGTACCAGAATACAAAAACGTCTATTCGTTTTGTCCTTTCGAATAGGCTTTTATTTTAATGTATCAAAACGTCCTTTCGTTTTGTTGTACCAGAATACAAAAACGTCTTTTCGTTTTGTTCTTTCTAATTGGCTTTTATTTTAATGTATCAAAACGTCCTTTTGTTTTGTTGTACCAGAATACAAAAACGTCTATTCGTTTTGTCCTTTCGAATAGGCTTTTATTTTAATGTATCAAAACGTCCTTTTGTTTTGCTGTACCAGAATACAAGAACGTCTATTCGTTTTGTCCTTTCGAATTGGCTTTTATTTTAATGTATCAAAACGTCCTTTCGTTTTGCTGTACCAGAATACAAAAACGTCTTTTCGTTTTGTCCTTTCGAATAGGCTTTTATTTTAATGTATCAAAACGTCCCTTTGTTTTGCTGTACCAGAATACAAAAACGTCTTTTCGTTTTGTCCTTTCGAACTGGCTTTTATTTTAATGTATCAAAACGTCCTTTCGTTTTGCTGTACCAGAATACAAAAACGTCTATTCGTTTTGTCCTTTCGAATAGGCTTTTATTTTAATGTATCGAAACGTCCTTTCGTTTTGTTGTACCAGAATACAAAAACGTCTTTTCGTTTTGTTCTTTCGAATTGGCTTTTATTTTAATATATCAAAACGTCCTTTTGTTTTGCTGTACCAGGATACAAAAACGTCTTTTCGTTTTGTCCTTTCGAATTGGCTTTTACTTTAATGTATCAAAACGTCCTTTTGTTTTGCTGTACCAGAATACAAGAATGTCTATTCGTTTTGTCCTTTCGAATAGGCTTTTATTTGAATGTATCAAAACGTCCTTGCGTTTTGCTGTACCAGAATACAAGAACGTCTATTCGTTTTGTTCTTTCGAATTGGCTTTTATTTTAATGTATCAAAACGTCCTTTTGTTTTGCTTTACCAGAATACAAAAACGTCTTTTCGTTTTGTCCTTTCGAATTGGCTTTTATTTTAATGTATCAAAACGTCCTTTCGTTTTGTTGTACCAGAATACAAAAACGTCTATTCGTTTTTTCCTTTCGAATTGGCTTTTATTTTAATGTATCAAAACGTCCTTTTGTTTTGCAGTACCAGAATACAAGAACGTCTATTCGTTTTGTCCTCTCGAATAGGCTTTTATTTTAATGTATCAAAACGTCCTTTCGTTTTGTTGTACCAGAATACAAAAACGTCTTTTCGTTTTGTTCTTTCGAATTGGCTTTTATTTGAATGTATCAAAACTTCCTGTCGTTTTGTTGTACCAGAATACAAAAACGTCTATTCGTTTTGTTCTTTCGAATTGGCTTTTATTTTAATGTATCAAAACGTCCTTTTGTTTTGCTGTACCAGAATACAAAAACGTCTATTCGCTTTGTTCTCTCTAATTGGCTTTTATTTTAATGTATCAAAACGTCCTTTCGTTTTGTTGTACCAGAATACAAAAACGTCTTTTCGTTTTGTTCTTTCGAATTGGCTTTTATTTTAATGTATCAAAACGTCCTTTTGTTTTGCTGTACCAGAATACAAAAACGTCTATTCGTTTTGTCCTTTCGAATTGGCTTTTATTTTAATGTATCAAAACGTCCTTTTGTTTTGTTGTACCAGAATACAAGAACGTCTATTCGTTTTGTTCTCTCTAATTGGCTTTTATTTTAATGTATCAAAACGTCCTTTCGTTTTGTTGTACCAGAATACAAAAACGTCTTTTCGTTTTGCTCTTTCGAATTGGCTTTTATTTTAATGTATCAAAACGTCCTTTTGTTTTGCTGTACCAGAATACAAAAACGTCTATTCGTTTTGTCCTTTCGAATAGGCTTTTATTTTAATGTATCAAAACGTCCTTTCGTTTTGTTGTACCAGAATACAAAAACGTCTTTTCGTTTTGTTCTTTCGAATTGGCTTTTATTTTAATGTATCAAAACGTCCTTTTGTTTTGTTGTACCAGAATACAAAAACGTCTATTTGTTTTGTCCTTTCGAATTGGCTTTTATTTTAATGTATCAAAACGTCCTTTTGTTTTGTTGTACCAGAATACAAAAACGTCTATTCGTTTTGTCCTTTCGAATTGGCTTTTATTTTAATGTATCAAAGCGTCCTTTCGTTTTGCTGTACCAGAATACAAGAACGTCTATTCGTTTTGTTCTTTCTAATTGGCTTTTATTTTAATGTATCAAAACGTCCTTTCGTTTTGCTGTACCAGAATACAAAAACGTCTATTCGTTTTGTCCTTTCGCATTGGCTTTTATTTTAATGTATCAAAACGTCCTTTCGTTTTGCTGTACCAGAATACAAAAACGTCTATTCGTTTTGTCCTTTCGAATAGGCTTTTATGTTAATGTATCAAAACGTCCTTTCGTTTTGTTGTACCAGAATACAAAAACGTCTTTTCGTTTTGTTCTTTCTAATTGGCTTTTATTTTAATGTATCAAAACGTCCTTTCGTTTTGTTGTACCAGAATACAAAAACGTCTTTTCGTTTTGTTCTTTCGAATTGGCTTTTATTTTAATGTATCAAAACGTCCTTTCGTTTTGTTGTACCAGAATACAAAAACGTCTATTCGATTTGTCCTTTCGAATAGGCTTTTATTTTAATGTATCAAAACGTCCTTTCGTTTTGCTGTACCAGAATACAAAAACGTCTTTTCGTTTTGTTCTTTCGAATTGGCTTTTATTTTAATGTATCAAAACGTCCTTTCGTTTTGTTGTACCAGAATACAAAAGCGTCTATTCGTTTTGTTCTTTCTAATTGGCTTTTATTTTAATGTGTCAAAACGTCCTTTCGTTTTGTTGTACCAGAATACAAAAACGTCTTTTCGTTTTGTTCTTTCTAATTGGCTTTTATTTTAATGTATCAAAACGTCCTTTCGTTTTGTTGTACCAGAATACAAAAACGTCTATTCGTTTTGTTCTTTCGAATTGGCTTTTATTTTAATGTATCAAAACGTCCTTTCGTTTTGTTGTACCAGAATACAAAAACGTCTTTTCGTTTTGTTCTTTCGAATAGGCTTTTATTTTAATGTATCAAAACGTCCTTTCGTTTTGTTGTACCAGAATACAAAAACGTCTTTTCGTTTTGTTCTTTCGAATTGGCTTTTATTTTAATGTATCAAAACGTCCTTTCGTTTTGTTGTACTAGAATACAAAAACGTCTTTTCGTTTTGTTCTTTCGAATTGGCTTTTATTTTAATGTATCAAAACGTCCTTTCGTTTTGTTGTACCAGAATACAAAAACGTCTATTCGTTTTGTACTTTCGCATTGGCTTTTATTTTAATGTATCAAAACGTCCTTTCGTTTTGCTGTACCAGAATACAAAAACGTCTATTCGTTTTGTCCTTTCGAATAGGCTTTTATGTTAATGTATCAAAACGTCCTTTCGTTTTGTTGTACCAGAATACAAAAACGTCTTTTCGTTTTGTTCTTTCTAATTGGCTTTTATTTTAATGTATCAAAACGTCCTTTCGTTTTGTTGTACCAGAATACAAAAACGTCTTTTCGTTTTGTTCTTTCGAATTGGCTTTTATTTTAATGTATCAAAACGTCCTTTCGTTTTGTTGTACCAGAATACAAAAACGTCTATTCGTTTTGTCCTTTCGAATAGGCTTTTATTTTAATGTATCAAAACGTCCTTTCGTTTTGCTGTACCAGAATACAAAAACGTCTTTTCGTTTTGTTCTTTCGAATTGGCTTTTATTTTAATGTATCAAAACGTCCTTTCGTTTTGTTGTACCAGAATACAAAAGCGTCTATTCGTTTTGTTCTTTCTAATTGGCTTTTATTTTAATGTGTCAAAACGTCCTTTCGTTTTGTTGTACCAGAATACAAAAACGTCTTTTCGTTTTGTTCTTTCTAATTGGCTTTTATTTTAATGTATCAAAACGTCCTTTCGTTTTGTTGTACCAGAATACAAAAACGTCTATTCGTTTTGTTCTTTCGAATTGGCTTTTATTTTAATGTATCAAAACGTCCTTTCGTTTTGTTGTACCAGAATACAAAAACGTCTTTTCGTTTTGTTCTTTCGAATAGGCTTTTATTTTAATGTATCAAAACGTCCTTTCGTTTTGTTGTACCAGAATACAAAAACGTCTTTTCGTTTTGTTCTTTCGAATTGGCTTTTATTTTAATGTATCAAAACGTCCTTTCGTTTTGTTGTACTAGAATACAAAAACGTCTTTTCGTTTTGTTCTTTCGAATTGGCTTTTATTTTAATGTATCAAAACGTCCTTTTGTTTTGTTGTACCAGAATACAAAAACGTCTATTCGTTTTGTCCTTTCGAATTGGCTTTTATTTTAATGTATCGAAACGTCCTTTTGTTTTGTTGTACCAGAATACAAAAACGTCTTTTCGTTTTGTTCTTTCTAATTGGCTTTTATTTTAATGTATCAAAACGTCCTTTCGTTTTGCTGTACCAGAATACAAAAACGTCTATTCGTTTTGTCCTTTCGAATAGGCTTTTATTTTAATGTATCAAAACGTCCTTTTGTTTTGTTGTACCAGAATACAAAAACGTCTATTCGTTTTGTCCTTTCGAATTGGCTTTTATTTTGATGTATCAAAACGTCCTTTCGTTTTGTTGTACTAGAATACAAAAACGTCTTTTCGTTTTGTTCTTTCGAATTGGCTTTTATTTTAATGTATCAAAACGTCCTTTCGTTTTGTTGTACCAGAATACAAAAACGTCTTTTCGTTTTGTTCTTTCGAATTGGCTTTTATTTTAATGTATCAAAACGTCCTTTCGTTTTGTTGTACTAGAATACAAAAACGTCTATTCGTTTTGTTCTTTCGAATTGGCTTTTATTTTAATGTATCAAAACGTCCTTTTGTTTTGTTGTACCAGAATACAAAAACGTCTATTCGTTTTGTCCTTTCGAATTGGCTTTTATTTTAATGTATCAAAACGTCCTTTTTTTTTGTTGTACCAGAATACAAAAACGTCTTTTCGTTTTGTTCTTTCTAATTGGCTTTTATTTTAATGTATCAAAACGTCCTTTTGTTTTGTTGTACCAGAATACAAAAACGTCTATTCGTTTTGTCCTTTCGAATAGGCTTTTATTTTAATGTATCAAAACGTCCTTTCGTTTTGTTGTACTAGAATACAAAAACGTCTATTCGTTTTGTCCTTTCGAATAGGCTTTTATTTTAATGTATCAAAACGTCCTTTCGTTTTGTTGTACCAGAATACAAAAACGTCTTTTCGTTCTGTTCTTTCGAATTGGCTTTTATTTTAATGTATCAAAACGTCCTTTCGTTTTGTTGTACCAGAATACAAAAACGTCTTTTCGTTTTGTTCTTTCGAATTGGCTTTTATTTTAATGTATCGAAACGTCCTTTCGTTTTGTTGTACCAGAATACAAAAACGTCTATTCGTTTTGTCCTTTCGAATTGGCTTTTATTTTAATGTATCGAAACGTCCTTTCGTTTTGTTGTACCAGAATACAAAAACGTCTTTTCGTTTTGTTCTTTCGAATTGGCTTTTATTTTAATGTATCAAAACGTCCTTTCGTTTTGTTGTACCAGAATACAAAAACGTCTATTCGTTTTGTCCTTTCGCATTGGCTTTTATTTTAATGTATCAAAACGTCCTTTCGTTTTGCTGTACCAGAATACATAAACGTCTTTTCGTTTTGTTCTTTCGAATTGGCTTTTATTTTAATGTATCAAAACGTCCTTTTGTTTTGCTGTACCAGAATACAAAAACGTCTTTTCGTTTTGTCCTTTCGAATTGGCTTTTACTTTAATGTATCAAAACGTCCTTTCGTTTTGCTGTACCAGAATACAAGAGCGTCTATTCGTTTTGTTCTTTCTAATTGGCTTTTATTTTAATGTATCAAAACGTCCTTTCGTTTTGCTGTACCAGAATACAAGAACGTCTATTCGTTTTGTTCTTTCGAATAGGCTTTTATTTTAATGTATCAAAACGTCCTTTCGTTTTGCTGTACCAGAATTCAAGAGCGTCTATTCGTTTTGTTCTTTCTAATTGGCTTTTATTTTAATGTATCAAAACGTCCTTTTGTTTTGCTGTACCAGAATACAAGAGCGTCTATTCGTTTTGTCCTTTCGAATTGGCTTTTATTTGAATGTATTAATACGTCCTTCCTTTTTTTGTACCAGAATACAAGAACGTCTATTCGTTTTGTTCTTTCTAATTGGCCTTTATTTTAATGTATCAAAACGTCCTTCTGTTTTGCTGTACCAGAATACAAGAGCGTCTATTCGTTTTGTCCTTTCGAATTGGCTTTTATTTTAATGCATCAAAACGTCCTTTTGTTTTGCTGTACCAGAATACAAGAACGTCTATTCGTTTTGTTCTTTCTAATTGGCTTTTACTTTAATGTATCAAAACGTCCTTTCGTTTTACTGTACCAGAATACAAGAGCGTCTATTCCTTTTGTTCTTTCTAATTGGCTTTTATTTTAATGTATCAAAACGTCCTTTTGTTTTGCTGTACCAGAATACAAGAGCGTCTATTCGTTTTGTTCTTTCTAATTGGCTTTTATTTTAATGTATCAAAACGTCCTTTTGTTTTGTTGTACCAGAATACAAGAGCGTCTATTCGTTTTGTTCTTTCTAATTGGCTTTTATTTGAATGTATCAAAACGTCCTTTTGTTTTGTTGTACCAGAATACAAGAGCGTTTATTCGTTTTGTCCTTTCGAATTGGCTTTTATTTGAATGTATCAAAACGTCCTTTTGTTTTGCTGTACCAGAATACAAGAGCGTCTATTCGTTTTGTTCTTTCTAATTGGCTTTTATTTTAATGTATCAAAACGTCCTTTTGTTTTGTTGTACCAGAATACAAGAGCGTCTATTCGTTTTGTCCTTTCGAATTGGCTTTTATTTGAATGTATCAAAACGTCCTTTTGTTTTGCTGTACCAGAATACAAGAACGTCTATTCGTTTTGTTCTTTCTAATTGGCTTTTACTTTAATGTATCAAAACGTCCTTTCGTTTTGCTGTACCAGAATACAAGAGCGTCTATTCGTTTTGTTCTTTCTAATTGGCTTTTATTTTAATGTATCAAAACGTCCTTTTGTTTTGCTGTACCAGAATACAAGAGCGTCTATTCGTTTTGTTCTTTCTAATTGGCTTTTATTTTAATGTATCAAAACGTCCTTTCGTTTTGCTGTACCAGAATACAAGAGCGTCTATTCGTTTTGTTCTTTCTAATTGGCTTTTATTTTAATGTATCAAAACGTCCTTTTGTTTTGCTGTACTAGAATACAAGAGCGTCTATTCGTTTTGTTCTTTCGAATAGGCTTTTATTTTAATGTATCAAAACGTCCTTTTGTTTTGCTGTACCAGAATACAAGAACGTCTATTCGTTTTGTCCTTTCGAATTGGCTTTTAATTTAATGTATCAAAACGTCCTTTTGTTTTGCTGTACCAGAATACAAGAACGTCTATTCGTTTTGTCCTTTCGAATTGGCTTTTATTTGAATGTATCAAAACGTCCTTTCGTTTTGCTGTACCAGAATACAAGAGCGTCTATTCGTTTTGTTCTTTCTAATTGGCTTTTACTTTAATGTATCAAAACGTCCTTTCGTTTTGCTGTCCCAGAATACAAGAACGTCTATTCGTTTTGTTCTTTCGAATAGGCTTTTATTTTAATGTATCAAAACGTCCTTTCGTTTTGCTGTACCAGAATACAAGAGCGTCTATTCGTTTTGTTCTTTCTAATTGGCTTTTATTTTAATGTATCAAAACGTCCTTTTGTTTTGCTGTACCAGAATACAAGAACGTCTATTCGTTTTGTCCTTTCGAATTGGCTTTTATTTGAATGTATCAAAACGTCCTTTTGTTTTGCTGTACCAGAATACAAGAACGTCTATTCGTTTTGTCCTTTCGAATTGGCTTTTATTTTAATGTATCAAAACGTCCTTTTGTTTTGCTGTACCAGAATACATGAACGTCTATTCGTTTTGTCCTTTCGAATAGGCTTTTATTTTAATGTATCAAAACGTCCTTTCGTTTTGTTGTAGCAGAATACAAAAACGTCTTTTCGCTTTGTTCTTTCGAATTGGCTTTTATTTTAATGTATCAAAACGTCCTTTTGTTTTGTTGTACCAGAATACAAAAACGTCTATTCGTTTTGTCCTTTCGAATTGGCTTTTATTTGAATGTATCAAAACGTCCTTTTGTTTTGCTGTACCAGAATACAAGAACGTCTATTCGTTTTGTCCTTTCGAATTGGCTTTTATTTGAATGTATCAAAACGTCCTTTTGTTTTGCTGTACCAGAATACAAAAACGTCTATTCGTTTTGTCCTTTCGAATAGGCTTTTATTTTAATGTATCAAAACGTCCTTTTGTTTTGCTGTACCAGAATACTAGAACGTCTTTTCGTTTTGTTCTTTCGAATAGGCTTTTATTTTAATGTATCAAAACGTCCTTTCGTTTTGTTGTACCAGAATACAAAAACGTCTTTTCGTTTTGTTCTTTCGAATTGGCTTTTATTTTAATGTATCAAAACGTCCTTTCGTTTTGTTGTACTAGAATACAAAAACGTCTATTCGTTTTGTCCTTTCGAATTGGCTTTTATTTTAATGTATCGAAACGTCCTTTCGTTTTGTTGTACCAGAATACAAAAGCGTCTATTCGTTTTGTTCTTTAAAATTGGCTTTTATTTTAATGTATCAAAACGTCCGTTTGTTTTGCTGTACCAGAATACAAGAACGTCTATTCGTTTTGTCCTTTCGAATTGGCTTTTATTTTAATGTATCGAAACGTCCTTTTGTTTTGCTGTACCAGAATACAAGAATGTCTATTCGTTTTGTCCTTTCGAATTGGCTTTTATTTTAATGTATCAAAGCGTCCTTTTGTTTTGCTGTACCAGAATACAAGAGCGTCTATTCGTTTTTTCATTTCAAATTGTCTTTTAGTTTAGTGTATCGAAAAGTCTACCGGGTGACCCAAAAAGAATGACCCGGCAGTATCTTTTATAGAAGAATGAGTAAGTGCCCGCTTGAAACGCTTCAAACGTTGTTCTGTCACTAAAAGACTACCCTGCATTATGAGTATTTTGCAATTTTTTTCGGCACACAAACCGATTTTGCGGGACAATGCGCGTTTCGTATCAAATGAGACGAAAGATCAATGGCGGACTGTGATCACACAGCTTCGAAGTTCGAGGCAGATTGAAATTGATGCGATTATTGGTTCTTCAGTTTCTAATTTGTGATGGATGAACTTTAATACGATGTTGTTAGTCTTGACGAAGACAAACAACTTAATTCATGTGAAATGAACGATGAGAGTGACACTTCGTTTTCCGAAGAAGAGCCCATAGAAACGAATAGGAGTGAGTCGTCATCGTTTGAAAAATTTGACCATGATCATGAAATACAACGAGGATTTTGGTCATACGTGAAAAGAGTAATTGATGTTAAGGATGTTATCTTAACACTCTTTAACAAAGATACATGCTATCATTATTTCCGAAAAATTTCCAAGAGAACTGTCAATCATGAGTTCACTCTTCCTTCCTGGATACCAGAGTTCCCTGAACCAACAAGGTGTGTTTTTAACTCTAGTTTGCCAACTTATCAAGAAATAACCAGAACTGTTCGACGTATGAAAGCGGGTAAATCACCCTGCCCCCTGGATCAGATATCAGTTGTTGTTCTAAAAAGATGTCCTTATCTGAGAACCTACTTAACGGCCATCTTTCAGAAAGTCTGGCTAATGAAGCAGATTCCTTGTGCTTGGAAAGCAGCTACAACAATCTTAATTCATAAAAAAGGCCTAGCCCTTTCATGCATGAATTTTTGTTACAGACTTTAAAAAATCATTGATTGGCCAAAAGTTGTTGTTATTGGACCCTCTTTGCAAAAAACTAAAAATTTTCTGAAAATCCTTTGTTATGACAAAAAATGAATTTGTTGTTCCACAACAACATCATGCATCGAAGGGATAAAATTCATGCAAATTTTGGAAAATCAGAATATGGCTATTTGATGATTTTTTGAGTGTATGCTAGCAATTTGCCATGAAAGGAGGTAAGACACAAAAACTAGCACAAATTAGTTACAGTAGGACTGGGTGGCTCCTGTGCCCAACCGGTTGCGACCCATCAACCATCTAACCTCAGTGAAAGAAAAAGAATTAATGTTTCCCAAGTATCTTTATGATCTTCATATCAGCAAGTTTTTTGCTTCACAACTACAGCTGACTAGACTCTCGTAAAAAAGGCAAATAACAAAGTATATTTGACTATTGAAATGGTCAAAGTATCTTCTATCAACGATTCAAATAAGTGTGAACACGTATGGCTTTGATGCTCATATCAATCTATATGAAAGTCAGAAAAGCAGTTTCTTTTTTTCACCATGCAAAGGTGCACTTTGCATTTTGAACATTGGATGCTGGAATAGCCTGTTTTGCAATGATTACATCTTTGCTGTTTGTCTGCAAAGTGTGGCAAATGCCCCACCCCGTCTTTGCGGACATCAGCTGAAGGCGTTGGGACGGACGGTTGCCTGCCCCGTTTACCTCGCTTCAAATCATCCTCTTGAAGACTTGGTCTACCTCTTTTAACTCCAGAAGACTTTCCAGAATGCAAAAGGCTGTTAGCAACTTGAGCTTTAAATTTCAGCAAAGTTAAGTGATGTTTTCTGTTGATCCCTTTCTGTTCTGAGTGTCTTCTATGAAGCAGCCATCCATTTGCAACTGAGATTCCCAGGCAATAGTAAAATATATGCATGTAGTATTTTACTGATCTCTGGCATATTCTGTACAATGCCAAGAGCATGTCACACAAGTCCACTCCTCCCATGTGAATGTTATACTCATGGACAATGAGTGGCCTCTTTATCTGGATGTACTTTTTCTCCTTTTTGCTCCAGCGTTTAGCATCAGGACCATCAACATGTGACATGTAGTTTGAAATCAACTGCACTGCTGAATTATCCAGCCATCTTATAACAATAATTCCACTGTTTGCTTCAACTACCCAGTCAGATGATCCCCTGCCATCCTTTTGCAATTCCTTCTGGGATTTCAGGTATCTCCCACCACCTTTGAGCCTGTCTTGCCTTATGGTAGCAATGGTCCATATTTTCTCTTTTGTCAAATAGCGCAGTAAATTCAAAGAGGAAAAATAGTTATCAAAGTACATTTTGTGATTCACATTTGATGGCAGAGTATCACAAAGTCTGCGGACGACATTTCCTCCCATCAATAACTCTGGCTGCTCTTCCTTCTCAGTGGACTTTCCAGTATAGACTTCAAAGTCATAGACAAGCCCACTCACTCCGCATCTGGCCCATACTTTAATACCCCATTTGTTTGGTTTTTTTGGGCAATACTGCTTCAAGAATGTTCTGCTCTTTGTTGGCAGTATCTGCTCATCAATACACTGCTTTTCCTCTTGGGGTATCTTTCTGCACTTTTCTAGGAGTGACTGTATTATAGGACGGACCTTGAAAAGCTTGTCATGATTCTTATCATTTGCTGGAACATTCATTGTATTGTCATTGAAATGCAAAAACTTCCGTAATTTCTCAAATCTGTTCACACTCATGATATCTGCAATTGAGGATATACGGGTTTCAGGTGCCCAGTACATCCTTACTTGAGGCAGTTGAATAATAGACATCATCATAAGTATACCAACGTATTGTTCCATTTCTTGCTTTGTTGTTTTGATTGAATCTCCAGTTTGCTGGACTGAATAAAGATTGGTCTGATCAGCAATGTGTTGAAATAAGCTATCATCGAAGAACATCTTGAAATAATCAATTGGGGCAATATCTTCACTTGGAGGTGCTGGAAATGGCGCACCTATAAACGTAGTATCAAATTCTGGTGGGTCACGCTTACGCCATCTTGTGTGTAGGTCAGCCCCATGTTTTGAAGGGGGATTCATTGGCTCATCTTTACCATTGTCAGTCTCATCCTCTGCAGGTCCTTCATCTGACTCACTTTCACTTTCTTCATATGAGAAATCAGGATCAAGATCTTCACCACCATCATCACTATCTTCTTCACTTGAATTTGCATCGGGCACTATCGGGTTTTCGATGTGGATTCTTGCTTGTCCTGACCCAGCCACTGGCCTTTTGTAGAAAGATGAAACTTTGATTCCAGAATTACTTGCCATAACTCATGCAATATCTGTGAAAGTTAATGAAATTTGTCGGTAAAAACATTTGCATAAATAATTAGTGATAAAGTATGCCGCAAAATTGAGAAAAATTATTGTTTCATTGCTTCAGAGAGATCTCCTAAAATCAGCTGATTATCAACTTCCGCATTGAAATTAGAGCCATTCATGCATGTTGTTGTTCACCAACAACAAATTCATGCAGTCAATTTTCCCTTCTGTAACATCAGTGACAACGAGTTTGACACAGCCTACGAAACAGCTAAATGTAAGTCTCCGTACATGTATTTTTTATTTTCTTGTAGTGTACAATGGTTAAACAAAAATATACAACACTCACCAGCAATTTCATAGCTTCGACTAACTTAGGCCATCCGGTCAAAATATGCTTGACAGAAGATTTCTTCTCAATGCTAGCCTCGATTCCATGTGATATTCTGAAACTGCTTTTCCTCTCAAACAATGAAATGCAGCTTTGAAAACAAAATAACTGATCATGTGATCAAACTTCAATTGTTTTAATTTGTTGTTGTACAACAACAGTATGCATGAAAGGGAGCTAGTGATCCAGGAAATTTCAGGTCAATCACACTCCAGCCAATCTGTTTAAAAGTGTCCACTTCAGTACTTCGAAATCGTTTATTTGAATTTGTAAAGAACAATAACTACATCGAATGCTGCATACAAAAGGGCTTTGTTCTAAAAATGTCTGGGACTTTTGAGCATACAACTTTACTTGCACATTTGATCCGCGATGCAAAACTAAAACAGAAATCCATTGTCATCACTCCCTTGGACCTTAAAAATGCGTTTGAAGAGGTGCAACATAATAATCTGATTCATACCATCTTGAAATATCATCACGTACCAGACTCCTTTACTTCAATCGTCAAAAATTTATATGACGGTTTTCACACCAGTATAACAACAAAAGATTACGCAACCCCCTTCCTACGAATTGAGAAAGGAGTCTTACAAGGTGACTGCTTGAGCCCCTGATTGTTCAACTTATGCATAAATTCCTTTATACAGTCCATCAAAACGAAGGAGTTCGAACAGTTAAGCTACAGATCAAGCAAACTTCTAATGCCAAGGCATTGGTTACAGTTTGCAGACGATGCAGTTGCAGTCTCTGCCACAGAATTTGAAAACCAGACTCTAATGAATGCCTTCTGCAGATGGTGTAATTGGGCTAAAATGACAATATGACCAGACAAGTGTCATTCTTTTGCCATGAAAAAGTTCAAAACTCTAGTGAAGCAATATAAACCTAAAATATATGTGAATAATAAACTTATCAACGTAGTAGAAGAAAACGAGAGCTTTAAGTACTTAGGTCGATGGTTTAGCTTTTCTATGGATAACAGTGAGCACAAAAAGGAACTCCGTGAGACACTTGAAAATAAGTTGGACATAATCCACAGACTACCGTTGCAACCTAAGAATAAGCTTTGGCTGTATAGTAACTATCTGATTCCAAAGTTATGCTGGAACCTAACGATTGCCGATATAGATATTACTTGGATCAAACAAAATCTCGATCTATTATGTCACAACTATTTCCGCAGATGGTTACACATCCCTGCTGCCGGAACAGTTGAAATATTACAACTCTCGAGAACAAAATTTGGGATGGAACTTCTAGATGTCAGCTCTAAATTCACCCTTTGCCAAATAACAATTAGACAGTGTCTGAAAAAGTCACCTAATCCAGACATACACAATCTCTTCAAGGGTACATCAGAGAAAAATATCCAATACGATACATTTTCGACAGCTAAAGAGGCACCAAAAAGCATAAGATCTCAAAAAGAAAACACTGTAAAAAATTTTCAAGTGCAAGGCTCAGTAGTTAAAGAGCTATGGAACTGCTCATTGCCTTCTGCTCGCGAGTACTGGTTCAAGGCCCAGCATATGCTGCCACGTAACATCTACAACTACAGAGTACGCTATATGAATGACACACTACCCTCGCTCTCCAATTTATTCAGATGGGGTAAGAGTCTTACATCCAGTTGCAGTCACTGTAGACACGTCCAAACAACGAAGCACATTCCCTCTGGCTGCTCATCTTGCTTAGACAGATACACGTGGCGTCACAATTCAGTTCTCTTAAACCTGGCAAACGTGTTACAACCATTCGTCAAGAAGATTTTCGTTGACATACCTGGAAGATTCTCAACTCCAGACATCATCACTCGACCTAGTCTAAGACCTGACATGATTGTAATTGATAAAAGTAGTAGGATGTACATCATAGAACTAACTGTTGGTCACGAATCGAACGCTGAAACAAACGCAAAGCGTAAAGCAGAGAAATACAGTCAATTACTTCAATTAAACATTATGTAGGACGTATAAGAGCATTGATTTCATTAACCTGGTAATGACAACTGGAGGCGTCTTCTCTAAAGACACAGGATCATTTTTCACAATGATGATGTCCATCTGGCCATCAGGGATTTAGCAATTTTACAAAAAGCAGGTCCTTGGAGGGTGTATTTTGTTAGGAGTCCCCGTAGAGTCCAGTGTCCTAGTTTTTACCAGCGTGGATTCTAGTCCCTTGTCGATTTAAAAACAAGTCCATGTAAACATTTTTTCCTATAAATACTCGGCTGTTTTTATTGTAAAGCACTGATGAAGATTTTATGATCGAAACGTCTGGTTTCTAACAGTTGTGTTTTTTATTAATATTATTATTATTATTATTATCATTATCTAACTCAAACCATCACCAAAATAAAACAGAAAGAAAATTACGAAAAACACAACTGTTCTATATCATACGTTTCGATGTAAAATCTTCTTCAGTTCTATTATTATTATTATTATTATTGTAGTTGTATATTGAAATAATAGGAGTATATTGATATACTCGGTTGCTCTCTTGAGAAGTTATTCCTGACGAAGATTTTTATATCGAAACGTAGAAGTTTTTAAACAGTTGTTTTCATTTATCATCATCATTATCATTATTATTATTATTATTATTATTATTATTATTATTATTATTATTATTATTATTATTATTACTACTACTACTACTATTACTATTATTATTATTTATTAAAATTAAAATCTATTAAAATTAGCTGTTAAATTTATTAAGAAGAACAAAATAGCAAAGACAATGATTTAAGATAAACTTGAAAGATAAAACTGAAAGAAGAATTAGAGAGGCAGAAAACATCTATTTTGTAGATGTGAGATTTCATCCAAGAGTCTGTGATGTTTAAAAACATCTGCTAATAATAGCAGTTATAATGAAACTGAAATAGGATCTACAGCGGCACAAAACATCTACTTTTTAGATGTGAGATTTCATCCCGAAATCTGTGATGGTTAAAAACTTTTTTTGAAAATAGCTGTTAAAGTCATTAAAAAGATGAAAAAGCAAGGACATGCGTTTAGTAGAAGATGAAACTGACAGAAGAATTACAGATGCGAAAACATCTATTTTGTTGATGTGAGATTTCATCCCAGAATCTCTGATGTTTCAAAACATCAATTACAAATAGCTGTTAAATTCATTGAAAAGACGAAGAATGTAAAGACGTGCGTGTAGTAAAAGATGAAACTGAAGTAATATCTACAGCGGTAACAAACATCTATTTTGTAGATGTGAGATTTCATCCCAGAATCTGTGATGTTTTGAAACATCATTTAGAAACAGCTGTTAAATTAATACAAAAGACGAAAAATGCAAAGGCATTCGTTTAGTAAACGAGAAAACTGCATTCAACTCTACAGCGGTATAAAACATCTATTTTATAGATGTGAGATTTCATCCCAGAATCTGTGTTGTTTAAAAACATCTACTAAAGATAGCTGTTAAATTGATTGAAAAGAGGAAAAACGCAAAGATAGCATTTAGTAAAAGATGTATCTGAAAGAAGAACTTAGGAGGCAAAAACACACTTATTTTGTAGATGTGAGATTTCATCCAAGAATCTGTGATGGTTAAAACATCTTTTGAAAATAGCTGCTAAATTCATCGAAAAAACGAAAAATGCAACGACTTTGATGTAGTAGAAGATGAAACTGAAAGAAGAATCACAGAGGCAAAAAAATTTATTTTTTAGATGTGAGATTTCATCTCAGAATCTGGGATGTTTCGAAACATCATTTAGAAATAGCTGCCAAATTCATCGAAAAGACGAAAAATGGAAAGATAAGTGTTTAGTAAAAAATAAAACTGAAATAAGATCTACAGCGGTAAAAACATCTATTCTGTAGATGTGAGATTTCATCCCAGAATCTATGATGTTAAAAAACATCATTTGAAAATAGCTGTTAGATTGAAAAGATGTTAAATTCATCCCAGAATCTGTGATGTTTAAAAACATCATTTAAAAATAGCTGTTAGATTCATTGAAAAGATGTTAAATTCATCCCAGAATCTGTGATGTTTAAAAACATCTACTAAAAATAGCTGTTAATTTGATTAAAAATAAGAAAGTAGCAAAGACATTGATTTAGTAAAAGATAAAACTGAAAGAAGAATTTCAGAGGAAAAAAAACATCTATTTTGTAGATGTGAGATGTCATCCCAGAATCTGTGATGTTTAAAAACATCTACTTAATACAGCTATTAAATTGACTGAAAAGAAGAAAATAAAAAGACATTTCATAAGTACAAGATAAAACGGATAGAGGAATTACAGGGGCCAAAAGCATCTATTTTGTATATGTAAAATTTCATCCCAGAATCTTTGATGTTTCGAAGCATCATTTGGAAATAGCTGTTAAATTCATTGAAAAGAAGAAAGATGCGCTTACTGAAAGATAAAACTGAAAGAAGAATTTTAGAGGCAAAAAAATCTATTTTGTAGATTTGATATTTCATCTCAGAATCTGTGATGTTTAAAAAAATCTACTAAAAATATCTGCTAAATTGATTAAGAAGAACAAAATAGCAAAGACATTGATTTTGTAAAAGATAAGACTGAAAGAAGAATTTCAAAGGCAAAAACATCTATTTTGTAAATGTGAGATTTCATCCCAAAACATGTGATGTTACTTAAAAAGTTAGTAGCTACTGAAAAAGTTAGAAGGTACTTTAGTTAGTAGGTACTTAAAAGGTTAGTAGGTACTTAAAAAGTTAGTGGGTACTGAAAAAGTTAGTAGGTACTGAAAATTTAGTCGGTACTTAAGAAGTTAGCGGGTACATAAAAAGTTAGTAGGTACTGCAAAAGTTAGTAGGTACATGAAAAGTTAGCAGGTACGTAAAAAGTTAGTAGGTACTGACAAAGTTAGTAGGTACTTAAAAATTTAGTAGGTACTGAAGAAGTTAATAGGTACTTAAAAAGTTAGTAGGTACTTAAAAAGTTAGTAGGTACTTAAAAATTTAGTAGGTACTGAATAAGTTAGTAGGTACTTAAAAAGTTAGTAGGTACTTAAAAAGTTTGTAGGTACTGAAAAATTAAGTAGGTACTTAAAAAGTTAGTAGGTACCGAAAAGGTTAGTAGGTACTGAAAAAGTTAGTAGGTACCCTTTTAAGTACCCTTTTAAGTACCCTTTTAAATGCACTTTTAAGTACCCTTTTAAGTACCCTTTTAAGTACCCTCTTAAGTATTCTCTTAAGTACCCTTTTAAGTACCCTTTTAAATGCACTTTTAAGTACCTTTTAAGTACCCTTTTAAGTGCCTTTTTAAGTACCCTTTTAAGTACCCTTTAAGTACCCTTTTAAGTACCCTTCCTTTTAAGTACCCCTATAAGTACCCTTCCTTTTAAGTACCCTTTTAAGTACCCTTTTAAGTACCTTTCCTTTTAAGTACCTTTCCTTTTAAGTACCCTGCTTTTAAGTACCCTGCTTTTATGTACCCTGCTTTTAAGTACCTGCTTTTAAGTACACTGCCCTTTTGTACCCTGCTTTTAAGTACCGTGCTATTAAGTACCCTGCTTTTAAGTACTTAAAAGTGTACTTAAAAGAGTACATAGTATTTAAGAGGGTATTTAAGAGGGTATTTAAGAGGGTATTTAAGAGGGTATTTAAGAGGGTATTTAAGAGGGTATTTAAGAGGGTATTTAAGAGGTATTTAAGAGGGTATTTAAGAGGGTATTTAAGAGGGTATTTAAGAGGGTATTTAAGAGGGTATTTAAGAGGGTATTTAAGATCTACTTCCAACACATGTTAAATTGAAGAAAAAGACAATTCACAACTATATATTATATCTGACAATTCTATATGTTGCAAACGTATTGAACTTGCATTCGATCGATGTGTGACTTCACAATCGACTTTTTAGTTGCAACAAAATGTCTCTTAACAAGATGTGAGGATTCATCACAGAATCTGGGATGCTCAAAAACATCTACCTCTAACTCATGTTAAACTGAAGAAAAAACAATTTACAACTATATGTCATATATAACAATTCCATAAAACGTTGGAATCGAATCAAACATCTAATCAATCGATGTGAGACTTCAGCAGAGAGTTTAAATTGCAACAAAACGTCTCTTAACTAGATCTGAGAATTCATCATTGAATCTGGGATACTCTAAAACACGTTAAACTGAAGAAAACGACGATTCACAGCTCTACATATTATCTGTGACAATTTAAAAAAAACGTTATCAGTAACTAATTCTATTTAGTACCCTCGTAGCTTTTTCAATGGCGTAACTTGGTCTAATGCAAACAAATCAAAACACTATTTATGCTTGTTTTTATTTCAAATCTGAACATCTTGATGTCAATAGACGTTATTTGAAGTGAATTTGGATGGAATCAATAAAAAGCTCGTAATTTTTCATTATCACCTCAATTGTCGTGCTTTTAATGACAATGCAGGTGCTATTAAACGTTGTCTAATGCAAACAAATCCAAACACTGTATTTGTATGTTTTTACTTCATATCTCAACAACTTGATGTCAAATCGGAAGACTGTATCTGCTGGTTGGCAGTTGAAATTCGATCAAAACAACGTAATTCAAAGGACTTTGTCACTTAGCTGCAGGCAATTAAGAAAATGAAAGTGTATTTTCAATAGCACCTCAATTTTCAGCATATTACTGACAAATGAGGTGATGATGAAATTTGTCTAAGGGGATGAAATCGCAAGACTGTATCTGCTGGCTGGCAGTTGAAATTCGATCAAAGCAACGAATATCAACGGACTTTGTTACTTAGCTGCAGGCAATTAAGAATAAGAAAGTGTATTTTCAATATCACCTAAATTGTCAGGATATTACTGAGAAATGAGGTGATATTGAACTTTGTCTAGCAGGATCAAATCGGAAGACTGTATCTGCTGGTTGGTAGTTGAAATTCCATCGAATCAACTTCAATTGACGGAATTTGTCACTTACCTGGATGCAATTAAGGAAAAAGAAAGTGTATTTTCAATATCACCTCAATTGTCAGGATATTACTGGCAAATGAGGTGATATTGAACTTTGTCTAGCAGGATCAAATCGGAAGACTGTATCTGCTGGTTGGCAGTTGAAATTCGATCAAAGCAAGGTAATTCAAAGGAATTTGTCACTTAGCTGTAGGCAATTAGGAAAAAGAAAGTGTATTTTCAATATCACCTCAATTGTCAGGATATTACTGACAAATGAGGTGATATTGAAATTTTTCTAAGGGTATGAAATCGCAAGACTGTATATGCTGGCTGGCAATTGAAATTCGATTAAAGCAACGAATATCAACGGAATTTGTTACCTAGCTGTAGGCAATTAAGAAAAAGAAAGTGTATTTTCAATATCACCTCAATTGTCAGGATATTACTGGCAAATGAGGTGATATTGAACTTTGTCTAGCAGGATCAAATCGGAAGACTGTATCTGCTGGTTGGCAGTTGAAATTCGATCGAATCAACTTCAGTTGACGGAATTTGTCACTTACCTGGATGCAATTAAGGAAAAAGAAAGTGTATTTTCAATATCACCTCAATTGTCAGGATATTACTGACAAATGAGGTGATATTGAACTTTGTCTAGCAGGATCAAATCGGAAGACTGTATCTGCTTGTTGGCAGTTGAAAATCGATCAAACCAACGTAATTCAAAGGAACTTGTCACTTAGCTGCAGGCAATTAAGCAAAAGAAAGTCTTTTTTCACTATCACCTCATTTGTCAGGATATTACTGACAAATGAGGTGATATTGAAATTTGTCTAATCAGAACAAGTCGGAACACTGTATCTGCTGGTTGGCAGTTGGAATTCGATAAAAACATCGACGGAATTTGTTAATTAGCTGCATGCAATTAAGAAAAAGAAAGTGTATTTTTAATATCACCTTAATTGTCAGGATATTACTGACAAATGAGGTGATATTGAAATTTGTCTAACATGATCAAATCGGAAGACTGTATTTGCTGATTGGTAGTTGAAATTTGATCAAATGAACTTCAATCGACGGAATTTGTCACTTACCTGGATGCAGTTAAGGAAAAAGAAAGTGTATTTTCAATATCACCTCAATTGTCAGGATATTACCGACAAATGAGGTGATATTGAAATTTGTATAAGGGGATGAAATCGCAAGACTGTATCTGCTGGCTGGCAGTTGAAATTCGATCAAAGCAACGAATATCAACGGAATTTGTTACTTAGCTGCAGGCAATTAAGAAAAAGAAAGTGTATTTTCAATAGCACCTCAATTTTCAGGATATTACTGACAAAT
The DNA here is from genome assembly GCA_964020215.1 of Aurelia sp. 3 sensu Dawson et al. (2005). Lineage (NCBI taxonomy): Eukaryota > Metazoa > Cnidaria > Scyphozoa > Semaeostomeae > Ulmaridae > Aurelia > Aurelia sp. 3 sensu Dawson et al. (2005). The sequence continues at coordinate 18,590,530 of OZ026592.1, forward strand.
GAGGTGATATTGAACTTTGTCTAGCAGGATCAAATCGGAAGACTGTATCTGCTGGTTGGCAGTTGGCATTCGATCGAATCAACTTCAATTGACGGAATTTGTCACTTACCTGGATGAAATTAAGGAAAAAGAAAGTGTATTTTCAATATCCCCTCAATTGTCAGGATATTACTGACAAATGATTTGATATTGAATTTTGTCTAGCAGGATCAAATCGGAAGACTGTATCTGCTGGTTGGCAGTTGAAATTCCATCGAATCAACTTCAATTGACGGAATTTGTCACTTACCTGGATGCAATTAAGGAAAAAGAAAGTGTATTTTCAATATCACCTCAATTGTCAGGATATTACTGGCAAATGAGGTGATATTGAACTTTGTCTAGCAGGATCAAATCGGAAGACTGTATCTGCTGGTTGGCAGTTGGAATTCTATCAAAACAACGTAATTCAAAGCAATTTGTCACTTAGCTGCAGGCAATTAACAAAAAGAAAGTGTATTTTCAATAGCACCTCAATTTTCAGGATATTACTGACAAATGAGGTGATATTGAAATTTGTCTAATGGGATGAAATCGCAAGACTGTATCTGCTGGCTGGCAGTTGAAATTCGATCAAAGCAACGAATATCAACGGAATTTGTTACTTAGCTGCAAGCTATTAAATAAAAGAAAGTGTATTTTCAATAGCACCTCAATTTTCAGGATATTACTGACAAATAGGTGATATTGAACTTTGATCAAATCAAATCGGAAGACTGTATCTGCTGGTTGGCAGTTGAAATTCGATCGAATCAACTTCAGTTGACGGAATTTGTCACTTACCTGGATGCAATTAAGGAAAAAGAAAGTGTATTTTCAATATCACCTCAATTGTCAGGATATTACTGACAAATGAGGTGATATTGAACTTTGTCTAGCAGGATCAAATCGGAAGACTGTATCTGCTTGTTGGCAGTTGAAAATCGATCAAACCAACGTAATTCAAAGGAACTTGTCACTTAGCTGCAGGCAATTAAGCAAAAGAAAGTCTTTTTTCACTATCACCTCATTTGTCAGGATATTACTGACAAATGAGGTGATATTGAAATTTGTCTAATCAGAACAAGTCGGAACACTGTATCTGCTGGTTGGCAGTTGGAATTCGATAAAAACATCGACGGAATTTGTTAATTAGCTGCATGCAATTAAGAAAAAGAAAGTGTATTTTTAATATCACCTTAATTGTCAGGATATTACTGACAAATGAGGTGATATTGAAATTTGTCTAACATGATCAAATCGGAAGACTGTATTTGCTGATTGGTAGTTGAAATTTGATCAAATGAACTTCAATCGACGGAATTTGTCACTTACCTGGATGCAGTTAAGGAAAAAGAAAGTGTATTTTCAATATCACCTCAATTGTCAGGATATTACCGACAAATGAGGTGATATTGAAATTTGTATAAGGGGATGAAATCGCAAGACTGTATCTGCTGGCTGGCAGTTGAAATTCGATCAAAGCAACGAATATCAACGGAATTTGTTACTTAGCTGCAGGCAATTAAGAAAAAGAAAGTGTATTTTCAATAGCACCTCAATTTTCAGGATATTACTGACAAATGAGGTGATATTGAACTTTGTCTAGCAGGATCAAATCGGAAGACTGTATCTGCTGGTTGGCAGTTGGCATTCGATCGAATCAACTTCAATTGACGGAATTTGTCACTTACCTGGATGAAATTAAGGAAAAAGAAAGTGTATTTTCAATATCCCCTCAATTGTCAGGATATTACTGACAAATGATTTGATATTGAATTTTGTCTAGCAGGATCAAATCGGAAGACTGTATCTGCTGGTTGGCAGTTGAAATTCCATCGAATCAACTTCAATTGACGGAATTTGTCACTTACCTGGATGCAATTAAGGAAAAAGAAAGTGTATTTTCAATATCACCTCAATTGTCAGGATATTACTGGCAAATGAGGTGATATTGAACTTTGTCTAGCAGGATCAAATCGGAAGACTGTATCTGCTGGTTGGCAGTTGGAATTCTATCAAAACAACGTAATTCAAAGCAATTTGTCACTTAGCTGCAGGCAATTAACAAAAAGAAAGTGTATTTTCAATAGCACCTCAATTTTCAGGATATTACTGACAAATGAGGTGATATTGAAATTTGTCTAATGGGATGAAATCGCAAGACTGTATCTGCTGGCTGGCAGTTGAAATTCGATCAAAGCAACGAATATCAACGGAATTTGTTACTTAGCTGCAAGCTATTAAATAAAAGAAAGTGTATTTTCAATAGCACCTCAATTTTCAGGATATTACTGACAAATAGGTGATATTGAACTTTGATCAAATAAAATCGGAAGACTGTATCTGCTGGTTGGCAGTTGAAATTCGATCGAATCAACTTCAATTGACGGAATTTGTCACTTACCTGGATGCAATTAAGGAAAAAGAAAGTGTATTTTCAATATCACCTCAATTGTCAGGATATAACTGAAAAATGAGGTGATATTTAACTTTGTCTAGCAGGAACAAATCGGAAGACTGTATCTGCTTGTTGGCAGTTGAAATTCGATCAAAGCAACGTAATTCAAAGGAACTTGTCACTTAGCTGCAGCCAATTAAGCAAGAGAAAGTCTTTTTTCAATATCACCTCATTTGTCAGGATATTACTGACAAATGAGGTGATATTGAAATTTGTCTAATCAGAACAAGTCGGAACACTGTTTCTGCTGGTTGGCAGTTGGAATTCGATAAAAACATCGACGGAATTTGTTACTTAGCTGCAAGCTATTAAATAAAAGAAAGTGTATTTTTAATATCACCTCAATTGTCAGGATATTACTGACAAATGAGGTGATATTGAACTTTGTCTAGCAGGATCAAATCGGAAGACTGTATCTGCTGGTTGGCAGTTGAAATTCGATCGAATCAACTTCAGTTGACGGAATTTGTCACTTACCTGGATGCAATTAAGGAAAAAGAAAGTGTATTTTCAATATCACCTCAATTGTCAGGATATTACTGACAAATGAGGTGATATTGAACTTTGTCTAGCAGGATCAAATCGGAAGACTGTATCTGCTTGTTGGCAGTTGAAAATCGATCAAACCAACGTAATTCAAAGGAACTTGTCACTTAGCTGCAGGCAATTAAGCAAAAGAAAGTCTTTTTTCACTATCACCTCATTTGTCAGGATATTACTGACAAATGAGGTGATATTGAAATTTGTCTAATCAGAACAAGTCGGAACACTGTATCTGCTGGTTGGCAGTTGGAATTCGATAAAAACATCGACGGAATTTGTTAATTAGCTGCATGCAATTAAGAAAAAGAAAGTGTATTTTTAATATCACCTTAATTGTCAGGATATTACTGACAAATGAGGTGATATTGAAATTTGTCTAACATGATCAAATCGGAAGACTGTATTTGCTGATTGGTAGTTGAAATTTGATCAAATGAACTTCAATCGACGGAATTTGTCACTTACCTGGATGCAGTTAAGGAAAAAGAAAGTGTATTTTCAATATCACCTCAATTGTCAGGATATTACCGACAAATGAGGTGATATTGAAATTTGTATAAGGGGATGAAATCGCAAGACTGTATCTGCTGGCTGGCAGTTGAAATTCGATCAAAGCAACGAATATCAACGGAATTTGTTACTTAGCTGCAGGCAATTAAGAAAAAGAAAGTGTATTTTCAATAGCACCTCAATTTTCAGGATATTACTGACAAATGAGGTGATATTGAACTTTGTCTAGCAGGATCAAATCGGAAGACTGTATCTGCTGGTTGGCAGTTGGCATTCGATCGAATCAACTTCAATTGACGGAATTTGTCACTTACCTGGATGAAATTAAGGAAAAAGAAAGTGTATTTTCAATATCCCCTCAATTGTCAGGATATTACTGACAAATGAGGTGATATTGAATTTTGTCTAGCAGGATCAAATCGGAAGACTGTATCTGCTGGTTGGCAGTTGAAATTCCATCGAATCAACTTCAATTGACGGAATTTGTCACTTACCTGGATGCAATTAAGGAAAAAGAAAGTGTATTTTCAATATCACCTCAATTGTCAGGATATTACTGGCAAATGAGGTGATATTGAACTTTGTCTAGCAGGATCAAATCGGAAGACTGTATCTGCTGGTTGGCAGTTGGCATTATATCAAAACAACGTAATTCAAAGCAATTTGTCACTTAGCTGCAGGCAATTAACAAAAAGAAAGTGTATTTTCAATAGCACCTCAATTTTCAGGATATTACTGACAAATGAGGTGATATTGAAATTTGTCTAATGGGATGAAATCGCAAGACTGTATCTGCTGGCTGGCAGTTGAAATTCAATCAAAGCAACGAATATCAACGGAATTTGTTACTTAGCTGCAAGCTATTAAATAAAAGAAAGTGTATTTTCAATAGCACCTCAATTTTCAGGATATTACTGACAAATAGGTGATATTGAACTTTGATCAAATCAAATCGGAAGACTGTATCTGCTGGTTGGCAGTTGAAATTCGATCGAATCAACTTCAATTGACGGAATTTGTCACTTACCTGGATGCAATTAAGGAAAAAGAAAGTGTATTTTCAATATCACCTCAATTGTCAGGATATAACTGAAAAATGAGGTGATATTTAACTTTGTCTAGCAGGAACAAATCGGAAGACTGTATCTGCTTGTTGGCAGTTGAAATTCGATCAAAGCAACGTAATTCAAAGGAACTTGTCACTTAGCTGCAGCCAATTAAGCAAGAGAAAGTCTTTTTTCAATATCACCTCATTTGTCAGGATATTACTGACAAATGAGGTGATATTGAAATTTGTCTAATCAGAACAAGTCGGAACACTGTATCTGCTGGTTGGCAGTTGGAATTGGATAAAAGCATCGACGGAATTTGTTACTTAGCTGCATGCAATTAAGAAAAAGAAAGTGTATTTTTAATATCACCTCAATTGTCAGGATATTACTGACAAATGAGGTGATATTGAACTTTGTCTAGCAGGATCAAATCGGAAGACTGTATCTGCTGGTTGGCAGTTGAAATTCCATCGAATCAACTTCAATTGACGGAATTTGTCACTTACCTGGATGCAGTTAAGGAAAAAGAAAGTCTTTTTTCAATATCACCTCATATGTCAGGATATTACTGACAAATGAGGTGATATTGAAATTTGTCTAATCAGAACAAGTCGGAACACTGTTTCTGCTGGTTGGCAGTTGGAATTCGATAAAAACATCGACGGAATTTGTTACTTAGCTGCATGCAATTAAGAAAAAGAAAGTGTATTTTTAATATCACCTCAATTGTCAGGATATTACTGACAAATGAGGTGATATTGAACTTTGTCTAGCAGGATCAAATCGGAAGACTGTATCTGCTGGTTGGCAGTTGAAATTCCATCGAATCAACTTCAATTGACGGAATTTGTCACTTACCTGGATGAAATTAAGGAAAAAGAAAGTGCATTTTCAATATCACCTCAATTGTCAGGATATTACCGACAAATGAGGTGATATTGAAATTTGTCTAACTGGATGAAATCGCAAAACTGTATCTGCTGGCTGGCAGTTGAAATTCGATCAAATGAACTTCAATCGACGGAATTTGTCACTTACCTGGATGCAGTTAAGGAAAAAGAAAGTGTATTTTCAATATCACCTCAATTGTCAGGATATTACCGACAAATGAGGTGATATTGAAATTTGTCTAAGGGGATGAAATCGCAAAACTGTATCTGCTGGCTGGCAGTTGAAATTCGATCAAAGCAACGAATATCAACGGAATTTGTTACTTAGCTGCAGGCAATTAAATAAAAGAAAGTGTATTTTCAATATCACCTCAATTGTCAGGATATTACTGACAAATGAGTTGATATTGAACTTTGTCTAACAGGATCAAATCGGAAGACTGTATCTGCTGGTTGGCAGTTGAAATTCAATTAAATGAACTTAAATCGACGGACTTTGTCACTTGCCTGGATTCAATTAGGCAGAAGAAAGTGTATTTTCAATATCACCTCAATTGTCAGGATATTACTGACAAATGAGGTGATATTGAACTTTGTGTAGCAGGATCAAATCGGAATACTGTATCTGCTGGTTGGCAGTTGAAATTCCATCGAATCAACTTCAATTGACGGAATTTGTCACTTACCTGGATGCAATTAAGGAAAAAGAAAGTTTGTTTTAAATATCACCTCAATTGTCAGGATATTACTGACAAATGAGGTGATATTGAACTCTATCTAGGAGGATCAAATCGGAAGACTGTATCTGCTGGCTGGCAGTTGAAATTCGATCGAATCAACTTCAATTGACGGAATTTGTCACTTACCTGGATGCAATTAAGGAAAAAATAAGTTTATTTTAAATATCACCTCAATTGTCAGGATATTACTGACAAATGAGGTGATATTGAACTTTGTCTAGCAGGATCAAATCGGAAGACTGTATCTGCTGGTTGGCAGTTGAAATTCGATCGAATCAACTTCAATTGACGGAATTTGTCACTTACCTGGATGAAATTAAGGAAAAAGAAAGTGTATTTTCAATATCGCCTCAATTGTTAGGATATTACTGACAAATGAGGTGATATTGAACTTTGTCTAGCAGGATCAAATCGGAAGACTGTATCTGCTGGTTGGCAATTGAAATTCGATCAAAGCAAGGTAATTCAAAGGAATTTGTCACTTAGCTGTAGGCAATTAAGAAAAAGAAAGTGTATTTTCAATATCACCTCAATTGTCAGGATATTACTGACAAATGAGGTGATATTGAACTTTTTCTTGCAGGATCAGATCGGAAGACTGTATCTGCTGGTTGGCAGTTGACGTTCGATCGAAACAACGACCTGACCTGATCCCCCAACATATGACCTGCCCTCCCAACGTATGACTTGACCCCCCAACGTAAGACCTGACCCCTCAACATATGACCTGACCCTCCAAAATATGACATGATCCCCCAACATATGATCTGAACCCCTAACATTTGACCTGACACCCCAACGTATGACCTGACCCCCAAACATATGACCTGACCCCCCAATATATGACCTGACACCCCAACATAAGACCTAAAGCCCAAACATATGACCTGACACTCCAACATATGACCTGACCCCCAACATATGACCTGACCCCCCAACATATGACCTGATCCCCAACATATGACCTGACCCCCCAACATATGACCTCACCCCCTAACATATGACCTCACCCCCCCAACATATGACCTGACCCCCAAACATATGACCTGACCCCCCAATATATGACCTGATCTGCCAAGATATGACCTGACCTGATCAGGTCATATGTAACCCTGTCCACAAGTTGCTCGGCAACTTTCGGGCAACTTGCAGTTCTTTGGGCAACTTCTTGGAATTTCGGCAACTTTCGCAACATTGAGCAACTTTTTCTTATTTTAGCAATATTTCAAGGATTTCAATGATATTTTGTTTATTCTTTGTAACAGTAATGAAAATTAGACACGTAATGCATCTGTTTTCTGGCCAGGCTGGGATTCAACGCCTTGACTTGTGAAGTGTTATGGGACAGGAATGCCTGATGTTGGCTCTTGCTTTGAAATGAATTGTATTTTGTAATGCTGCACATTAGTTGCCAATACCGACTGAAAGATAACGATTTCCGTGTAATTAAACATAGGTATTTTGCCATTAAAGTTCAGTTGTTGTTTGTATGCCGCAGAAGAAAGACGCTAACAGGACCACGGGGGGGGGGGGGGTTCTTCCATAGTAAAGGTACCTGGGGATCTGCCGCTTGCGAGGGTATACTTTTTCGGCCTTCTAGTCTAGCCAAGGGTGTACTTTTTGGCAATTTTAATCGAGTTAAGTCTAGGCAAGGGTATGCTTTTTGGGAATTTTGGTCAAAGAGATGTTAAAATTCGGTAATTTTGGTAAAAAACCCAGCTTTTTGGAATTTTGGTCGAGAAAATGCGAAAATTTGGCAAGTTTTGCCTAGAAAATGCCAATTCAGAGCACTTCTGAAGGAAAAATTAGTCTAGCCAAGGGTGTCATTTTCACAAAAATTGGTCTAGCCAACGGTTACATTTTGAAACTGTGGGCGGAAACCCCCCTAACCGAAATTTAGCCGAGAACCCCCCCCCCCCGTGAACAGGACGCTCTCGTTTTAGTTGTTGTTTTCAAAGATTTTTAAGTTGTTTAGTTGGAAGATTTGAGCCGAAGAGCCGAACTGCTCTTGAGACGATTTGTCGATTTGAAAGTGTTGCACTGCCGAGATCCAGTGCCGATGAATGTTTAGCTGAAGACGAAAATTGGAATTTGTGACGTGTTACTTTGTTTTCTTTTCTTTGGATTTTCCTGCTCAGCCAGACACGAACCCACACTTGTAAAACCCCCTTTGTAATGTAATACAGGTTTATTAAGGCCAATTTTCGTAAGGTATTGCCCATTCATTCTATAACTTGTTTTTCCTTCATTTGTAACAGTGAAACCGTAATCTTTGTTTTAAGGAACTGCATGTACGTCATTTGACATTTTACACGTTTTAGGAATAAGTTCAAGGAAGGTATATTCTTTCAGAGATTATAACACTTATGATTCAAACAGTAACTCCTCAACCGACCATTGTATGACTCAAAGTTACAACATGTAATACGACGATAATATTTCCGAAGTAACCACTAAAGAGTACATTGATTGATTTTGTATTTAGAAATCTTAGAGTACGAATTTGTATAAATAAGAGTTCAACTTTACATTAGACAGAACAGACATGGATAAGTGATGCTAGTGTAATAAGGGTGGATTACCACCAGCACAAGAGTCTTGTGAAAGCTCTTAGTGTTTATTTATTGTTTAAGTTAAACACAGCAAGATATTTTTAAATTTCCGATGGTGTTGGAAGAAGAAACTCAGCAGAAACTAGAAATTTCCTCTGAAAAAATTACGAGGAAAGGGAGGTTTCCGTTTTATGCATCAGAAATCCTAGGAAATTGTGCCTTTCCTCTAAGTTTCCACAGAGAAAATTCTAATGAAATTTTGATATTTTTTGCTGTGAAAAGGGCATACAGTGCTTGAGAAAGACTGGGATGCGCCTACGGTTATATTTGTGTATTTAAGGGCATACAGTGCTTGAGAAAGACTGGGATGCGCCTGAGGATATTTGTATATTAGAGAGCTCCTAGCAGTGAGAGCCAACCAGAATCTCGCTAGCATTGGTTAAAGTAAAACAGAAAAATAAAAATCAGAAAGGGAAACTCGAAACTTGTGTCTTCTCTGTTGTCAACGCTCGTGCCAAGCCGAACTTCATAAGAACACTTTTTACAGTAAGTGGTTTTACAGAAGAGCTGGTCTTTGAAATTAACAATTTCTGACTATGATGACGATTATGATGATGATGATGATGATGATGATGATGATGATGATGATGATGATGATGATGATGATGATGATGATGATTGATAATGATAATGATTATGATGATTATTATTATTCGTCAATTATTGTTGTTGTTGTTGTTGTTTCTTATGATCAACAAATGATTCTTGCTAAAGTTCTGAAGATTTGTCAGATGGGCCCAATAATATTAGCGTGAAAGGCCCAAACTTCCAAGAAACTGCTGTAGTTGAAACAAGGAGCATTCTTGGTGCCGCTAATCTCATGCATAGATCTCAGTTACTCATATATTCATAGCATATGACCTTAAAAAATGACAATAAATGAGCAACTTTTGGGCAACTTTTTGAAAAAGTGGCAACTTTTTGAGCAACTTTTCAGGAAATTTTGAGCAACTTTCCGAGAAATTTCGAGCAACTTGTGGACAGGGCTAGTCATATGTTGGGGGTCAGGTCATATGTTGGGGGGTCAGGTCATATGTTGGGGGGTCAAGTCATATGCTGGGGGTCAGGTCATATGTTGGGGGGTCAGGTCATATGTTGGGGGGTCAGGTCATATGTTAGGGGATCAGGTCATATTTTGGGGGGTCAGGTCATATGTTGGGGGGTCAGGTCATATTTTGGAGGGTCAGGTCATATGTTGGGGGTCAGGTCATATCTTGGGGGGTCAGGTCAAATCTTGGGGGGTCAGGTCATATCTTGGGGGGTCAGGTCATTATGTTGGGGGGTCAAGTCATATGTTTGGGGGTCAGGTCATATCTTGGGGGATCAGGTCATATCTTGGCGGGTCAGGTCATATCTTGGGGGGTCAGGTCATATCTAGGGGGTCAGGTCATATGTTGGGGGTTCAGGTCATATGTTGGGGGGTCAGGTCATATGTTGGGGGGTCAGGTCATATTTTGGGGGGTCAGCTCATATGTTGAGGGGTCAGGTCATATCTTGGGGGGTCAGGTCATATGTTGGGGGTATACATATGACCTGACCCCCAACATATGACCTGACCCCCCAACATATGACCTGACCCCCCAACATATGACCTGACCCCCAAAAATATGACCTGAGCCCCCAACATATTTCCTGACCCCCCAACATATGACCTGACCCCCCAACATATGACCTGACTTCCCAACACATGACCTGACTCCCCAACATATGACCTGACCCCCCACCAAATGACCTGTCCTCCCAACATATGACATGTCCTCCCAACATATGACATGACTTCCAAACATATGACCTGACCTCCAAACATATGTAAAAATCGCTTTATAATAGATATGAGGCAATGGCCATAAGAAATATTCACAATCCTTTTTTTCAGTACCCATCAACTTTTTTCAGTACCTACCAACTTTTTTTCAGCACCTACCAACTTTTTTTCAGTACCTACCAACTTTTTTTCAGTACCTACCAACTTTTTTTCAATACCTACCAACTTTTTTTCAGTACTCACCAACTTTTTTTCAGTAGCTACCAACTTTTTCTTTCAGTAGCTACCAACAAGCCAAAAACTTGGTAGGTTTATTTTTAATCATCGTTCTTTGTTTTAAATCGTCGAAAAAAAACAAAAAAAATTTGATAGGTACTGAAAAAAAGTTGGCAGGTACATTGAAAAAGTTGGCAGGTACTGAAAAAAAGTTGGTAAGTACTGAAAAAAAGTTGGTAGGTACTGAAAAAAGTTGGTAGGTACTGAAAAAATATTGGTAGCTACTGAAAAAAAGTTGGTAGCTACTGAAAAAAAGTTGGTAGGTACTGAAAAAAAGTAGGCAGGTACTGAAAAAAAGTTGGTAGGTACTGATAAAAAGTTGGTAGGTACTGAAAAAATGTTGGTAGGTACTGAAAAAAAGTTGGTAGGTACTGAAAAAAAAAAGTTCTTAGGTACTGAAAAAAAGTTGGTAGCTACTGGAAAAAAGTTGGCAGGTACTGAAATAAAGTTGGCAGGTACTGAAAAAAAGTCGGTAGGTACTGAAAAAAAGTTGGTAGGTCAAGAAAAAAAGTTGGTAGGTACTGAAAAAAAGTTGGTAGGTACTGAAAGAAAGTTGGTAGGTACTGAAAAAAAGTTGGCAGGTACTGAAAAAAAGTTGGTAGGTACTAAAAAAAAGTTGGTAGGTACCGAAAAAAAGTTGGTAGGTACTGAAAAATGGTTGGTAGGTACTGAAAAAAGTTGGTAGGTACTGAATAAACGTTGGTAGGTACCGAAAAAAAGTTGGCAGGTAATGAAAAAAGTTGGCAGGTACTGAAAAAAAGTTGGTAGGTACTGAAAAAAAGTTGGTAGGTACTGAAAAAAGTAGTTATACTTAAACGGAAGACAGCACAGCAGAAAATGCATTTCTTAGCCGTTAAATCTCTAAATAAAAAAGGTTGATTTTCAAAAACCCATAATGACAGCATGTGACTAAGATAAAGACCATATATCAATTAAGGAGGAGAGGGTGGGCGGTGGGAGGATGAACAAGTGAAGAAAAAGGCAAATGATTATAGATATTAACATGACCTGACCCCCCAAGATATGACCTGACCCCCCAAGATATGACCTGACCCCCCAAGATATGACCTGACCCCCCAAGATATGACCTGACCCCCCAAGATATGACCTGACCCCCCAAGATATGACCTGACCCCCCAAGATATGACCTGACCCCCCAAGATATGACCTGACCCCCCAAGATATGACCTGACCCCCCAAGATATGACCTGACCCCCCAAGATATGACCTGACCCCCCAAGATATGACCTGACCCCCCAAGATATGACCTGACCCCCCAAGATATGACCTGACCCCCCAAGATATGACCTGACCCCCCAAGATATGACCTGACCCCCCAAGATATGACCTGACCCCCCAAGATATGACCTGACCCCCCAAGATATGACCTGACCCCCCAAGATATGACCTGACCCCCCAAGATATGACCTGACCCCCCAAGATATGACCTGACCCCCCAAGATATGACCTGACCCCCCAAGATATGACCTGACCCCCCAAGATATGACCTGACCCCCCAAGATATGACCTGACCCCCCAAGATATGACCTGACCCCCCAAGATATGACCTGACCCCCCAAGATATGACCTGACCCCCCAAGATATGACCTGACCCCCCAAGATATGACCTGACCCCCCAAGATATGACCTGACCCCCCAAGATATGACCTGACCCCCCAAGATATGACCTGACCCCCCAAGATATGACCTGACCCCCCAAGATATGACCTGACCCCCCAAGATATGACCTGACCCCCCAAGATATGACCTGACCCCCCAAGATATGACCTGACCCCCCAAGATATGACCTGACCCCCCAAGATATGACCTGACCCCCCAAGATATGACCTGACCCCCCAAGATATGACCTGACCCCCCAAGATATGACCTGACCCCCCAAGATATGACCTGACCCCCCAAGATATGACCTGACCCCCCAAGATATGACCTGACCCCCCAAGATATGACCTGACCCCCCAAGATATGACCTGACCCCCCAAGATATGACCTGACCCCCCAAGATATGACCTGACCCCCCAAGATATGACCTGACCCCCCAAGATATGACCTGACCCCCCAAGATATGACCTGACCCCCCAAGATATGACCTGACCCCCCAAGATATGACCTGACCCCCCAAGATATGACCTGACCCCCCAAGATATGACATGACCCCCCAAGATATGACCTGACCCCCCAAGATATGACCTGACCCCCCAAGATATGACCTGACCCCCAAAGATATGACCTGACCCCCCAAGATATGACCTGACCCCCCAAGATATGACCTGACCCCCAAGATATGACCTGACCCCCCAAGATATGACCTGACCCCCCAAGATATGACCTGACCCCCCAAGATATGACCTGACCCCCCAAGATATGACCTGACCCCCCAAGATATGACCTGACCCCCCAAGATATGACCTGACCCCCCAAGATATGACCTGACCCCCCAAGATATGACCTGACCCCCCAAGATATGACCTGACCCCCCAAGATATGACCTGACCCCCCAAGATATGACCTGACCCCCCAAGATATGACCTGACCCCCCAAGATATGACCTGACCCCCCAAGATATGACCTGACCCCCCAAGATATGACCTGACCCCCCAAGATATGACCTGACCCCCCAAGATATGACCTGACCCCCCAAGATATGACCTGACCCCCCAAGATATGACCTGACCCCCCAAGATATGACCTGACCCCCCAAGATATGACCTGACCCCCCAAGATATGACCTGACCCCCCAAGATATGACCTGACCCCCCAAGATATGACCTGACCCCCCAAGATATGACCTGACCCCCCAAGATATGACCTGACCCCCCAAGATATGACCTGACCCCCCAAGATATGACCTGACCCCCCAAGATATGACCTGACCCCCCAAGATATGACCTGACCCCCAAAGATATGACATGACCCCCCAAGATATGACCTGACCCCCCAAGATATGACCTGACCCCCCAAGATATGACCTGACCCCCAAAGATATGACCTGACCCCCCAAGATATGACCTGACCCCCCAAGATATGACCTGACCCCCAAGATATGACCTGACCCCCCAAGATATGACCTGACCCCCCAAGATATGACCTGACCCCCCAAGATATGACCTGACCCCCCAAGATATGACCTGACCCCCCAAGATATGACCTGACCCCCCAAGATATGACCTGACCCCCCAAGATATGACCTGACCCCCCAAGATATGACCTGACCCCCCAAGATATGACCTGACCCCCCAAGATATGACCTGACCCCCCAAGATATGACCTGACCCCCCAAGATATGACCTGACCCCCCAAGATATGACCTGACCCCCCAAGATATGACCTGACCCCCCAAGATAGACCTGACCCCCCAAGATATGACCTGACCCCCCAAGATATGACCTGACCCCCCAAGATATGACCTGACCCCCCAAGATATGACCTGACCCCCCAAGATATGACCTGACCCCCCAAGATATGACCTGACCCCCCAAGATATGACCTGACCCCCCAAGATATGACCTGACCCCCCAAGATATGACCTGACCCCCCAAGATATGACCTGACCCCCCAAGATATGACCTGACCCCCCAAGATATGACCTGACCCCCCAAGATATGACCTGACCCCCCAAGATATGACCTGACCCCCCAAGATATGACCTGACCCCCCAAGATATGACCTGACCCCCCCAAGATATGACCTGACCCCCCAAGATATGACCTGACCCCCCAAGATATGACCTGACCCCCCAAGATATGACCTGACCCCCCAAGATATGACCTGACCCCCCAAGATATGACCTGACCCCCCAAGATATGACCTGACCCCCCAAGATATGACCTGACCCCCCAAGATATGACCTGACCCCCCAAGATATGACCTGACCCCCCAAGATATGACCTGACCCCCCAAGATATGACCTGACCCCCCAAGATATGACCTGACCCCCCAAGATATGACCTGACCCCCCAAGATATGACCTGACCCCCCAAGATATGACCTGACCCCCCAAGATATGACCTGACCCCCCAAGATATGACCTGACCCCCCAAGATATGACCTGACCCCCCAAGATATGACCTGACCCCCCAAGATATGACCTGACCCCCCAAGATATGACCTGACCCCCCAAGATATGACCTGACCCCCCAAGATATGACCTGACCCCCCAAGATATGACCTGACCCCCCAAGATATGACCTGACCCCCCAAGATATGACCTGACCCCCCAAGATATGACCTGACCCCCCAAGATATGACCTGACCCCCCAAGATATGACCTGACCCCCCCAAGATATGACCTGACCCCCCAAGATATGACCTGACCCCCCAAGATATGACCTGACCCCCCTAGATATGACCTGACCCCCCAAGATATGACCTGACCCCCCAAGATATGACCTGACCCCCCAAGATATGACCTGACCCCCCAAGATATGACCTGACCCCCCAAGATATGACCTGACCCCCCAAGATATGACCTGACCCCCCAAGATATGACCTGACCCCCCAAGATATGACCTGACCCCCCAAGATATGACCTGACCCCCCAAGATATGACCTGACCCCCCAAGATATGACCTGACCCCCCAAGATATGACCTGACCCCCCAAGATATGACCTGACCCCCCAAGATATGACCTGACCCCCCAAGATATGACCTGACCCCCCAAGATATGACCTGACCCCCCAAGATATGACCTGACCCCCCAAGATATGACCTGACCCCCCAAGATATGACCTGACCCCCCAAGATATGACCTGACCCCCCAAGATATGACCTGACCCCCCAAGATATGACCTGACCCCCCAAGATATGACCTGACCCCCCAAGATATGACCTGACCCCCCAAGATATGACCTGACCCCCCAAGATATGACCTGACCCCCCAAGATATGACCTGACCCCCCAAGATATGACCTGACCCCCCAAGATATGACCTGACCCCCCAAGATATGACCTGACCCCCCAAGATATGACCTGACCCCCCAAGATATGACCTGACCCCCCAAGATATGACCTGACCCCCCAAGATATGACCTGACCCCCCAAGATATGACCTGACCCCCCAAGATATGACCTGACCCCCCAAGATATGACCTGACCCCCCAAGATATGACCTGACCCCCCAAGATATGACCTGACCCCCCAAGATATGACCTGACCCCCCAAGATATGACCTGACCCCCCAAGATATGACCTGACCCCCCAAGATATGACCTGACCCCCCAAGATATGACCTGACCCCCCAAGATATGACCTGACCCCCCAAGATATGACCTGACCCTCCAAGATATGACCTGACTCTCCAAGATATGACCTGACCCCCCAAGATATGACCTGACCCCCCAAGATATGACCTGACCCCCCAAGATATGACCTGACCCCCCAAGATATGACCTGACCCCCCAAGATATGACCTGACCCCCCAAGATATGACCTGACCCCCCAAGATATGACCTGACCCCCCAAGATATGACCTGACCCCCAAGAAATTACCTGACCCCCAAGATATGACCTGACCCCCCAAGATATGACCTGACCCCCCAAGATATGACCTGACCCCCCAAGATATGACCTGACCCCCAAGATATGACCTGACCCCCCAAGATATGACCTGACCCCCCAAGATATGACCTGACCCCCCAAGATATGACCTGACCCCCCAAACTATTATCTGACCCGCAAAGATATGACCTGACTCACCAACATATGACTTGACGCACCAAGATATGACCTGACACCCAAGAAATGACCTGACCCCCCAACATATGACAAGACCCCCAAACATATGTAAAGAATCGCTTGATAATAGATATAAGACAATGGCTACAAGAAATATTCTCAATCGCTAAAGCTTATTTTTAATAATCGCACTTTGTTTTAAATAGCTATACATTGATTTTGATACCTGTTAATGTAAGGAATGAGTAAAAAATTGATATAAAAGAAAAATTAACTCGTTAAGATAATCGTAAAAATACGTTCTGCGCATGCGTAAGCTAATAAACATATAAAATCAGCCATAATAGCGGCATTCACTTATGATTGTGAATATAAATAAGCTGAGGGATAGGGGGAGGGTGGCGGGAAAATGAAAGAAGAAGGAAAAGAAAGGACAAGGTAAGAGAGGCTTAACCCTAACCCTAGTTTTCACCCTAACCCTAGTTTTCACCCTAACCCTAGTTTTCACCCTAACCCTAGTTTTCACCCTAACCCTAGTTTTCACCCTAACCCTAGTTTTCACCCTAACCCTAGTTTTCACCCTAACCCTAGTTTTCACCCTAACCCTAGTTTTCACCCTAACCCTAGTTTTCACCCTAACCCTAGTTTTCACCCTAACCCTAGTTTTCACCCTAACCCTAGTTTTCACCCTAACCCTAGTTTTCACCCTAACCCTAGTTTTCACCCTAACCCTAGTTTTCACCCTAACCCTAGTTTTCACCCTAACCCTAGTTTTCACCCTAACCCTAGTTTTCACCCTAACCCTAGTTTTCACCCTAACCCTAGTTTTCACCCTAACCCTAGTTTTCACCCTAACCCTAGTTTTCACCCTAACCCTAGTTTTCACCCTAACCCTAGTTTTCACCCTAACCCTAGTTTTCACCCTAACCCTAGTTTTCACCCTAACCCTAGTTTTCACCCTAACCCTAGTTTTCACCCTAACCCTAGTTTTCACCCTAACCCTAGTTTTCACCCTAACCCTAGTTTTCACCCTAACCCTAGTTTTCACCCTAACCCTAGTTTTCACCCTAACCCTAGTTTTCACCCTAACCCTAGTTTTCACCCTAACCCTAGTTTTCACCCTAACCCTAGTTTTCACCCTAACCCTAGTTTTCACCCTAACCCTAGTTTTCACCCTAACCCTAGTTTTCACCCTAACCCTAGTTTTCACCCTAACCCTAGTTTTCACCCTAACCCTAGTTTTCACCCTAACCCTAGTTTTCACCCTAACCCTAGTTTTCACCCTAACCCTAGTTTTCACCCTAACCCTAGTTTTCACCCTAACCCTAGTTTTCACCCTAACCCTAGTTTTCACCCTAACCCTAGTTTTCACCCTAACCCTAGTTTTCACCCTAACCCTAGTTTTCACCCTAACCCTAGTTTTCACCCTAACCCTAGTTTTCACCCTAACCCTAGTTTTCACCCTAACCCTAGTTTTCACCCTAACCCTAGTTTTCACCCTAACCCTAGTTTTCACCCTAACCCTAGTTTTCACCCTAACCCTAGTTTTCACCCTAACCCTAGTTTTCACCCTAACCCTAGTTTTCACCCTAACCCTAGTTTTCACCCTAACCCTAGTTTTCACCCTAACCCTAGTTTTCACCCTAACCCTAGTTTTCACCCTAACCCTAGTTTTCACCCTAACCCTAGTTTTCACCCTAACCCTAGTTTTCACCCTAACCCTAGTTTTCACCCTAACCCTAGTTTTCACCCTAACCCTAGTTTTCACCCTAACCCTAGTTTTCACCCTAACCCTAGTTTTCACCCTAACCCTAGTTTTCACCCTAACCCTAGTTTTCACCCTAACCCTAGTTTTCACCCTAACCCTAGTTTTCACCCTAACCCTAGTTTTCACCCTAACCCTAGTTTTCACCCTAACCCTAGTTTTCACCCTAACCCTAGTTTTCACCCTAACCCTAGTTTTCACCCTAACCCTAGTTTTCACCCTAACCCTAGTTTTCACCCTAACCCTAGTTTTCACCCTAACCCTAGTTTTCACCCTAACCCTAGTTTTCACCCTAACCCTAGTTTTCACCCTAACCCTAGTTTTCACCCTAACCCTAGTTTTCACCCTAACCCTAGTTTTCACCCTAACCCTAGTTTTCACCCTAACCCTAGTTTTCACCCTAACCCTAGTTTTCACCCTAACCCTAGTTTTCACCCTAACCCTAGTTTTCACCCTAACCCTAGTTTTCACCCTAACCCTAGTTTTCACCCTAACCCTAGTTTTCACCCTAACCCTAGTTTTCACCCTAACCCTAGTTTTCACCCTAACCCTAGTTTTCACCCTAACCCTAGTTTTCACCCTAACCCTAGTTTTCACCCTAACCCTAGTTTTCACCCTAACCCTAGTTTTCACCCTAACCCTAGTTTTCACCCTAACCCTAGTTTTCACCCTAACCCTAGTTTTCACCCTAACCCTAGTTTTCACCATAACCCTAGTTTTCACCCTAACCCTAGTTTTCACCCTAACCCTAGTTTTCACCCTAACCCTAGTTTTCACCCTAACCCTAGTTTTCACCCTAACCCTAGTTTTCACCCTAACCCTAGTTTTCACCCTAACCCTAGTTTTCACCCTAACCCTAGTTTTCACCCTAACCCTAGTTTTCACCCTAACCCTAGTTTTCACCCTAACCCTAGTTTTCACCCTAACCCTAGTTTTCACCCTAACCCTAGTTTTCACCCTAACCCTAGTTTTCACCCTAACCCTAGTTTTCACCCTAACCCTAGTTTTCACCCTAACCCTAGTTTTCACCCTAACCCTAGTTTTCACCCTAACCCTAGTTTTCACCCTAACCCTAGTTTTCACCCTAACCCTAGTTTTCACCCTAACCCTAGTTTTCACCCTAACCCTAGTTTTCACCCTAACCCTAGTTTTCACCCTAACCCTAGTTTTCACCCTAACCCTAGTTTTCACCCTAACCCTAGTTTTCACCCTAACCCTAGTTTTCACCCTAACCCTAGTTTTCACCCTAACCCTAGTTTTCACCCTAACCCTAGTTTTCACCCTAACCCTAGTTTTCACCCTAACCCTAGTTTTCACCCTAACCCTAGTTTTCACCCTAACCCTAGTTTTCACCCTAACCCTAGTTTTCACCCTAACCCTAGTTTTCACCCTAACCCTAGTTTTCACCCTAACCCTAGTTTTCACCCTAACCCTAGTTTTCACCCTAACCCTAGTTTTCACCCTAACCCTAGTTTTCACCCTAACCCTAGTTTTCACCCTAACCCTAGTTTTCACCCTAACCCTAGTTTTCACCCTAACCCTAGTTTTCACCCTAACCCTAGTTTTCACCCTAACCCTAGTTTTCACCCTAACCCTAGTTTTCACCCTAACCCTAGTTTTCACCCTAACCCTAGTTTTCACCCTAACCCTAGTTTTCACCCTAACCCTAGTTTTCACCCTAACCCTAGTTTTCACCCTAACCCTAGTTTTCACCCTAACCCTAGTTTTCACCCTAACCCTAGTTTTCACCCTAACCCTAGTTTTCACCCTAACCCTAGTTTTCACCCTAACCCTAGTTTTCACCCTAACCCTAGTTTTCACCCTAACCCTAGTTTTCACCCTAACCCTAGTTTTCACCCTAACCCTAGTTTTCACCCTAACCCTAGTTTTCACCCTAACCCTAGTTTTCACCCTAACCCTAGTTTTCACCCTAACCCTAGTTTTCACCCTAACCCTAGTTTTCACCCTAACCCTAGTTTTCACCCTAACCCTAGTTTTCACCCTAACCCTAGTTTTCACCCTAACCCTAGTTTTCACCCTAACCCTAGTTTTCACCCTAACCCTAGTTTTCACCCTAACCCTAGTTTTCACCCTAACCCTAGTTTTCACCCTAACCCTAGTTTTCACCCTAACCCTAGTTTTCACCCTAACCCTAGTTTTCACCCTAACCCTAGTTTTCACCCTAACCCTAGTTTTCACCCTAACCCTAGTTTTCACCCTAACCCTAGTTTTCACCCTAACCCTAGTTTTCACCCTAACCCTAGTTTTCACCCTAACCCTAGTTTTCACCCTAACCCTAGGGTTAGGGTTAGGGTTAGGGTTAGGGTTAGGGTTAGGGTTAGGGTTAGGGTTAGGGTTAGGGTTAGGGTTAGGGTTAGGGTTAGGGTTAGGGTTAGGGTTAGGGTTAGGGTTAGGGTTAGGGTTAGGGTTAGGGTTAGGGTTAGGGTTAGGGTTAGGGTTAGGGTTAGGGTTAGGGTTAGGGTTAGGGTTAGGGTTAGGGTTAGGGTTAGGGTTAGGGTTAGGGTTAGGGTTAGGGTTAGGGTTAGGGTTAGGGTTAGGGTTAGGGTTAGGGTTAGGGTTAGGGTTAGGGTTAGGGTTAGGGTTAGGGTTAGGGTTAGGGTTAGGGTTAGGGTTAGGGTTAGGGTTAGGGTTAGGGTTAGGGTTAGGGTTAGGGTTAGGGTTAGGGTTAGGGTTAGGGTTAGGGTTAGGTTAGGGTTAGGGTTAGGGTTAGGGTTAGGGTTAGGGTTAGGGTTAGGGTTAGGGTTAGGGTTAGGGTTAGGGTTAGGGTTAGGGTTAGGGTTAGGGTTAGGGTTAGGGTTAGGGTTAGGGTTAGGGTTAGGGTTAGGGTTAGGGTTAGGGTTAGGGTTAGGGTTAGGGGTTAGGGTTAGGGTTAGGGTTAGGGTTAGGGTTAGGGTTAGGGTTAGGGTTAGGGTTAGGGTTAGGTTAGGGTTAGGGTTAGGGTTAGGGTTAGGGTTAGGGTTAGGGTTAGGGTTAGGGTTAGGGTTAGGGTTAGGGTTAGGGGTTAGGGTTAGGGTTAGGGTTGGGTTAGGGTTAGGGTTAGGGTTAGGGTTAGGGTTAGGGTTAGGGTTAGGGTTAGGGTTAGGGTTAGGGTTTAGGGTTAGGGTTAGGGTTAGGGTTAGGGTTAGGGTTAGGGTTAGGGTTAGGGTTAGGGTTAGGGTTAGGGTTAGGGTTAGGGTTAGGGTTAGGGTTAGGGTTAGGGTTAGGGTTAGGGTTAGGGTTAGGGTTAGGGTTAGGGTTAGGGTTAGGGTTAGGGTTAGGGGTAGGGTTAGGGTTAGGGTTAGGGTTAGGGTTAGGGTTAGGGTTAGGGTTAGGGTTAGGGTTAGGGTTAGGGTTAGGGTTAGGGTTAGGGTTAGGGTTAGGGTTAGGGTTAGGGTTAGGGTTAGGGTTAGGGTTAGGGTTAGGGTTAGGGTTAGGGTTAGGGTTAGGGTTAGGGTTAGGGTTAGGGTTAGGGTTAGGGTTAGGGTTAGGGTTAGGGTTAGGGTTAGGGTTAGGGTTAGGGTTAGGGTTAGGGTTAGGGTTAGGGTTAGGGTTAGGGTTAGGGTTAGGGTTAGGGTTAGGGTTAGGGTTAGGGTTAGGGTTAGGGTTAGGGTTAGGGTTAGGGTTAGGGTTAGGGTTAGGGTTAGGGTTAGGGTTAGGGTTAGGGTTAGGGTTAGGGTTAGGGTTAGGTTAGGGTTAGGGTTAGGGTTAGGGTTAGGGTTAGGGTTAGGGTTAGGGTTAGGGTTAGGGTTAGGGTTAGGGTTAGGGTTAGGTTAGGGTTAGGGTTAGGGTTAGGGTTAGGGTTAGGGTTAGGGTTAGGGTTAGGGTTAGGGTTAGGGTTAGGGTTAGGGTTAGGGTTAGGGTTAGGGTTAGGGTTAGGGTTAGGGTTAGGGTTAGGGTTAGGGTTAGGGTTAGGGTTAGGGTTAGGGTTAGGGTTAGGGTTAGGGTTAGGGTTAGGGTTAGGGTTAGGGTTAGGGTTAGGGTTAGGGTTAGGGTTAGGGTTAGGGTTAGGGTTAGGGTTAGGGTTAGGGTTAGGGTTAGGGTTAGGGTTAGGGTTAGGTTAGGGTTAGGGTTAGGGTTAGGGTTAGGGTTAGGGTTAGGGTTAGGGTTAGGGTTAGGGTTAGGGTTAGGGTTAGGGTTAGGGTTAGGGTTAGGGTTAGGGTTAGGGTTAGGGTTAGGGTTAGGGTTAGGGTTAGGGTTAGGGTTAGGGTTAGGGTTAGGGTAGGGTTAGGGTTAGGGTTAGGGTTAGGGTTAGGGTTAGGGTTAGGGTTAGGGTTAGGGTTAGGGTTAGGGTTAGGGTTAGGGTTAGGGTTAGGGTTAGGGTTAGGGTTAGGGTTAGGGTTAGGGTTAGGGTTAGGGTTAGGGTTAGGGTTAGGGTTAGGGTTAGGGTTAGGGTTAGGGTTAGGGTTAGGGTTAGGGTTAGGGTTAGGGTTAGGGTTAGGGTTAGGGTTAGGGTTAGGGTTAGGGTTAGGGTTAGGGTTAGGGTTAGGGTTAGGGGTTAGGGTTAGGGTTAGGGTTAGGGTTAGGGTTAGGGTTAGGGTTAGGGTTAGGGTTAGGGTTAGGGTTAGGGTTAGGGTTAGGGTTAGGGTTAGGGTTAGGGTTAGGGTTAGGGTTAGGGTTAGGGTTAGGGTTAGGGTTAGGGTTAGGGTTAGGGTTAGGGTTAGGGTTAGGGTTAGGGTTAGGGTTAGGGTTAGGGTTAGGGTTAGGGTTAGGGTTAGGGTTAGGGTTAGGGTTAGGGTTAGGGTTAGGGTTAGGGTTAGGGTTAGGGTTAGGGTTAGGGTTAGGGTTAGGGTTAGGGTTAGGGTTAGGGTTAGGGTTAGGGTTAGGGTTAGGGTTAGGGTTAGGGTTAGGGTTAGGGTTAGGGTTAGGGTTAGGGTTAGGGTTAGGGTTAGGGTTAGGGTTAGGGTTAGGGTTAGGGTTAGGGTTAGGGTTAGGGTTAGGGTTAGGGTTAGGGTTAGGGTTAGGGTTAGGGTTAGGGTTAGGGTTAGGGTTAGGGTTAGGGTTAGGGTTAGGGTTAGGGTTAGGGTTAGGGTTAGGGTTAGGGTTAGGGTTAGGGTTAGGGTTAGGGTTAGGGTTAGGGTTAGGGTTAGGGTTAGGGTTAGGGTTAGGGTTAGGGTTAGGGTTAGGGTTAGGGTTAGGGTTAGGGTTAGGGTTAGGGTTAGGGTTAGGGTTAGGGTTAGGGTTAGGGTTAGGGTTAGGGTTAGGGTTAGGGTTAGGGTTAGGGTTAGGGTTAGGGTTAGGGTTAGGGTTAGGGTTAGGGTTAGGGTTAGGGTTAGGGTTAGGGTTAGGGTTAGGGTTAGGGTTAGGGTTAGGGTTAGGGTTAGGGTTAGGGTTAGGGTTAGGGTTAGGGTTAGGGTTAGGGTTAGGGTTAGGGTTAGGGTTAGGGTTAGGGTTAGGGTTAGGGTTAGGGTTAGGGTTAGGGTTAGGGTTAGGGTTAGGGTTAGGGTTAGGGTTAGGGTTAGGTTAGGGTTAGGGTTAGGGTTAGGGTTAGGGTTAGGGTTAGGGTTAGGGTTAGGGTTAGGGTTAGGGTTAGGGTTAGGGTTAGGGTTAGGGTTAGGGTTAGGGTTAGGGTTAGGGTTAGGGTTAGGGTTAGGGTTAGGGTTAGGGTTAGGGTTAGGGTTAGGGTTAGGGTTAGGGTTAGGGTTAGGGTTAGGGTTAGGTTAGGGTTAGGGTTAGGGTTAGGGTTAGGGTTAGGGTTAGGGTTAGGGTTAGGGTTAGGGTTAGGGTTAGGGTTAGGGTTAGGGTTAGGGTTAGGGTTAGGGTTAGGGTTAGGGTTAGGGTTAGGGTTAGGGTTAGGGTTAGGGTTAGGGTTAGGGTTAGGGTTAGGGTTAGGGTTAGGGTTAGGGTTAGGGTTAGGGTTAGGGTTAGGGTTAGGGTTAGGGTTAGGGTTAGGGTTAGGGTTAGGGTTAGGGTTAGGGTTAGGGTTAGGGTTAGGGTTAGGGTTAGGGTTAGGGTTAGGGTTAGGGTTAGGGTTAGGGTTAGGGTTAGGGTTAGGGTTAGGGTTAGGGTTAGGGTTAGGGTTAGGGTTAGGGTTAGGGTTAGGGTTAGGGTTAGGGTTAGGGTTAGGGTTAGGGTTAGGGTTAGGGTTAGGGTTAGGGTTAGGGTTAGGGTTAGGGTTAGGGTTAGGGTTAGGGTTAGGGTTAGGGTTAGGGTTAGGGTTAGGGTTAGGG
Source organism: Aurelia sp. 3 sensu Dawson et al. (2005) (assembly GCA_964020215.1). Taxonomy (NCBI): domain Eukaryota; kingdom Metazoa; phylum Cnidaria; class Scyphozoa; order Semaeostomeae; family Ulmaridae; genus Aurelia; species Aurelia sp. 3 sensu Dawson et al. (2005). Next base: position 18,615,021 of record OZ026592.1, read on the forward strand.
TTAGGGTTAGGGTTAGGGTTAGGGTTAGGGTTAGGGTTAGGGTTAGGGTTAGGGTTAGGGTTAGGGTAGGGTTAGGGTTAGGGTTAGGGTTAGGGTTAGGGTTAGGGTTAGGGTTAGGGTTAGGGTTAGGGTTAGGGTTAGGGTTAGGGGTAGGGTTAGGGTTAGGGTTAGGGT